>OW679198.1:38610230-38646235 GCA_940337035.1 Agriotes lineatus
ACAGTGAACCACTACTGTGCATACTTTAAGAGATATTTTAATGTTGTGATGAGTTTATAATTATTTAGATAAAATTTAATACGCACCAGGCATACTAAATAAATGAGTTTGATCGAAACATCTAACATTTTCTCAATTTTAGTGTTGAAGTGAGAAACAGTTAATCAAATAAACAAACCCACCATATCGCAACGTCACCTACAACTACAAGAATGCAATTTCAAAACTGTTTACTGCCGCTGGTACATGCAGTCGGCGTTTTGGTCATGACAGCGATTACCTTGCAAGACATTTCGCCTAACGGGCAAACTGCCGACTCCAAACGCGGTCGGCGTTTTGAGCGAGGTTCGTATTAGCGTTCTAGGCCATTTTGCCGAATGGCCAAAGTGTCGAATCGATGTGCAGTCGGCATCTTGGGCTAAATACAAATTTCGATTCGCGTTGAGCTCCGACGCTAACCTCGCGAACGATGTGACGACGGTCAGCGCCATTCGGCGTTTTGGACACGTTCGGCAGCATGGCAGTCGGCGTTTTGGACCTAGTCGGCAGATTGGCAGTCGGCGTTTTGGTCGAATTATCGGTTCGGCGTTTTGGACAGTCCACATTTTACCGAATGGCCAAAGTGCCGAATAGATCTGCTGTCGGCGTTTTGCACCAAATACAATTTTCGATTTGTATTCGGCTCCGACGCCAAGTCCGCGAACGACGTGACGTCAGTTGGCGTCGTTCGGCGGTTTGGACACGTTCGGCAGAATGGCAGTCGGCGTTTTGGACGAATTATCAGTTCGGATTTTTGGGCATTCGGCGTTTTGTCCTGGACCGACATCATACATCATACACTATTCATGTCAATCGTCTCTCGGCGCGGGGGAAACCAAACTTACTTCTCTGAATCCACCTAGGTAATTCCTAGAAGGCGTATCTATAGAACGGAGGGGGAGGGTTCATCTCAAGCAGATGATAGTTAAGTTCTGTTAGGGACCTAGAAGCTCACATATTGTGAGTAATATGCATAGCAATCCAGAAGTCTCGTAGTTGGGCATGTGCTCTTCTAAAGGTCGTCTTGAGCCAGATTATCTGATTTGTTATTTTGACAAATATGTCATAATAGTGGGTAAAACGAACAGCATAGTAAAATATTGCAAATTTATTAATTATTAAACTTACAATATTTGAAAATAATGAACGTTTGATTCTATGTAAAAAAATTAAATTTGCCAAGAGTTTAAATTAAGGAAGTTTGACATTCAAAATTGACACATAACCATAATTTTGAAAAAGTTCTACCAACACGAGGTATAAAAATTTCCTAGCGTTTTACTCACATATCTACCAACATTGTAACACTTTGACAGTTATTATAGAAAAAAAAACCTACTTTATAATGTCTACTCTTGTGATTTTTCATTTTTTTAAAATTTTTTTCAAAAACGGCTCTAACGATTTTTTTTAACTTTACATTTTTATTACATTATTAATGTGTATTGATGTGTGGTAAGTGATTTTCCAGTAGAATACCTCTAAAATGGGTTTCTTTTGTTTCTTTCCTATTTTTTATTAACTCTTATTTTAAATAGAACACGCTGTATATTATTACATTTTTGAATTCATTTAAAAATTTTAGAAAAAATTTGTCTCTTGAACTAACGTTCTATTTTGCACGGTTTCTGTAGAATTATTAATTTTTAAAAAATTTTGACAAATGCTTAAAAATAAAAAATCAAATTTTTGGCTAATTATAAGATCACTCTAAAAGGAAGTTGTGTGCGTGTATCGCACCATATTTTTTTGATAGTTCTGTTCAGTCAGCTTTGGGAAATCATCATGGACCGTTATGAGCTTCAACACCGTACCTATACTTGTATACGAATCCATTTAACCACAAATAAGCTTCGTCACTAAAGATGAATTTTATGCCAAAATTGGAATCGATTCTTAATTGCTTTAGGGATTAATTAGCAAATTGTCTACCCTGAAAATGGTCATTTGGCTTCAGTTCTTCTGTCAATTGAACCTTGCCTAATAGTACGGTGTAATTAGTCCAAAAAACGGCCTAACCTCAACATCCAAAGTAAAAGTTTCCCTCCAACTCCAAATTGTTCTATACATTCCACATATTGTTTGGTAAAAAGTTACACCATTTTAAGGGTCGGGTTTGGAGGGGGGAGGGGGGAGAAGTTAGTAAATTAGTAGTTTTTATCAGTTTTTCTTAAATATTTCGAAAACTATGCGGTTTAGCGCGAAAAGTGTTATATAAAAAAATAATCTACATTAAAATGCGAATAAAAATGGTCCCGTGCATAATCTTGCTAAAGTGAACGGTTCCAGAGTTATGGAGGTAGTACGGTGTAATTAGTCCAAAAAACGGCCTAACCTGAACATCCAAAGTAAAAGTTTCTCTCCAACTCCAAATTGTTCTATACATTCCACATATTGTTTGGTAAAAAGTTACACCATTTTAAGCGTCGGGTTTGGGGGGGGGGGAGAGGGGGGAGAAGTTAGTAAATTAGTAGTTTTTATCAGTTTTTCTTAAATATTTCGAAAACTATGCGGTTTAGCGCGAAAAGTGTTATATACAAAAATAATCTACATTAAATTGCGAATAAAAATGGTCCTGTCCTCTTGCTAAAGTGTGTGAATTATGGCGGAGTGTGTGTTGAAACCTTGTAAGGACAAGGGTGCTGAACTAATTACTCTGGCTAGAAAGGCGGCAATTTGCTTTAACAAAACACAATCCTGTGATTATCACATAGTTCGCACAGTATTCTAAAGACGAACAATAACAAAAATGACAGCAGAACAAAAAAAAATTAGTTTTCTTAGTGATGTAATATTTTTTCAAAAAAATATAAAAAATTTCTACCCTTACACCCTCCGTAACTCTGGAACCGTTCACTTTAGCAAGATTATGCACAGGACCATTTTTGTTTGCAATTCAGCGGTTCAGCTTACCCTATTAATAACGTATATTTGTTTTGTAATACTTAAATGTTAAATTTATAGTACCGAAAATGAATATGAGAAAGGGACCGTTTATAAAATAGTTTTTTTATTGTTGTTACAGGCCTATATGTATTTCTTTAACATAAATTATTAAGACAACCCCAGCGTTTGTTTCTCTTTCCTTTCCATGTATCGGTTGAAATTTTTAGTTGCATTAGTGATTTTGGTGGTGCTGTATCGTTTGAGTGTGCAATCTTCAGTCTGTGTGGTAATGTTAGTCTAAACTCATATGATACGCAGCGCTGCGCTGTGCTAGTGAAAACTGAATCTGAAACGATTCGAGTGCAAAACAGAGTACCAACCGCCGCCAAGCGCCGATGCATTCGAATTCAGCATCTGATAAGAATCGAGATCACGCCGAATTCAGCATTCAGATCGGAATCGAGATCACGCCCGGCAAGATTTACAAACGCCGATTAAGTATTCGATTCGAAGCATTCGAATACACTCAAAAGAATCGAATGCATTCGAGATCTTGCAAGAATCGAATACTGTAGTAATTTGCATTCGAATAGTCCCATCACTAGTTGCCACTGTTAAGATGAACCTAGGTGAGGATGATTGATTCATAAAATAAAATGTAAAATTCTGGGTTTTTGCAATATTTTTAAAATTTCTGCTCGACCAAATTTTGTCAAATCGCAACATTCCATTACTTGTTTTTTTTTTGGTAGCAATAAAGGACCTGAGTTCGAGATATTTGAGTAAGCACAAATAAATAACAGAAATACATAAATAAGTCAATTTTTATTTTTTAAATACATAACATGATGTCTAAATTAAGAAAAGATTGTACAATTCATGGATATGTATCATGCAATAAATCACCCTTTCCGGCCTGGTGGATAGGCAACCAATTCGACAGCAATTGAGTTGGACAACGTGACGTCTGAAACCGCTGACACCGAGTGCCGTGTCAAGAGGATAGAGGGAGAGGAAGATAGCTCATGACAGAGGGCTGCCCAGCGAGCTCGGGGTTAGAGAATCAAAAGATAGGATTGGATTGCTAGGCGAAGCTTGGGAAAATAAGTGCCTTTTAGTGGTAACACCTCTTGTATTTATACTCTTTGCTATTTGCTAGGTGTAGGTTGACTTGGGGGGAGAACTGTATTTTTAAGATGAAGAAGTAGGGCCTATGTGAGCGATTTGCAAATTTGTGTTTTCCATGACCTCAAAGGTTAAGGCCATACAGGTGAAGAATTAAGCGTTTTACCTTCCTTGGAATTCTACAAACAAGGTGAAGGTCCAAATTAGACGGCAGATTAGCTACGCGAAATTTTTAAATGCGTTAATTGCGTTTCCTAATTAATTTTCGTTATCTTAACGTCATAATATCTACTTGACTAGTACAATTTCATAATAGGTTATATAACTTTGTCAGAGGAATTAAGAAATAAAGCATAACAATTGGATTTTGAGGGTTCGAATTCCACCAATTGCATTTTTTCGTCGCGAATTAATGTAATTTCGCATTGCTAACTATTTTCTTGGTCTCTTTCAGTATTATTAGCAACACTAAGACAGTTTTACCTATTTTGTACTTAATTTTGAACGGTTTATATGAAGACCTTAAAACATTTCCTTCTGTAAACTGTTATATGCAATTCAATTTATTTAATTATAGTAAGACTACCTACGTAGTGGGCTCAGAAACTAAAAATTTAATAATTAAGGGTTATCGACGAGGAAGATCCAGTTGCTAGTGGTACATCATATGAATCTTAATTGCTATAAAAATTAATGTGCATCAACAGTAACTTTTTTAGTATACTATACAAATTTTCTTAAAAGTAACAGTAACATTTACTCAATTTTCCTTCTTTCGGAAAATGGAATATTTTAAATATTAGTATGTGCGGATGTTGTATTTTTCTCTCATAAAAGTCACTTTACTGCGTCGTGCAAGTTACCACTCTATATAAAGGGTTGTTTTGAAGATTAATTAATCATATTAATTTAAAATAATGAATTATTATCACGAAATCGAGCAAGCATTTTTGATCAGTTTATTTAAAATTTTAATTTGATTGATATTCAGAGCTACACACGTTTATTTAATTCTTTTGTTGCTAGCATATAATATAAGGTTAATACACTGCACTTTTATTATTCCCAGTAAATAAAGTCTAGGAACGTCGGCGTCGTAACCACAAAAATTCAGCTTTACTAAAGAAAAACCTGTTGGGAAACACTTGCTCTATTTATTTCAATTCCTTGTAGAGAACAAAGACAATCAACTCAACTTACTTTTATACTTCCTTTGAAAGTTCTGCTTTACTGTTTTGCAACAAATAGGCGGAAAGCAACATCAAATTAAAACCATTAAAGGATAAATAATTAGTCTACTTTTGGTTCCAATAGATTTCATAGAAAAAATGCTAGGGCATGGAGGTGGTCAGCTAGAACTACGCGTCCTTGATGCGTTTGTACAATATTGTATTTAGCAGCTAGCCGCAGATTTTGAAGAATATAGTGACAGATGGTTATGTTAGCGACACTTCAAACAAGTAGATCGAGGAATTAATGAACGTTCAGACAACAAATGGTAGTAGGCTACAGTGCTTTTCATTTAGTAATTGTATTGTTCTTGGTAATTCGGTCTGTAACCCTAAACTGAAAACAAAATCTCCTCTTTAAAAGCAGTGGAAATTTGAGCTTATTGTATTTATGAGAGTTAATCCATTAATCAAGTAGCAAATAATGACGATCTTTAACGGCTTCTTTATTTTATGGTCTCTTTTCAAACAACAAAATATAAAACGTAGAACATAAAAACTGCAAAATATTTTTTAGATGTATACCTAACACTCATCTACACTTACGTGTACCTTTTAATCAAGTTGTTGCATTAATTGGTCAGAAGCTGTTTGAAATTTGCGGAATGGATCCCTTTAAAAGGGCGTGAGTGCTTTATGTAAAATATCCTATTCTTGTAATTTGGGTAATGGTGTATCATATTCATCGTATTCACGCGCGGGTGCGGTTGTTTGTAGCTTACGAAACAAAACTTGGATGCAACAACAGTAGTATCAAAATATAGGATTTTGAGAAAGAAACAGACGAAAGCATTAATTGCTTTGTAATTATGTTAGGTTAGGCTGGAAACTGACTTCACCACTGCTTTCATGCCCGAAGGAGAAGCAGTCGGGGAACTCGTCGAACTTCTCGTACAGACTTAAGTTAAGAATGTAGATCAGTAGCTGGACAGTTACCGTGATGCAGACAGGATGTGTTTGTTTTTTGGTGTTACCATTCCTCAAGTGGAGCCGCTTGGGAGCATTGATGACCTTCCGAGGCAATTTCGAAGCACTATTTCGAGTCCCGATCCATATAGTTGAAGAAACTCTATACTCTGCAGCTACTTATTGTTCCACACACACGTTCACAACCGATGCTTTGTCTTGACACATTCCGGTTATAACATCATGTTCCCAAGGTGTAGATTAACGCCGATGGTTCGTAGTCAAGTTTGGATTATGTGCAGCAATTGTATCATAACCGACATGAACTGGTAGGCGAAAAAGCATAAACCAGTTCTAACAAATGCTCTGTTAAAAAACTGCACATGAAATTGTATTTGATGAATGATTTGTTCAATAACTTCATAGTGTTTCAGTTTTTTATTACCAAACGATTTATTTTTTATCTGCTGACAACCTTTTGATGACCTCAGTCTCATTGGTTTCCTTCCCTTCTTTTCCTTCTGTTCTAAACTAGTATTTGAATTCATTTATTTCAATATTTTTAGGTTAAACTTTTTATTCTTCTGGAGTTGTGGCTAGTTAACAGAGCTGTGAATGTCAATGCTTATTTTGAACTTGATAACATTGTGTTTGTTCTAATGTGCAAGCAAGTGTATCTTTCGTGAACAAATAAAATGTTATATTTTCTACCCATTTTGTATTGCCAGAACTATTGAAAACAACAAAATTTTATACTTTATGGAATATTGGGCCGATTTTTCTACTGCGTCTAGATTATACGCTACTCAAACTGGATTCTTCTCTGTAGTGTTCCTGCAAGAATTCACATATACTCTTGTTGAATCCACCTCAGGCTTATCGACTGCAAGCTTGGAGAATGTTATTCCTCCAGAGAATTGCGACAGGTTGAAGTATTTTCAATTAGTCTAATACGCCCACCTAGTGCAACGAAACGTTATCGTTGTACAAAGCGCAAGCTTTACCACTGTTACTCCAACGAACTGCAATAACTAAAGTTACTTTGTCTTATTAGTGGCACTGATGTAATTCATACGCTTACTGAGTTTAGTTGTATATTGTATATTTGCTTTCATATTTGTCTAACCGGGAACTCCCTGTCGTAAGATATGCAGCCGATACTGTCACCGATCTTGTTAATTTAACTTGCATAAACGAGCAAATGAAGTAACAGGGATCGCAACTGAGATTAACTTCTCTGTTCTGATACATACTTTCAATAAATACTATAAGAGTTATAAACTGTATCATGTTTCGGACTCTTAAAAACTAAAAACAACTAAATATCCAGCTTTATACTAAGGGCAAACCTGAAGTCGAAAGTAAATATGGGAAGCAGTAGATAAACTTAACAATAATATAGTAAATCTAATAAAAAAAAGTAAAGAGAAACGAAGAAATATACTGAACAACTTTGAGCTATACCAGTTGGCTGTGCTGAAATTAGAAAACAAATTAGAACAAGCATAGCCATAGTTACACAGAAAAAAGCAATAATAATAGCTTTTAAGCGATAGCAGAGAAGTGTTGAAGACTAGCTATGAAGATAAACAATCACACCTTTCTAATGTTACCACTTTATACATCTACCAACTTAAAAGATGATCTATTGAACGAGTTGAAAAGACAGAACTGATTATTTAGTGCACAATAGATGTGATAAAGCGAGGAATTGCGAGCTGATTGAAGATAAGCGAAATAACTCAGAGATGCTCGACTACGCGTATAACAGAGTCTCGCACAACCCTTTTCAAATTCCACTAGAAGATAGTCTAGATAGAAAGAACAGAAAAGTATAAAACGAAGGAACCCAGGCTACTTAAGACACTCCGATTCATCGACCAATCCATCCAGCTCGAAGTGGAAAAGCTGCCAGGCTCTTTGGATTTAGCCGAAGCTGCCACTCGAGATATAGACCTGTTCGAAGAAGCTGTCCAGAACCATAAGACACTAGAAATACTACACGTACCTAAAAAACTTTTAAGAACACCCGACCCTAATCTGCAAACTTCTTAGCATATTTCTGTGACTTGTTGGATCCAGCACCTGATCACGATCTCGAAAACAACCCTAAAGCTAAATATCGGACCTTGTTGGATTTAGCAGATGAGGTTTATTTACCTTTATTTGCGTCCCTAAATGTCAGTGCATCAACACTGGACCGCATAAAGACCTCGGAAGACATGTAGATTTCTACGTGATAAGGGCTTACCAGATCGATTCGGAGCCTGGCCAAATTAAATAAATGAACAAAAGTAATTAAGTAGAAATTATCCAGTTTACATTGTTCATTGCTTTCTGGGTTTATTACACTAGTATTTATTTTTGTCAGATAGTGGCTGATCCATACTGAACTTCTTTCACTTTAGCCTTAATACACCCTTCTACAATGGTTGTTTTTGTTATGGTTAAATTTTTTAGTGTCGCAAAGGTAATTTTAAAATTGATTCTTTTCCTCTTATTAGCAATTATGTTTTAATCTTGGTTATTACCTTTTTTTAATATGTGAGGGTAAGGTGTAGGTATAATTGTACAAAGAGATCCAAGAAAACCAAGAAAGCTAATCAGTGCCATTTAAGAGAAATAATGCGGAAGATCGGAGTGACATTTTAGGAAATCAGGAAACAAGACCAACGACATGGACAGCCTTTGAACGTGGATAGAAAATCTTTATAACAATCCTACAGCTTGAAGACTGAATTCGTGATATATATTGGGTTGTGATTTGTGGGACTCAGGAGGGATTTCAATGTTAAATTATTTGCTCCCCTGAGTATTTTAGAGCTAAACTGTATTGCTTTTTGCAGAGAAAAAATGTGGCATTCATTCTATTACTCTCCAGAAGTAGAAAAACCGAATACACTAAAACTGTGATTTTTAAGAAAATCAATGACACCTTGGCATTACCTAAACAAATACCCTGGATTATTAAATTTGTTTATTTGCAAATTCGGGTATTTTATGCTAAACAATGCATTTAGTTGGCCAGCACTATTTCCAGTCAAAAATATTGATTATATCTACTTTTCTTTGCGTCGAACACATTTTAACGAAAACAGAGTCCTCGAAAGGATCAGCTTTAATTTATTAATTTTTTCCACTTCTGGAAAATAGAAAATCTTAATCGTTAGTGTGAATGGTTGCAGTATTTTTTTATAAAAAACCTATTTACACATTTGCTCTCAAATATAGACAATTAATTTAGCACTCAATATTTAACATTGAAATCAGTGTGCTCCGTCGCTACATAAACAACGATCACAGCTAACTAGACCACAGATTCTAATAACCACCCGTTACTATTTACACTGTCCTCGTAACTGAATTCTATTAATTTGTTATGTTTGAAATTTTTTGTTGGAATTGGGTGATTAATTTCTGCTAATTTGAGGTAGTTTATGTTTGAGTGAGCACCTTAAAAAATAAAGTTTACGCTTAAATAAAAGTAATATTTTTTACATAGCTCAGGATTTTACCCTTGACGAAAAAGGGCATATTTTGGGCCAAACATATATATACTTCAAATCCTGTCTGCATTACTTTTTTATTTGCAAATTGATATAGTTTGCATTACCAAGTGTTTCCTTTTATTGTTTTAGTACTATTAGAAACGTTAAGATATTTTTACCCCTAGTTTCCTTTCATCTTTCCAAATATTTAGTGGCACAACTTCCACTTGCGAGGGAAGTTCTGAGTAAAGCCTTTTACAGGTTTTTAAAAATTGCTTTCATTCGTCCATTAATTTTAATATTTTTTTGGTAGCTTGTGGTTATTTGGCGTTAGCTTTATGGTACCCAAAATGTCATTTCCGCTTTGAATTTTTATTTCTTCCGCTTTCTCCCATTTAGCTACAATACCATTTCCCGTATTTTCTGTATTTATTAACTCTGGTTCTTGTTTAATTTTCCGATTTAACTTTCCTTTGACTTCTTTGTTTCTGAGTTTTGGTATATCCATCTTTCATATTCATATATTTGTCGGTTTGAATTTTACCTATACATTGCCTATCGTTAAATAGTGATCTGAGTGAACATCTGTGCCAGGGTAGGTCTTTACGCTCCTAATTGAATTTATAAAACGTTTATTTATTATTTATTTATTTATTTATTAATTGTGGAGTGTGCAGTGGCGATGTCCATGTATACAGGGTGTCTCGCAATTCCCACTAAAGCTTCAGGTTGCATGCTTCGGTAACGCTTGACAATTCTAAAATCATCAACACAAACTCTTACAGTGTCTAGTTTTCTAATGCAAAGCATTAAAAAGAGTAACCAGGAGCACCTGAAGACGAGAGTAGATCAAAACTCCCAAAACGTTGTGTGATATACACCCTAGACAGTGGAAAATGTCCGATAAAACACATCATAATAGACTACTGCCAAAAAAATACATTCAGAGAACAAATGAAAAAGAAAATTATATTTGACAACACTGTTAGGTTAGGTTTCTTTAATGAATGTACTTAACAAGAAGGCCGCTTGATAGTGACAAATTGAAATGACATAATAAGTATTATTAAATCTAGACAGAAAAATAATGCACAAAGTAACATTTTTATTTACAAAATTGAGTAATAAGCAAAAATAATTTTTAATCTATTCTTTGGCTCAAAAACATTACATTATTGTAAAACATTTTCAAAATGCACCCCATTAGCTTCGCAGCACTTGCGTGCAAGCACAATAATTGCATCTTGAACATGCTGCATCATTCTGGGGTTAATAGTGGTAGCTGCTTCATGAATTCGATCGGTGAGGTCTTTACAAGTTTGGACAGGAGTAACATACAACAAATTCTACAAGTGCCCCCACAGGAAAAAGTCTAAAGGTGTTAAATCCGGACTTTTCGACATTTGTCATTGCCGAACCACACCTGCATAATGTGATGGTCCATCATCGAGCTGCACCTATATATCGCGCCGGAGTGCAAGAGGAATATCCTCCAGTTGGCCCGAAAGATTGTCCTTTAAAAATTCTAAATAATTTTCTGCTTCAGCTATTCAGGAAGTATAATAAAACCAATCAGTGTTCCTGCCCATACATTTACTGAAAAACGTATGTGGTAGTTTCTTGCGTGAACTGCATGACGATTGTCATGGGCCCAAACGTGTTCGTTGTGACAGTTAAAAATGTCTTTTCTTGTAAATATAGCTTTCGTTCGTCCATAACACATTGCTGATAAACGAAGGATTTCTTCTATGAGCTTCTGCCAACCACTGGCGGAAGATAAATCGATGTCGATGGTATTCCAGCAGTAAATTCTAAACTCTTGTTTTGTGATGGGAAAACGTATAGCGTACACTGTTGCAGATTCATTAATATTTTCTTGACAGATTTCTGAAACCTATATTATGTCTGCATATTCATATATCGCATACTCTATGGTTGAAATATATTTGATTTCACAACTGACAGTCAAAATTTGGCATTAAGGATTTTGAATGTTTGGTTCCATTTTTATTTTTTGTTTATATCAGGTCACCATAAATATGCATTGTGGTAATTTTTAATTGTAACTTTATCTTTTAAAACTATTTCAAAAATGAAATACGTATAGCTAAAACAAATTAGTCAATAATATTTATTTTAAATGTATTTTCTGTTGATTGAATATGCATTTTATTTAAGTTTTCTTTATAGTTCCTTATAATTTGCTTTTGGAGTTACAACATTAACCGCATCTTTTATGATAAGAAAGGTTACCTGTAGTTTTAGTGGGAGTTGCGGACACCCTGTCTAATCTTGGATCTGGTAATTTATACCACGAATTGATTATTGCCAATTTTATTTCTTGGAAGAATATAATTAAGCGTTTTCTGCTCTCGTTTATAATATGTAGTCGATAATCTCCACTATGTTTAAGAATATGCCTTCATTTTTTTCTTCTTTGTTCAATTTTTATAGGAGAAGCTTGATTTCAAAACCCGATAGGTGTATTTTTCTTGTTTTTAGATAAATGCAGAAAGCTGATAAATTTAAAGGGGGCTTAATTTAACTACGTCCTGGAAGTAATTACAAGAGAAAGCGGTATATCAGGAATCAGGGTCATATAAGAGGCAAAGAATCAGTGCATGGGATACGCAGATGATCTAGCGCTAATAGCAATACCCAAAAAAGAACTATTAAGCATCCTTAAAAAGTTTGAAGTAACAGCAAAACAATATGGCTTGGAGATAAATGAAAAGAAAACAAAGTATATGCAACTTTTATTGATTTGCCTTGGAATAACTTTTGAAAATACGGTAACTGTAATTGGTAATTGGCATTTTTTTATAAAGTACTTTTTAAAAATAATTAATTACTATATTCAAATAAGTAACTACTCAATTACTTTTAAGTAGTTAAATTATTCTAACTTTCTAAGTAGTTGAATTACTTCTGGTAATTGAAATTACTTGCGGCAATGAAATTACTTTTTGGTAATTCAATTACTAAATTACTGACCTGCATTGGGAATTAAATCTCCAGAAGCAAAAAAAAGAAAAGTTAGATGTTAAGCAAATCGCAATAAGGTATTCCTGCAGCAAGACAAGTATTTACGATTTCCTATGACTAGTCTGATAACAGCTAATTTTGTACAACATTGGTAATTCTAAGGTCGTGTGCACAAGCAAAGAGCAAAATATTTGGTGCAGTTGCGTATGTCTGTAGATGGGATATGCATGTGTCGTGTCTTGTGTAGAATAGGATGTGCAGGGTGTAGCAGTGGAGCTTGCTAATAATTATAGTGTAAGAAGTGAAAAATATGTCTGCGGTTAAGCACAGATTACAGAGTATAGTACGGTAAAAATATAATATTGTTTCCGTAACAATTGACGACTAGCTTTATTAGGCGATGTTGCTTCATAATAATTATTTAGTAATTTCAATGTACGTGTTTTAACCGATGTACTAGCACAGAGCTATCTTAATATTGTTCATTCATTTACTACTTTTAGCCTCTTTTTTCTTTCGGAGTCGAAGACCAGTCATACTCTGCGAGAACTGCAACAACAACAATTTTTACTGAAAGTAATTGAAAATAGTATGTTATGTTATTAGGAGTAAAAGTGATACTTTGTGTGGCGAGATCGGAGGCGTTTGTCTAACGAGCGTAAGCGAGTCAGACAAGTCCGGGCGAGGACAAACCATAGAGTACCTAATTTTTGCAGATTTGAAACAATGTATACTTCTGTTAAGTAAAACAACTGAAATGTAATCTTGCTAAATCAGATGATCTGTAACGATAAAAGGAGCAAGGGTGGGCCTTACCTGTTGACGAAAGTTGTACTAGGTATTTTGTCAGCTGGTAAATATCGGCCTAAGGCGGCTAACTCACCGTGAGGTCGGGGTTCCAAACTTCCAAACTCTAAAAAGGGCGCCAGGTTCTCGACGAAGAATAAATCCTTGGGTCGAACCTCCCCAAGGTTGGGATACACCCAGCTTACAAAAGCAATAAAAATGACACCACCAAAATCAAGCTGATAACAAGTTTTATTAACACAGGAGGTTCTATAGTGCTTGCAACCAAATGCCCAAATTTCACATGCCAAGACCAATACAATGAAACAATAATAAATATAACACATTAAAATCAATGCTGCGTACATATACCAATATAAATTGCACACGCAAGTACCCTAAATATATCACAGATTACAATTGCCGCATAACGAATAACCAAATACTCACTTCCTGAGCGCGTAGCCAGATAATCAAAGTATAAATTTTGCAAACACAATCATCAAGCTTAAATAACGCGATCTGTGAAGCAGATCTACACGCGTAACCAATAAAGCAATCAAATCTGACTCAAAGTGCTACCCTCTGTGAAGCAGAGATCCCAAAAGAGGGTGAGGACGTCGCAAGCGATAAGCGGTTGCTAGCTAAAGACACACGACGCTAGCTTTTACCCGAATAATTACGCTTCAACTTTTCTAATTGGCGGGATATACTAGATAGAGTGAGATCTCACGCAGTTCCGTACGCCCTAGAGGAAAGACATAATATAATAGTTGTTGAAAAATAAACAGCATGCTTGCTAACGCTTCACACCCCGAATTAAAGAAGCAAAAACGTCGAACAACATAATGAATTCAAATTCGTAATAATCCCGTGAGCTGGAACGGAGCCACACGCACGTAGTTCGTACGAGCCACGAAGCGACTTGACAGGTATCGCGCAACAATTAAGCAAAACAATAAACGAAATCAAACGCGCCATGAAAGTGAATTATTAGTTGAGCAGGTGAGTACTATCATTTACATTCAAAGCGTAGCGAACTCAGCTATTCAACATTACTAAACGCGTCTATAAAATGGGCAACACAGCAAAAATCACAATTTTCAATACGAACATACAAAATACAGCTAACGATACAACTTTTGACCTTGGTAACCTCGTAGGAGCACTAGCCTATGGCCAGCTTGAGTTTCTGGCGCGTGGAGCGGCCAGCAGGAGGAGGTGACTTCCGTAGGATACGACAGCAGCTGGGGCTAATCTCTCAGGCAGGGGCCCAGTGGGAGGTTCAAACAGAGCTGGAGAAGTTCTCGCCCAAACTACGAGTTCAGCGGGGGAGAGACTGCGACTAGCAGAAGCTTCCGCAGCAGGTTTGTACTACGACAGCTCATTGGGGTCGATCCAGATAACATGTGCTCGTCTACAGGTTACGAGGGAGAAGCCAATTCACAACGACACAACGGCAGCAAACAAGCAATAAACAATGGCCAGGTCACAAGCAATGGCCAGGTCACAAGCAATGACCAGGTCACAAGCAGGCTGAAATACAAAATTACAGCTATACGAAGGTGCTAGGAGCAGCAGTTAACGACCACACCCCTTACGATCGTAGGCAGCCTGAAGGATTTCGACATGTGCTCAGCGAAGACGGTACCATTTTCACCCAACAGGCGATACGAGCGGGGTAATATAAAACACCAAAAATTACCAGCACGTCCATGGGGTTTCGATGCGACAAAATCCTCTTCAAATCGAGAAAGCTACCAAAGCTTACGAAGCAAACGAGCCCAAATAGGTACAACTTCACTAGAACACAGCTAAATGTCGAACAGGAAGGAAAATTTCCAGCAATGCAGCACCAAGTGTGCTCTTATCAATGTTCCATAAACTGCATGACCTCCAGAAAAACTAATGGAATGCACCAGTGCCATCGCAGATAACAGCAATATAACTGTAAAGTGTTAGAAGAGCGAATAGGGTTGCCTAACTACCAATCTGTAATATATGTAGAAATGAAGCGAAAATAAATTTAATTAGCAATCTAGGGGTAGTTATTCGGGCAGATGCTTACGAAAGTGCTTTATAATTATAGGAGGATATTTAAAAATAAGATATAGCTAATCAGACCTAATTTAAAGCATGCAAGAATTTCCAAAAAGCCACCTAACAATACTCAAAAGCTGAAAATTCAACTAGCGAAAATTTACTAATACGAGGGTCGCTCCAAAAGTAACGTAACGGATCCTTGATTTGTGGATCCAATGGCGCAACTATTAGTGCATACAGGATCTCTAGTGAATTGTATTGAAACTGTAAGTTGGGCTGGTTTTTTATTGTCGTGGCTGAGGACTAGCGCCCTGTTGTATTATGGTTCATTTCGTTTCTTTGATTAACCTTAAGAATCATGACCTGATCTCGTCCATGACAACAACCACCGAGAGAGTTTTAGCTAGTCCGGGTTGTGGTGGTCTTTTGCTGAAGTGCAGTACAATTATCCATGTCAAGATTGTGTTATTGTGCTTAATCTAGTTAAATCGATAACTACTCGGTTTATTGTGAGTGCTAAGTCTGCACAAATTCTCCTATTATATTACAAGTATAAATAAGTGGTTGCAGTTTTTTCCAGCAACATGAATCAGAATGTGACGTTTGCGCAAAATTGGGTCGCAAGAAAACAATAATTGTAAACCCTATATATATTAACATTACTTTCTAAAATAACCAAATTGACTATGATCAAACATAGTTTAAACGCTTTGAGGGAGACCTTCCTAGGAAGATGATGCTACAGAGCGACAGCATACAGTGGTTGTAGTACAAATTTGTTGTGCTGGTGGCTCGTCTTCTGTCTGACCTCGTTGAACTTGCATTTAGAGCTCTAGATCAAGTAACAAATTTCGCTAATAAGGCACAGGCCGGACGTGGTTGCTAGATAGATAAGACCTTCTGCTTTGGAAATCCGAGGCCAGTTGCTAATGGATGGGTCAATGGCACGTTTTTGCGGTTATAACATGAATATATTATTTGCTGTTTCTTGTTAATTGGATTTGATCTGGGGTGATTTCCATTGTTCCATACTGGTTAGGATCACTTCCTCTTCTAAATTATAGTGAATGACTGCGACGCTGGCGACTTTATTTACTATAAACATCCACTTGTTATTTGATCTACTGCCACTTTCGTTAAGGACAACTAATTGAATTGAAACTGCGTAATCCCACCTTATATGCGTGAATACTATAATTGTGTCATTCTTGCTTGGGTTTGCTGTTCCAGAAGGTGCCACATCGGTAATGCGGTGTGTTCACAAAGAATGACTAAGGGTCAATGTACATTGTCGAATTGTAGACTGCTCACAGCGGTATTATGTTGAAATTTCGTCCTTGGTGTGAGGTAGGTTCAGTATTTTCTATATCTGCAGATTTTGATATACCGTTTTGTTTGATTATGCTCTTCAGCTGGTAATTGTCTGGTTGTATTTCTATTTTCGATAATTATCCAAAATGTGAACTTGCGGGTAGTATTGTAAGGCTAGCGTTTGCAACAAATTATAAATTGTACATCAAATAATGTATTTAATTTGTACATCGCCTATTTAGGCACAATCGGGCATTACATCTAACCAACGCTCGGGCTGCTGATAACAAAGCAGGCCCTCGCTATGCGCGAAGTCGAGGAGAAGCAAGTGAGGCGCCGACCCCTACTTAATTATACTTGGAGCGACTGCACAGATATCGCGAACCTAAGAGTATAAACGAAGACTTTGCAACCATTTCCAATCAATTGAGTCGACCTATCCTGACCTGCCGCTCTAGGCTCAGTGGGCCTAGCCCCTAGTTCTGTCCGTCTGACTTGACTCTTCAACTTGAGTCCATTGACTTTTCTCTCATTAATTCTGTCCCGACCCTATCTTGTGACAGCGTTACTGTCTCATAGTGCATTTCCTCTAACCTGCACCTGGCGCGTTCTATCTTGTAACAGCGTTACTGTCTCATAGAACAATCTATTAGCTCAAACCTCGTACCTCTAGGTCCCCTACTCTACGCTGACCGCCTTCACCGAGGAGATTATAAGCTAAAAACTATCGTACCTGCAGGAACAGCACTGTGCGTCAAGCGACGTCCTCCTGGTAGTTTACCGAAGGCAAATTGCACTGCACCGACCGGAACGCAAAATTGCCCGCATCCTTCAAGCGTCTCCGCAGCCAATTAACCGGCAATCGGTATACTTTTGCACCATTCCTGGAGCCTTGAATTTGCATACCAGGAAACCACAACGACCTGCACGGTTTAATATACTGCCAATGAAAACCAAGTATCCTGTATTCCTTGTGTTTCATTATATTTTTCCAGACTGCAAAACATAAAAAATACTGCTATTTCCCGACATGGATAAAATCTGTGTCAAAACCGTCGTTGCTGGGCAATGCATATACAAGCCAGCAGACCTACATGGACTCTTGTTTGAGGCACAAACAGACAGAACGTACGTGCTATTTGGGTTACTGACTGGCTAGTGACGAAGAAAACGAAATACCAGAAGGAGTTTTATTTATATTAATGTACACAGCAGTTTTATAAAGTAAGACTTATTTTGTATATATAGCTAACAACATTATACCGTTGCTTTCTAAATTGTGTTTTTCCTCACCTTATACATTTGAGATTAGAGAACATTTCTTCGATTGAGTTATCCGAGGTGGAAATTAACGAACCTTTTTGGGATTTTCCGAAATTAATGGAAGTTATAAATTTCCAGAATAACTTACCAGACTGAAATTAAATTAAAAAAAGTCGAAACGGTACAGTATAAACTGTCACTGTGCAGTTTTTACTTTCAAACTAATCTTGATATTGGCTATCATTTGTTTGCTCTTAGTATATTGTTGATATTGTCATTGTATGTATGGACAAGTTTTCCGTGTGTTACATTGAAGCATCCAAAGGCTCTTGTACGTATCGCTATTTCTGAAAATCCGTTCCCTATTAGGTGTCAGTTTTTCTCTAGCGGTTCTTACTGATATTTGAGAATTCAATTCATCTCTAGGAAATTATTTTTTCCTTGCGCCTTCAGTAGTATTTCTTACTGTTTTCTCTAGAATCTATTTATCGCTAGAACGAGCTTCCTCTTCCACTTCTTTATTAGTATTTGTTGTTGCCTTCTTTAGAATCTATTTATTGCTGTAACGGTTTTAGAATTATTTTGATGATTTTCAGTCATTTACTTATTGACTGCGATTTCCTTTTCTTTATGTTCACCGACTTTGTAACTGGGAATTTCGTATACTTCGTGCACTTAGTGAAAATGTTGTTACGTCTTTACATTCCTTGTTACTTAAATAACTATTTCTTCGAATTATTATTGCATATCTAGTTGGCCATAACTTTAAGTGGGGACGGCACTGATGTCGGCAGTTGGGTACTACATGTGAATATACTCATTGGTGATTATACTTACAAGGGTGCTGTGTGTAGGTAACAAATATTGCTAAATTTTAAAAATCCTTCGAAAAACATTTTTCTACTATGTTACACGTGCATCTTCATACATATGCACCACAATCAGACTTAAGTGTAATAACAAGCGAAGAAACAAGTTTTTTGGGAAAACAGGAAAATACAAATTGGTGTTCATGTGATTATTATATATACTTCTGGTTGGGTGGGTCCCCTTTTTGCACTGCGGCCTAAAAGACCTATTGTGCACATTCCAGTGCTTCACCTTGCCTCACAGAGGTATTCCGATGTCCTCAAAAAAGCTTACTAGTGCGTTTAGTGAAGTGTATATCAGCAGTTTGGGTTCGATTGTTGTTTCCCCAAAGTGTTTATGTCGCAGAGTTATGAGTTTCTCGCACTCTCATATCCAGTGGATTGGAGGTTCGTCCTCTTCACAGAATCTACAGTTTGTGTTTATTGCCAGTCCTATTGTGTGCATATGTTTGTTAATATAACAGTGTCCTGTAGTTATCCTTGTTATGTGTTTTATTCTCTCCCTTCCATTTTCCAGAGGTTCCCCTATAAAGTTTCTAGAGTGCCTTGCTTTAGGGTAGTCGTACCAGAATTTTTGATGCTTATCTCGTAACCACCTTCTAGTTTGCTCCATCATCATGCTATAAGCTATGTTACAGGTAGGCTCTGGTCCTATCAGCCGGATTGTACTGGCTGATTTTGCTAATTTATCTGCTTTTTCGTTGCCTATTATTTCCTGGTGACCTGGAACCCACAACAGGCTCAGTTTGTTGTGTTCTCCCAGTTGAACCAGTTTTCTGTGGCATTCATATACCAGTTTTGAGTTGAACTGGTTGGATGACAGCGCTTTTATAGCTGCTTGGCTTTCCGTCAAGATATGTATTCTTCTACCTTTGTAGGATCTTTGCACCATTAATTGGGAGCAGGTTAGAATTGCTGTTACCTCGGTCTGGAATACTGTTGCATATTGTCCCAGGTTTATGCTTATTGCAAGACCTGTTCCGTTTTCTGTTCTTGATCCGATTGTATAACAGACTTCTCCCTTTAGTTTGGTTAGGACTTCTTCCTCATTCCACTCTTCCCGCTCTGGAAGATATACTTCGAACGGTTTTTGGAACTGGTAAGATGTATTTATTTTGTCGGATTTCATTTGCAGGATGAGGTTTTTACGTAATCGATTAAAGATTTCGGTATGGTATCTCCGATGTCCAGAGTAGATCATATCCTTGTATTTTCAGCTTGTATGCTCCTAGTCTCGCTTCCGCCTCTACCCTTAGGTGTAATGGGGGAAGGTTCAGCAGGGCTTCTAAAGCGGCTCTCGGGGTTGTTGACGTTGCCCCCGTTATTACAATACAGGCCATTCTGTGTTTTTTTTCTGAGCCAGTTTTTATTTTTAATATTGCTTTCCTTGTGCCACCATACCAAGGCTGCATAGGTTATCGTCGGTATGATGACTCTTGTGAAGAGCCAGTATACCATTTTTGGTGACAGTCCCCATGTTTTTCTAAACATTCTTTTGCAGGTACAGAATGCTCTGCAGCCTTTGCGTGTAACATGTTTCATATGGTGTTTGAATGTCAATTTGGTGTCTAAAATCACACCCAAATATTTGAGCGTCTGCACCATCTGTAATTCTTTCCCGTATAGTATTAAGTTTCTATACTTGTTTTTTTTCCTTCTTGTGATTGACAGAAGCGAGGTCTTTTCAGGGTTAAGCGATAGTCCCTTGGATTCACACCATCTTTCCACAATGTTGAGGGCCAATTGCATTCTTTCGAATACTACGCCCTCAAATTTTCCATGTATGTAGATAGTGGCCCTGCGTGAATAAGCCCCTCTCCTCTAGTTCCCGTAGAAGGTTATCCATCACGAGGTTCCACAGTAGAGGTGACAATACCCCTTTTTGTGGGCACCCTCTGGTCACCGACACTTTCACGGTTGTCTTGTGAAGAGAAGTGGTTATGACTCTGCTTTTGAGCATGTTTAATATCCATCTGCTCAGGGTGTTATTTATTCCCCTGTTATTCAAGGCTAGATGAACTGAGTCGAACGAGGTGTTGTCAAAAGCACCTTCGATATCCAGAAAGGCCCCTAGGTCAAAGTCTTTGGATTGTGTAGTTTTTTCCAACTTACTGATTAATTCATGTATAGCCAGTTCGCAGGATTTTCCTGATTAGTATCTATGTAATGGAAAAATTGCCAGTACTTCGTCTCTTATGTACCTGTCAATTAACTTTTCTGGCGTCTTTAGAATAAATGACGTCAGACTTATCGGTCGATAAGATTTAGCCTGGGCATAGCTTTCCATTCTCGGCTTTGGTATAAATACCACACTCGCTTTTCTCCAGCTTGCTGGTATGTAACCTATAGCCAGACTTACCCTTAGCATTGCACATAGACGGGTGGATAGTTCACCCCAGCCCTGAGTGAGTAGAGCTGGGTAGATCCCGTCTCCACCTGGAGCTTAAATGGTTCAAAACTGTGTAGTGCCCATTTGTTATGTTTATAACTTGATGTGCTGTCTTCCAGTTCTCTTGTGTGGCCCTGCGTAGAGGTATTTCTACACCGTGATCACTGGTGTTATCTTCCTGTAATAGTATACTACCGGGAAAATGTGTCTGTAGTAGAACTGCCAGTGTTTCTTCCTCAGTTTCCGTGTATCCTCCTTCAGGTTTTTTCAGTGTTTCCACTATCTGTGGTCTGTCTTTCGCTAGCACTTTTTGGAGTTTTGCACATGCTGGTGTCTTGTCGACTCCCTTGCAGTATTCCCTTCATGAGGATCGTTTTGAGTTTCTCACTTCGTTGTTGTATTTTGTAAGGACTTCTTTATAAGGTTTCCACTTCCCTGACATTTTTGCTTTGTTAAATAGCCTTCTTTTCTCTACCCGCAGCTCTGAACGTCGACCGTTCCACCATGAAACATCTCTGGTTGACCTTCTAGAAGTTGCAGTACAACACGATTCGAAGGCATTTATCAGTGATTCAGTGATGGCGTCTGCCATTATTTCTAATTCAGCAGTGTTACTGGCCCTGGAGGGGCAATCCCGGAGTGCCTGTTTGATGTTCTCTTTATATGAGCCCCAGTTGCAGTTTCTGGGATGCCTGTACTCCAGGTCGGTTAGCACCGGTGCTTTGATATCAAATCTGATGTATCTGTGGTTCGAGAGCAATGGCTCTTCAGATACATACCATTTTTCTAGCATGCTTGCCATAGCTGTGGAGGCTACAGTTATATCAATGCTTCATTGCTTAGATTCATTGTCAAGAGCCTATTTTCTATAAAGAAATCAAGGAGTGACTCACCTTTGGGGTTGGTGTTATTTTCTAAAGTTCCTTCCGTTTGTGGTTCTTCTGTTGGTAGAGGTTGCCGAGGCCCCTCTACCTCCATTTTCTTTGGCGATTGCGAAAGTGGAGGTTCCAAAGATCCCTCCACTTCCATCGCCTGAGAAGGTCCTTCTTCTTCTGCCTGCCCTTCTTTCGTCTCGTCTTGCTCCTTCTTCTTACCCAGTTTCTTAATAGATACCCGGGAGAAGTTTAGGAAGGGCCTGTAGTCTACGTCCTGTAGCTGAGTCCAGGACTGTTCTGTCATGGCGATAACTACTTGCTCTCCCTTGGGGTCCGGCTTGGAGTCTGTCACCTGCCAGGTGTTTGTAGAAAGACCTTTGTTTTGTTTCCGCAGCCTGTGCAGAACGGTTTTGGCTTCCAGTACTGGTCCTGGAATCCATGCTAGGGTGTATACTGGTTTAGGGATGTTCTTGGTTTCCCTGAGCACCAGTTTCGCCCCTTCCAATGGTATACAACCTTTTATTACTGTTTCCAGCCCAGTTCTGGTTTCGAGGTCAGCGCAGGTCACGTTTAGTCTTGCCCTGCCGTAGCGTACCTCGAGAAATCTTGGATGGGGTACATTCCCCCCATCCTCAATTTCATCGATTTTTTGAGCAGGTAGGCTGTTCATGTGATAGTATTTTTTTCTACTATCATATAAAAATCTTGCGCAGTGTGTATTGCTTCTGTCCGTTTTTCCTAAGAATACCTGTAGCTTGTTTTGTATTGTTATACTTACTTACTTTCTTCTTCTGCGTTAAAATTCTTTCTGGGTGTTAGCTTTTTCGAGTATATGGTGCCATTGTAATCAATCCTTTTGCTATCGTTCTCCAATTCACCGCTCTCATTATCTGTATGTCGGCAGGTACCACGTTTTTCCATCTAAGTTTTAGCCTTCCCCTCAGTCTGCCACATACCAATTTGTTGCTGTCTTTACCATTCTCGTAACATGCCCTAGTCATCGACGTTTTTGTGATTTGATGATTACATATACTATGTTACTATTTTTAGGATGTCTTCTATTTTCGAGTTAAATATTCTCCATCGTATTCCTTCCTCTTCCTCAAACATACTCGGTATAACATTTTCTATGATAGCCGAATGCTGAACTTCTGTATTCTTTATGATGGAAACCACTAGTACTTGTTTGTTTGTTGTAAAATCGGCTGTTTTAGGTATTGATAGTTGTAGATAGACTGCTGGATTGTTTACTTTTTGTCGCGGATTTGTGTAACTGAAAACCTCGTCGCAGTTGTTGTAGATCCTATTAGTCCCGCTGCTTATGATTTTTTACTTGTAGGTTGATCAGCGGTTTCGATGTTGCACACTTTGTCAGCTAACTTATCTAATAACTGCCTGTAGCAACCTTTTGTCGATGAAATAATCCGTTCAAAGATCTTGTCCATTTTTGAAGATTTTTTCATTTAAGCTGCTGATGTCTTTTCATTGGTCAAATATATCGTTGGCTTAAAATTTGCAGGCCATTTTTGTTTGAACTTTTCCAACTGATACGATTACTTCATCGAGGTTTTCGTTAAGAAACTGTATATTAATTTGTTGTCTATAAAGTAGGTTTTTTTGTTGGGCGAAATTATTTGATTCTAGGATGATATTATTCTCGATGGTATTAGCGGTTGAAGTTAGTTTTTCTTACCATTCCTGAATTTAATTTGAGACCGCTTTGTATTTTTTACTCAGTGGAGTGAATAATTCTGGTTTATAATAATAATAATAATAATAATAATAATAATATGGTCTTTATTTACAGATATAATAATGAATTACAATTTACATAAGTTAAAAAGAAAAATCACCTATGTTCAATTGTTATGGTTGTTCAATTACTTTGATGTTGTTGCTTTTGAAGGTTTTCCAGTAATATTCTAATGTTTCTTTCTATGTGGCGAAGTATTCTTAGTTTTAGGATATTTCTTTAAGCTGCTTTGAAACTGGCGGATATCTTATGCCAGTTGATGTTGTTCCTTCAGTATGGTTTGCCTGTCGTCGTGGTTAATGTTTTTAATTTTCCCTGGTGTTGAATTTGTAAGTTAGGCTTGTGCCATGGGTAACCTGTTTCAGTTTGGTTGTAGATTTCGAAATGTGCCGCTGGTGATTCTTCGCTCGTCCGATGGTGGATATTCTTGGTAATTGTAGATTTTTTAACGAGACCTGTAACACTGGTGATTTTTCTCGCGTCTTAAGGCAAGAACCATTGGTAATTAGTCATAGGATGTTTCTCTTTGGCGACGGTTCTTCTTCCAACGCTTTCATGCACCTTGAGAATCGTTGTCGTACTTCGTTAATCTTGTAATTCCTTCATTTTTTTAGCTTCGTAGTAGTGTCATCATCATCATCATTCCTCAGCAGTTTGCATTCACTGTTGGATATAGACCTCCTCAATGTTCTTCCACTGTTCTCTGTTTTGTGCCTTGTTTATCCAGTTCCATGTCAGTCTGCGTATATCGTCGCTCCATCTCGTTGGTGGTCTACCTCTACTTCTTTTAGTTTCCCTAGGTTTCCACTCCATGATTCGCTTGGTCCATCGATTATCGGTCATACCTGCTACATGGCCGGCCCACCTCCATTTGGATTGCGTGATGCGTTGGGTGATGTCAGTTACTTTTGTTCTTTCTCTTATGATCTCTTTCGGTATTCTATATTTTATTGTTATTCCAAGCATCGCTCTCTCCATTGCACGCTGAGACACTCTTAGTACATTTATGGAGCGTTTTCTTAAAGTTGAGGTTTCGGCTCCGTATGTGATCACAGGCAGAATGCAGCGTTCATACACCTTTTTCTTTAAACAGATAGCAATGTCCCCTTTGAGGATGCCATGCATTTTGCCAAAAGCTGATCATCCCAAACATATTATATTTCATGACCAAGATATTTGTAGTCATAGACTACTTGGTCTACGTCCTTGTCATCAATTTTCATGACATTATTAGGTACTAGATTTGTCATGAATTTGGTTTTTTGAAAATTGATATTTAGACCGATACTTGTCGACGCTACGTTCAATTCTAAGAGCATTTGTTGGGCTTCACAAAAGTCATCAGCTATTATAACAATGTGGTTTAGGTATTCGCCGTCGATGTTTATATCTTTTCTATCCCAATTTAGTGCTTTAAATGCATATTCTAACACTGTTGCAAAGAATTTAGGAGAAATTGTGTCCCCTTGTCTAATGCCTCGTTCTACTTTGTATTTGTTTGTGTTTTCGTGGAGTTTTACACATGAGGTTGCATTACTGTATACATGTTCTATAAATTTTGTATACCTATAGTCTATCCTACTTTGTTGTAAGGCTGATATTATCGCCGGTAGTTTGACAGTGTCGAAAGCTTTTCTGAAGCCAACAAATATTAATACTAGCGGTTTATTGTATTCGATTGTTTTTCAATGAGGGTTTTAATTGTCTGTAAGTGGTCATTCGGCCCGTATTTGATTCTAAAACCAGCTTGTTCTCTCGACTGATAAAAATCTAGCTTGTTTTCTAAGCGTTTTGTGATTTTGTAAACCGTTTATACATATGTGACAATAAACTGATTGGTCGGCAGTTCTCTAGGTCTGATATGTCTCCCTTCTTGTGTAAAATTATAGTCACCGCGTTATTCCATTGTGTTGGGATTTCACTGTTTTCCAAACAGGGGGTGAAAAGATTAACTATTACTTTCAACAAATCTTCACTACCTGATTTAATAGCTTCTATCACTATTTCGTCCTCCCCAGGAGCTTTATTATTGTTCATTTCTTTAAGTGTTTATTTTGCTTCGACAATCGTTATTTCTGGTAGGTGTTCGGAGTCCTGCTTAATTATTTTCTTCTTACTTGTTTGTGGTGAATTTCCTTTGCTCTTACACTTTTATACAGTTCTCTATAAAATGTTTCTGTTATTTGTAACAGTCTTGTTGTATCATGTCAGTTGTCATCTTTAAGTTTAAAGATTTCTCTTTTACTGTCTGTTAGTTTTCTTCTAAGCACTTTCATATTTTTATTTTCTCTGTGTTATATTTTCTCTGATCTTTGCGTATCTTTCTTGAAATTCTCTTTGTTGTAATTCTCTCTTTAGCCTTCTTTCTTTGATAAATTTTTTGGTGTTTTCGCTCAAGTTTTGTTCTTTTGGAGTTTGCTACAGTGTTGTTTGTGTAATATTTTTAACGCCTTTAAAACTTTATTGTTGAGAGCTTCAACGTTATTTATATGGGGACGGCTTAAAGCTTGGTTTATGGAGTTGACATATTCTTCTATATTTTCCGGTGTATTCCATTTTATCATTTTACTTTTTCGAACCATTTTCTACCTTTCTTTTTTCAAGTTTATTTTAACTGTGGCTCTTATTGCTCGGTGGTCACTTCCAATGCCAAATCTGTTTAGTACTGTAACATCGGTTACGTTTCTTTTCTGGCTTGCTATGAAGAAGTCTATTTCGTTTATGGTTTCACTACCAGGACTCACCCACGTCCATCGTCT
This sequence comes from Agriotes lineatus, assembly GCA_940337035.1. Lineage (NCBI taxonomy): Eukaryota > Metazoa > Arthropoda > Insecta > Coleoptera > Elateridae > Agriotes > Agriotes lineatus. The sequence continues at coordinate 38,636,937 of OW679198.1, forward strand.
GTGTAGTTTCTTTTTAAAGAAGCTATTCATTAAATGTAATTGATGTTGGTGCAAGAAATTTAGTAACGTTTGGCCTCTTTTCTTTCTGCCTTTTAAGCCATATTTCCCTATTGCTGTTTTCGATTCGTCCATCTGAGTTCCAACTTTGGCATTGAAGTCGCCCATAAGAAAGGTATAATGACAGCTATTTTCCTTAAATGCTTCTTTAAAGACGTGGTAAAAGTCTTCAACTTATTCATTTTTATGTGTTGTGGTAGGTGCATAAACTTGTATAATTTTTATTTTGTATCGATTATTTCGAATTATGATCACATATACAACCCGCTCTGATATTGCCTTAATGGTCAGTATATATTGTCTGTGCTTTTTATGTATGAGAAATCCTATTCCACCAATTAAGTTTCCTGGATTTCCGTTATAATATAATGCAGGGCCTGAAGTTAGGGTAAGTAATTGTTCACCAAGTTTTCTAACTTCGCATAGTTATATTATATCCCAATTTATACATTTTGTTTCTTCTTCTATTTCTAGGAGCTTATCGCCAGAGTGGGCAGGTTGTATTCTAATATTTTAAATGTTCTTATTTTATGTCTGTAAGATTTTCAATAATTCGATTTCTTGCTCTCCCCATATTCCATTGGAGCATACTGACAGTTTCTTGTCAGTGTGGGAATCCGAGTTTCGTGCTCGACCCACCTGGGAATTGTTGTGACATTTCATTTTATTTGAAGGAATTTTGGCCAATACTTTGGCTTTCGTAGTAGTGTATTTGATCCAAAGTTCCTGTTTGAAGTTCTTCGTGAATATTGTAATTACCCCAATTCTTCTAGCTTCGCAGTAGTACTTGATGCAAACTTTGAATTTCGCCTGAGTTCTTCACGATTTATTGTATTGTAGTAGTTAGACTAAGCTTACCCAAAGCTTGAATCCGGTTTGATTCTTTCAGAAGTGCTGTATTGTAGTGGAAGTAGATCAGGCTTACTCAAAGTATGTATTAGTTCTGCTCCTTCCAGGACTCTTGAACTGTAGTGATACTAGTAAATCCAAATCGTCCAAAACTTGAATTCGTCTGGAATTGCAATGCCTGAAGTAATTATTGCAATTTTAGGAATTGCTTAAAAAATGTAGATTATTGATTGAGAGGACTAGGTTCTTAGGTTTGGTAATTTGCTGAAGGGTTGGGACTTGAAGGGATGCAAGGGTGTAGGGTTTACTTGTGAACAAGGAGGTTAGGCCTAACTTCCCTTTTAAGATCGCCTATGTCAACTTACAGTAACGTATACATCTAGGTATTTGAAATTATTGAAAATTAAAGATCATGCACGAAGTATGTATGCAGATTATCCTTGTAAAGATTTTGTTATTTTTTCCTAATAAAGCTAAATCGGCAACCTAGTAAACTACTCGGTTCTACACTTCAGACATGAGTAAGCTAAGTGATAGACACTATTTAATAATAATAATAATAATAAATGTCTTTATTTCCCAGGCAGATTACGTTAAAAATAATTATTAAATAATTAAAAATAATATTTCAGTAGTGGTTGCCTATGGAAATCACAAGGCGCAGTTCAAGCTAACACTTGCTCTTCCACTGTAACCTTGAAAATTCAAAGTTGGTAGTTTAAAACTAATCCTAAACATTAAAGAAAATTATAAAATAAAATGATTAATTCTGCGATGGTCCCCCAAATTGATCATATATTGCTAACATAAAATAACATATCCCTAGTTGTTCACTGATATTTTTAAATGAGGCACTATATTGTTGGTTGTTCACAAAATAACATCTTTTTGTAATATTTTTTAAATGTATTTATATGTAGCACTTTATGTTGTAAAGGAAGAGCGTTATAAATGTTGCTATTTGATAGGAAAAGCTACGCTCGAAAAGAGCCGTTTTATGCAGCGGTGGTGTAAGTGTGCCCTTAAACCTAATATTGACGTTATGGACGACTTCCCTAAATGAAATTCTACGGTGTAGGTAAGATGGTCTTTTTTCAAAAATTATTTTATAATAAAATGTAGCACTTTGTAATCTCCTTCTGTCAGACATGTTGAGCCAGCCTAGTTCAGATAATTTATAAGATACACGATCATATTTTCTTATCCCGTAAACAAGTCTCAAACATGAGTTTTGCACTCTGAATTCGTAGCTTCGCATCATATGTAAGCGATGGGTCGTAAATTTGGCAGCAGTATACGAAATGAGATAATACTAATGCTTCACATAGAACAGACTTGATCTTGATAGACAAACATTTTCTGTGAGGATATATTAACCTTAAGTTCATGTAAGTTTTTTTTAAAGAGTTAGAAATGTGCGAATTAAATCTAAGGCTGCTGTCAAATATAAGACCCAAGGTGATGTGTTTTATCGGACTTTCTCCACTGTCTAGGGTGTATATCACACAACATTTCGGGAGTTTTGATCTACTCCCGTCTTCAGGTGTTCTTGGTTAGTCCTGAGAAGGACTGATATTGTACGTTTTTATTAGTAAACTCTTGCCTCCCCCGGAGTTTGAACCCGGGACCGCTAAGCGCTGTGATTACTAGTCTGTCACTCGTATCACTAGGTTACCAGCTCAGTTCATTGACAGAGAAAAATAAGACCCAAGTTTCGGGCCTCTTTAACTATTGGAAGCGTAGCATTATTCACGTTTAAGTTAATAAGTTAAGATGTTTAGGTCATTACGATTTCCAAATAATAATACAACTGATTTACTGGGGTTAAGTTTTAGAATTTGAGATATATCAGCAATGTTCTGCAAATCATGATTGATATTCGATAATGCACGTTGAACATCATGTATAAAAAATGAGTAATATAACTGAGTATCATCAGCATGCATCTGAACATTACACGTCTTTACAAACTGATGGAAGCTGAACGTATATATAATGTATAACAATGGGCCTAAGATGGATCCCTGAGGTACTCCGCGAGTTACTTCCCTGGAACCGGAACAAGCACTACGCAACCTCACAACCTGGTTTCTGTTGCTTAAGTAGCTCCATAAAAGACTAACAGCATCGTTGGACAGACCAACATCACTTAAAATCGCGCAAAGCAGGGAGTGATTTATTGTATCAAAAGCTTTACTGTAATCTAATAGAATCAGCACTGATACTTTGCCTTGATCTGCAGCTGTAAAAATATCATCAGTAACATTAGCAAGGGCAGTAACGCAACTATGACCCGGGCGAAAACCTGATTGGCATTTTGGAATTACATTATTATTTTCTAAATAATCTCTCAACTGAGTGTCAATGACTTTTTCCAAGATTTTTGATAAGGTTGGAAGAATGCTAATTGGGCGTAAGTTTTTATAGCCAGTAGGATTTGAAATTTTAGGTATTGGTATAACCATAGCCGTCTTCCAACTGGTTGCGTTGCAAATGTATTTGTTAATAAACAAGTATTTATAATATGGGTAATATAGGGTATAATTAGAGGGCAACAAAATTTGATGACTTGCAGATTAATTCCATCCCCACCAGTGCTATTGCTTTTTAGTTTATTAATAAGTGAAACAACCTGTGGTGCAGTAATCAAGGAAAAGTTAAAATTGTTTAGATTATCAGTTAAGCCAGTGTTTCCCAAACTTATCTAAAGCGCGACCCCTTTTTGGTAAAAAATTTGTTCGCGACCCCCTTCTTCCCCCTACTCATCACTCAAACCAAAATAACGACAAAAATAGCCTAACTAAATTACAAGTAACTAATTGTCAAATTTTATTTTACCTTACTGTTTAAGTTTAAATTAAATAAATTAAAAATTAAATTCAACAGTTATTTTAATTGCGATCTGTCCCACTAGTAGCTAGTAGTTCTTCTGCCAAACTACCATTTACAATAAAAATAAATGATAAAAAATCGACTGCACATTGTAGGTACAGTGGCGGAATTAAAAATCCGGGCGAGTCTTATAGAGGATTTTTGCCATTTTTGGGTAATGTAAATTGGGCTTTGTGTTTCTAGGTTAGTAATTGACAATGAGGCATGCTGTCATATACGAGTAATTATTTTGACTTTGACTAATTTCACCAGCAACGTGATAAGTAAAGTAAAGTAAGATATACACTGAATCATTTTAAGTGCCCGGATTTTTGATTCCGTGACTGTACATCGCGATACTTTTCCACGATATTGGCGAAAACGCTACTCGCTACTTCGCTACTAGATGGCACTCTGGAATGTTGTCGAATAAGGTTACTAAATCATATCTTTGTTATAAGGTACCGCCAACTGCGCAAACATATATCTTTTATCTCTTTTAATTTGGAGAAAAGCTATCAGTTGCCTCACTCTCACTTTCTTACAATGTTCTGTCCCTTTTAATTTGGCGGAATAAAATCTTGGAATGGAATGGTGGTACCTTTATATGTATTTAGTGACCTTATTGTCGAAGCCTCGGTGCAATGAGACTTCAGTTCCAAACAGGGCGTTGTGGTGATTGCGGTAGTGGTAGTGAGTAAATATTTTACTTTATTTATCTCTTTCATTTTTACGGACTTATTAATATTTACTTTTATGTTTCATTTGATAACTAATTGTTAATTTTTATTTACGTTATTAAAATAAAAATACATAATTTAACAAAGTGTTTTTTGTCTTATTTTCGAAATTCCCGGCGACCCCCCTAGTACCTCACCGCGACCCCCCAGGGGGTCGCGACCCACACTTTGGGAAACACTGAGTTAAGCGATTATTTGAATAAGATGGAACGAGCTCGGGTACATTGTCATTAATTTCAGGTATTGCATAATAAAAAAGTCACTGATTTCTTGTGAACTACCAAATTCATTTGGCAAAGCTCCCTTTGTTCTATTAGTTACATTTAGCGATTTCAGCTCCTTCCACATTGTTTTAGGAGATTGAATAACTGATGGCGATATTCTGGTTTCGAATGGGTTAATATTGTGTATAGTATGAAAAAAGCAGAAGGAGAGGAAGAAGTCCTAAAATTGTATAGAGACAAACCTTTGACATTTCCGCTGAAAGATAAGTGTAAATACAATGATACGAAGATAATTTCTGTTGAAAACTGAAAGCTATTCATATATTTGTTTTCCAGCAACGTTTTTCTTAGAATTTAATACATTTTAAAGGTTTGTATCCGACGGTAAACTTTGGTTGAAGCTTCGAATTATACGCTACTATGCTCTAATCTACAACGAAAAATTATAGTACATTAAGCAGCAAATGCAAACAGTTAAATTATATGTACAAGACACGTAGCTTATCAAAACGGGGTAAACAAAACCGCGCCCAAGGCAACACCATAGAACGAAATCGCCACATCGAAACCGGCACTTCTGCTGGGAACTTCCGCTGCCGGTAATAGCCATCCTTTGTGAAATTCCAATTGAAGCCAGAAAATTGGTTATTGACGGGAACAGGCACGGGATCCGAAAAACTATTTGTATATCCTGCGGAGTGAGCTTTCTAGATGGTGATTTACGGCTCATGCGCTAAAAGTGGGTCGGTAAAATACGTCGACACCTGTAGCAATAGCAACTACGTGCGGGTGCGTCGAGACGGTGATCGAGGTTGCATTCAGTCGTATCGTGCTCGGAATCACGATTCGAGGTATCATAATTGACTACCGTGGGATATCTGTTTGCACTGAATTTTTATTAAGCAGCGCGATAACGGTCATCGATATCCAAACTGCTTGATGGAGTGCATTTCGGTCGCCCATTGATTTTGTTTCGAGATTCCAAGAGGCATCTCCGTAAGTTTTAATTGAATTTGGTGTTTAACTTTAATGAACTGCTAATTTTTGTTCCTCCCCTTCGCGCCGAACCGAGCGACAATTTTTCGGTTTATTCGGCCGAGCGAAGTACTTCAAAGTAGCTTTTCTTTAAAACTCTGCCAGTTCTAAAACGGGCCCGAGTTTATTATAATTTGCACAATTAGACGAGTTGCTAAATCCTCGAGCTGTCTAACAGTTTCGTATATTTATTTGACACATTAGAACATAGGAAAAATATCATAATAAATTAAATTTTAATATTGCAGCATTCGCATTAAACAAATCTTAGTAATATTTAGAAAATTATATATAAGACTAAATAAAACCAAAAACGCTCGCCTTGTTGCTAAAGCAACCAACTAAGCTCTTTATGCCATTTCCCCAAATTGGCGCCTTTGCATAAAATGGCGTCCGAAGCAATCAACATGTTGCCGTAAAAGTTTTCCCGTAGTAAATAACGAATTACGGAAGATTTTCTTAGTACCCAATTTGGAAAAGCGCAGCTTCGAAGCAAACAAATGTGCGTGATTCTGAAAGCCTGGCGCCTTTCGCTGAAATGATGATAAAACGCGTAGCAGAGGATGTTGCGTTATAACTGGAGGCATTAAGTTTATTAGAACGGGTTTATCTGTCTACTCCAGCGGAAAATGAATTAGATTACCAATAACTTTTAGGCATTCCAAATACCCACATCCAGGATTACACCGTCGAGTTACTGTACAAAGTGAATTCAAATTTGCTCGTCATGTTTAATACAGCGGTTAAGCAAAATGATGACATTTATATACCCTGATGTTTTTATTTTGAGATGGAATAGACAGAAAATAACGAGCACATTATTTCCTTGGTTAAAAAACTAAAAATTCTAGATTAATATTAATATAGAAACTCATGTTTTCCAACAACGATTTCCGATGTATTCATTCCAACTCATTCGTCAGCTGTAGGTTCTGAAAATTGTCGTAAATAATTTAAATTGTTCATGTGTTTACAAATCAATTGTCACTCATTTTCAAATATTTTCAGGCTATAGAAGGTACACTCTTGTTGATATTTTCTAATTGAGTAATATCAAGACTCAAGTCATTTTTATTTTATATGTTTTAGTGTTTGACAGTATTTTCCAAACTTAGCTAACCAGAATGTTTAAGAAATGGAATTTTCGGTTTATTTATTTGTTAAAGCATTAAGTGCAGGTCACAAAATTTAAACATGTTTTTATTATTTGCATCTCAGCAAAATAAAGTTGGATAGTAACTGTGTAACAGCGACGATATGCAGAGGATTAACGCCGTCGGGAACCTGTCAAAAAAACGTTATTAATGGAAACGCTCGCTTTATCACATTCCTTTATGGCTACTATTTTATAAGGATACTATGATGTGATTACTAGAAAGTTTAAAATTCGTTGATAAATCAGTTTTTATTTAAATTTGTCCAATTGCACGAAATCTGCAAACAAAATCTTTTGTTGTTTGGCTCAAACAGCATACCTAGCAATAAATTACTGAATAAAGGACCAAGATTTCAAGTTAATTTTTTAACTAGGAATACTAAGGTTATGTACGATATTGAAAAGAAAAGAAAACTATTTCACTCTCAAATACTTACGCTACTAGTTTTTCATAGTGAATATTATGATGATGTTCATAACAAAAAGCTTAAAAATAATTTTGGAGATAGCTCAATAATGCTTCGGTCTGTATCTGAAATCCTGTTTTTGACAATTATCGATAAACCTCAATCAGGAACTTATTGACAACAGGAATAATTATTTTACTGACAAAATTGTTGTAACTATTAACAAAGCATGCTTACAAATCTCCACCATGCAGCAAATATAGCGTTCAACCAGTCCAACAGATTCCTAATTTAATGATGTCAAAAACCCACTACTTATTGTAATAAACACCAGATATTCCAATAGTATAAATTCAGCAAAATTTAATGATGTCAAAAACCCACTACTTATTGTAATAAACACCAGATATTCCAATAGTATAAATTCAGCAAAATTCAGATGGGATTTTATTTGCAGTTTTACTGTGTGCGAAGTGATAAAATGCTGGTATCAATTTAAAAAAAAAATATGTATCGTAAATGCTTACAGCAGGTTATATTTTCAGTAGCAGCTGTATTCAAAGATCTACTAAATTTGAAAAGCTGCTTTTCTGTTGTTTATAATAATCCAGCAAAATATTTGTAAATAGAAAGCTTTTTAGTGCTCGTCATAAATGCATTTCGCATTTACTTGCTCACTGAGCTATTAAAATCGGGAAGTTTATAAAATATAGAACGCCACCACGTAGTTATTTATATTACTACAAGTGCGGTAGGTTGCATTTTACAGCACGACGCGAAGCGGGATGCTTTAATAAAACCGAGCGCTGTCATAGTCATTTATGTATTAAGGGGCACGTGGGAATGTTTAAATTTGCCGAGTGCTATAATCGTGATAGGCGCATGGTACATACAACTTTTTATTTTATGTTGGTTCTCTAAAATGGACAAAATTCAAGAAATGAGTATTTTGGTACATACAACTTTTTATATTATGTTGGTTCGCAAAATGGAAAAAAATCAAGAAATCAGTATTTTAACTACAGACTACTGCGTTACCGTTGTGCTGGAGATATGAATTTTTTGTGTGCTGTGGTTACTATGCAGATTGTTGGTGTTGCTATACTACATTGTTGTGCTTGTTATACTGCTTAGCAACTTTCTATGAAAAAGGGCCATAAAAGTCATTTTACGCCCGTTATTGGGGACCAATTAAAGATTATGGTTCCAAAATGAAATAAAATGCTTAACGCATCGAGTATTGTATTACATTTTTTAACCGACATATTTTTTTAACATTTTCTATAAATTCAACATTTTGATTTCGAGTATAAAAACCGCCTTTACGATCAAGTGAGTTTCCTTCAGTAAATATTGTAGTTGACGCTTTGAAACATCAAAAATCAAGGTCGTAAATATCAATGTTTTTTATTTCTTTAAAACTTAACTGAACGAGAGACTTCGTAATTCTAATTAGCGTTTCTACAAATACCCTTTAGTACCAAAAAGCAACTTTTTTGTTTAAGAGTCTCTGAAATCTAATTTTTTTTCTACGACCACTACTAAAAGTAGGCCTTGATTCACTAAAAATGACGTGTTATAAATCAGCGTGTTAAAAGTGAAATCAGCTGAGGTCGGTAGCTCAGTGGTATCCTGACTACTGATCTAGGGGTAGCGAGTTCGATTCCCGATCCCGGTGAGGTTTTCAAAAATAAAAAAAATGCAGATGAAAGCCTCTACAGAATGCCGTCATTCGGAAGTGATGTAAAGCCCTGGGTCTCATGTTACTACGATGTGTAGCATGTAAAAGATCCCTTGCTAGGGTTGGAACTCTTTAGTCTCGGCAAAATTCTAAGTAGGACTTTGACCATATGACCAAAGCAGTCGGCGTCTAAGGTACCTGGTACTCTGCATGCCTAGACCTTGTCCATTAAAAAACAAACAAACAACAGTGAAATCAGCTGCTTACTTTTAGCCAATG
>OW679198.1:38646335-38897449 GCA_940337035.1 Agriotes lineatus
TAACCGTACAAGCATTATTACTACACTTTGCTTGTTTTATATAGAATTCCACTCTAAGAGTATGAAGATGTATTGCTTACCTGTAAATGGTCATAATTCAGTTGTACATCCTTCTTAACGCATTAGGGGTAGTCCAAATTCTTCTGGAAGAAATCTGAAGCAAAGAAATGTATTAATACAACACCATAGATAACCAGCTATAATACCAAAATCAAATTTCTATTTTTATTTAACATCTACTTTTAGGCTAGAAAACTAAAAATGTTGCAAAGTCCAGATTTTTCCAGGCAAATTGTCATTTTACTATAGGTACATTACATTAAATAGAGTAAGTCAAATTTAGCATATGCAAATAGCTATTTCTAAGCTTCGATATCTTTAGAGATTTTAGAATATTTGTCATAATCGAAAGTTTAGAACGTGCCCATTGTACAATTTTTATCAGAACGTTGATATCAATACTATAATATCATTTATTTCATTTTGAAACCATAATCTTCTTTATTGGCTCTCGATAGCAGGCGTAATATGGCTTTTATAGCCCGAGGCTCTATAAAGTTGCTAAGCAGTATAACAAACACAAACGTTCAGTAGGTTTATCTCGGGGCTTCTATCGGAAGGAAACTCGATCCGCTCGTATCTATCCACTTGAATTTTACGAGTTTGAAATTTCGATGGGATGCGTCTAGTAAATGCAATCCTATAACTTGGCCGGTTCGAATTAAGCGAAGTGGATGCAGCGTCGCATTTTGACGACGACAGTTGTTTTGGGTGCAGCTAAGTTCAGGTAGATGTGGTTGACATTTTCCGTTCTTGCCAAACTATTAAATAAACTAGCCATCCTAACAAACGGCGGTTTACCAACATCTGTCTTTGATGTGTCATCGGTTGTACACGAGTTTCAAAATAACAATTATACACGAAAAATAAGGGCATGTACGTGATTGACATATGATAAAGCAACGTGAAGTTGGTTAATCAAGATCTACATCTTCTTCTAATGTATCATTCGCCTTCGTTCAATCACAACGGACTTGCTTTTGGATCATAGAGTCTGTTAAAATACTGTAGCTGGTAATAGGAACTGATTTGTCACTATCGGATGGAATTTCCATCCGATATAAGCTTCAAGATAAACGTACTCAGTGTACTATAGCAACACCAACAATCTACATAGAAACCATACCACTCCAAAAATGCATAGTGCCAGCACACGTATGACGCAGTAGTCTGTAGCCAAAATACTGAATCCTTGAATTTTGTGAATTTTAAGAACCAAAATAAAATAAAATGTATGTACCATGTGCTTAATCACAATTGTATCCTTCGTGGTATAACCTGTTGATTATGCCCTTAATACATGCTATTATCTACTTTCTCACTTCTTTTCTCATTATTTTGAGTTGGGAAATGAAGTTCATTTTGGCACTAGTGGAAAAAGTAAACTACTTTTGCCACTACTGGGAAAAGTAAATACTAAAGCGAGAAAAGTAATTGCGGTAGAATTTTGAACTGTATCAATGAGGTCGAAATTTACACTCGCATTGAGCTAAATGGTTTATGCTAATTATTTGTTGGCTTATTACAAAGTTACTAATGCCAGAAACGTCTTTATACTAGGGAATATTTATTCTGGCAACTTTCTCCTCTGACTCAGACCTACAACTACCCCGCTAATCACTATTTAAATTCTTTTACTTATATTTTCGTGCGCAGCTGTAATACGGTGGTACATGCCTACATTTACCTTGCTTGTTCTTGTTTTTAATAGGTTTGTTCTTGCTGAAGTTCAGTGTCTTGTTTATATTTATTAATTTATTGTTTATATTTTTAATAACGGAATATCTTTAACGTAAAAATGGATCGTGAACGTGAGGGAGCTAGATTTTCTCCTGTACCAAATAAATCGAAACGGTTTTGTTGCGTGTATGGTTGTAAATCACTATCAAAACGCGATACAACTGTGCGGTTCCATAAGTTTCCTAAAGAAGGAGAATTTGTACAAATTAATAATCAGAAAGCAGATCGGCGAAAGGAATGGATTCGTTTACTTAGAATGGTGAAAAAAGTTACAGAAAGTATGCATGTTTGTTCTCTGCATTTTAAAAAAGAAGATTATATTCTTCCTGGTGAGCACAATACTTATTATCGTAATGATATAAATTAAAATTTATAATGCAAAACCAATAACACAAGACGTAAACGCAAAACAAGTTTAACGCCGAAGTTTGTAGGCAAAGAGCAACGACACTTGTTTTAACATTTTCTTGACTTTGACACCCACAATAAATAACATGTCCAGAATTAATTAATTGTTCCCCTTCAATATAATTTCTAGAAGAAAATGTTGCTTGTGCATAATTGCAAATATTCACGACACTTTACTTACAATCAACCGTTTGACTGACTTCTGCGCGTGTAACGAACTTATTTATTTGTACTATTGATGACTAATACGTGACTATTAAAGTATCATTAGAACATCTTTAACTACATTCCATAAGACTTAAAATTCCCGAATAGTTGCTGTGTGTAAGAAATACTTACCTACTAGAAATAGAAACTTTGTAAATAATGCAGCATGACTTAATAGCCATTGATGTACTCACGGCTGGTGAAATTATTTATTTCTATCAAAACAGCTCTATTAAAGTCCCATTTAAACATCTTTAATTAAAATGCATATCATGAAGACTTATAATTTCTCAATATTAGGCCCGTAAAATTATTTAAGAAAATACTACAAATCTGTTAAATGCAGCATTGGTATATTTACGCACTACTGATTAAATTATTTATTTATGGTAAAACAACCCTATTAAAATCCCGTTTACACATCTTTAATTAAAGTGCATACCATGAAAGCTTAAAATATCCCAATATTATGCCCCTAAAATTATTTAAATAAATACTAAAAAACATTTAAAATCAGCGTTTAAGTAGGGAAATGCATAGGCTTTAAGAATCGTACCTACTTAGAGCGGCCATGTAACTAAGCTCCGCCTTCAGTTCACTTCCCAATAATGAAATGATAATATAGTATACTTAAACAAAAATTATTTTTATCTAGTATGGCTATGGAATATTTACTAATTTATGAATGCAACTACAAGTCACTTAAAAATCAAATGTCACGTTTGACATTTAAGTATAAATGCAGTTGCATTCCTAAATTAGGCTCAATTTCATAACCATCCTATATGAAAATAATTTGTAATTATTCTTTAGTATTCAGTAGCATAACAGAATCACAACAAACCAATTCAAAACGTTACAATGATCTTGATTTTTTCCGCAAAATATAATAAATTACAATTCCAGTTGTGTTTTACATATCAGAAGGCAAACTTATAACATAAATAACTATCCTGAAACCACAATACCTCGTCTAAGAACCACTTACTTTTGTTATACGCGACTTCGAGATGTTTTTAGATTAATTAAGTTTGGTTGTTTACCATGGGGAAAAGAGCTGTGTCTTGGGTCGCCTCGATGCGACTTCGTTACATTCAACAAGCTTATTGTTGGCTATTTTTGATTTTTACAACATTTATCTTATATCTGTTGCATTCCATTTTTGTCAAAAGAGAAAACGTGGACTATGTGGAAAATATTACTTTTATCTATTCATCAGTTAAAGCAAAACTAGACAAAGTTTTATTTTTTAAAGGTATTCACCCCGTATATATTTGAACGAAATTTCCTCGGTTTAATGCCAGGTAGACACATAATCCGCATTCATGATAATGTCTTCCACCAACAATTTTTTTTTGTTATACCGGCAACAAACAAGCAGACCAACAAACAGACAGACAGACAGATAGATAGACAAACAGACGAAATTAAGAAAACTTGTTTTTCGTTATCTAGGGACCTTGAAAAGTAAAGATCTGAAGAAATCTCTGCAGGTAATTTTTTCGCGATTGCAATAATTCCTTCGCCTTTTAGACAAGGGGAGTAAAAAGGATTAGATACTATTAAATGAATATTTTGTTTCTGTGTAATAGTTAGCTTGTGGTTCTCGATCAACGAAAAATATGTGAATGTAATATATCCAACAAGTAATGTAGATGGAGTAAAGTGTAGTAAGCCAAACAGAAGCAAGAACGCTTGCTTTTGTGTGTACCATTGAACTTCACGGAGTAATTTTAAACGCTTCAAATACTTCTGAAACACATTTTCTGACATACCTTCCTGCATTAACAATTTTTATACTATAAAGTAGAATTATAGCAATGTAATAATTTTTTATATAACGATACATCGCCAGACAACGTTACCAAAAAATTATGATTTTCGTAAACTACCTTTCAAGTGTAAAATGGTGGATATGGGTATTAGTGCTCAACATTTGCAAATTTAATCATTTCAAACGAAACGCCTTGGATATTTTTATATTTTTGAAAAACCCTTTTAATAAGATTTCTTTTGATATCTTACTTCATACGTCTAAATTCAACTGTTTTTGAGATATGCGTGTTAGAACATAAAAACCAATTCAAACACCTTAAGCTTTATTTCAAGAGATAACAAACAAAGGCCGTTATAATACATTGTGTATTCAGAAAAGCGTTCCCGGACAACTGTGAATAGCCACAGGAGTATTGGGAATGTTACTTTTTGTCCAAGATACATATACTATTTTTACGCCGATCGATATGAGTAACTAAAAAAATTAGGACATGTCTGTTTTTGAAAAATATTTCCGGCCTAGGACGTGAATATTATTCCTGTACAGTTCTATTGTAAATTACCTAACAACGGCTGATGTAATGGAGTGTTTGACTTTGTTCAACAAACTTTTATCAATATTGTGTCAATTCTAGTACGATTGGCGGAAAAAAAATATTTAAACACTTGAGTTCTCCAAAAAAGATAAAACCAAGTTTAGACAACAAAAATCTACCCACTACTCAAAACTAGAAATAACAAATACGGAAAAACGAAAAAAAAACAAAAGAAAATTAAAACTGAAAAGCGATTGAATTTAGGGATAGAAAATGATGTATCAGAAGAAAACTCAGTAAATTTACGTTTCAAAAATAGTAGGATATACAGGGTGTTCCGTTTAAGCAATTGGAAATAATTATACTTGCTAATTATGACTTCTCTGTACAGCTTTAACACTCAGAGCAGAAAAGGAGAACCAATTTAATTTAATTGCCTATAGGATTCTGGTGTATTCGCTTTTGTTTTTATCTGATTTTATTTGACCTTGGAGTTTACTTATCTCTGCATTTATAGTTTTGTGTGTTTATTATTCCTTGTACCAACACTGACTGGATTTATTTTTTAAACCTGGTTTTGTGTTTTTTTATTTTTGGAGAGCTCAGGTGTTATCCCTTGAAATAAATCATCTTAAGGGGCTTAAATTTTTTTTTATGTTCAAACACAAATATCTGAAGAACAGTTTAACTTAGAGGTATGAAGTAAGATATCAAAAGAAAGCGCATTAAAAGGGCTTTTCCAACATAGAAAAGTATACAGGGAGTTCCATTTGAACAAAAAATGAAATCATTAAATTTACAAATGTTGAGCACCTTGTATAGCATTAATAACCAGATCTACCATTTTACACTTGAAAGGTAGTTGACGAAAATCATAATTTTTTGGTAACGTTTTCCTTCATTCAATTGTTTTCTGTTGCTTGCAGCAGCCACAGCATTTTTTGCATAAAATAGTTAATAACTCCAAAACAGTTGACGTTAGACCCATACAACTTATATCAATATGAGTATTTCAATGCAAAACTTTTAAGCTACCCAAATATAGAACATTCCGTTTAAATAAAAGTAAGTTTGATTTGCCACACTTTTTTGAGCTACCCAATCAAAACTATTTGAGTAATGTGCATCACCTTCGTAGCTTCAACATTCTTATACACAAAATTCATGTAACTCTCATAGTTTTAAAAATATCTTCGACCCCCACATCCTTGCCGGACCCTATACATATATTATTATAGTAAGCAAGAGCTGATAGATAAGACATTTAATCTTAAACACGGTAGACAGTATGAATAAAAACGTGCCTCTAACAATAGCGTTACTTATTTTCTGTTCAATTCACATTCCTGCATATCCACAAAGGAATTTTCTTCGCATCTTTTTAAAAATATTCATCCAAACGAATAAAAATGTCTGGAAAACATTTCCTATTCCACTGGTGCGTTCAAAAACGACCTAGAGGTATAAAGAAATATTGGAAAATGCTTTTTCGCTACCTTATATCTCATTAATGTGGTTCCATTCATATTACTGCTTGAAAATGACCCCTAAGTGGCTAAGATCAATTTTTCCTATTTATTTTTTTGGCCATA
This sequence comes from Agriotes lineatus, assembly GCA_940337035.1. Taxonomy (NCBI): domain Eukaryota; kingdom Metazoa; phylum Arthropoda; class Insecta; order Coleoptera; family Elateridae; genus Agriotes; species Agriotes lineatus. The sequence continues at coordinate 38,652,655 of OW679198.1, forward strand.
AGGAGACAATGAAAAATGGTGTACGTTTAAAATGTAGGCGGTGTCGATTTTTGTTTACTTACCCATTACCACGTTAGTATTGTCAGAACACGCATATATGTATATTCAACCTGTGGTCCCAGTATACAAAATAATGGATAAAGCACATACTGCTTTAGTGATTCTTGTATCGGCACTGACCCACATTCCGTTACGTAAACAACTTTATATTAATTTACGAATGCTACACAGTTTAACTAGCAAAAACAGAAATACTGTATCTTACCCTGAACAATTAAGTAATGTCTTCTAAATAATTACAGGTTGCATACTGGCGACACTACTTGACTGTACATGCATTTAACATGACCTGCAGCAAGGTACAGTACATTATTCACGCACTTCATCATGCAGTGGGAACTGTGAAGGGGACTGCTAATTTAGCTCACCCTAATATCTACTTCCTGGCTTATGGCAACAATTACAGTATCTTAACTGTAGCATCTAATTTATAAAGTACTTGTGAAGGTTTTATTCTCCACACCACTTCAATTGAACAGTTTATTGAGAAAGATGTAATTTGTTGGTTAAAATGGCCGTTTTCAGAAAATAACAGAAATAAACAGGTATTACATGAAAATCGTTCTAATGGTCAACATCACAATCTGGCGGAATTTTCACAGTAATCAACACTATAAACTTATGGTTTACAGAATTTATTAAAAAATAAATATATTTATTGTTTGAAACTTCGTGTCACTAAGTTGATTTATCTGTATTACCTGAAATTTAACCATGATATTATAGTCAATATTAAGGAATTACCTTTCCTCATTAATCACTGTTAGTAGCATTGAGGCTATAATATTAATACTAGTGGACCCGTTGCAAAATATTCTGCAAGTTAGAAAACTTATTTGTAACGTATGGCAGGCTCCATTTAGTAAAATTTAAATTTTTAAGTTTTTAAAACTACTCACACCTGATATTGCTACATATACTTGACCATGGCTAAATACTGGTTGTGGCAAATACGATATATTCCCACTTTATCCATACATTGTTCTTGTGATTTATTAATTGTTATCGCAAATGATGGGCGTACAGGGCACTTTCTTTTTCGAAGGCAAGAAGGTAATGCAATATTAGAATGTGTTGATTTTTACCTTGTAATAATACTCTTCTGCCTGCCTTGTGGCTTGTCCATTTAATACCAAATCTAAACAGTTATAAATAAATTGCGTATCATTAATCTTATCTCATCTACTACACCAGTAGACACATTTAAACTTTTCTTAAGAATATTTTAGTGTTAAGCAATTTGGATATATTTCACTGAAATTTAACGAATCTATTAATTCCATAGAAAATTATAAAATGTTGTCATTATGTGATACAATTATATTTACACTCAAATATTGCTTTTCATATTCAGGCAAGAGAGATATAATTTATTGCGCTTAACGCGAAAACGGACAAAACTTCAAAATATCTCGCCCCAAGAATATGGGTCATGTGCACGGAATTTTTTATTGCAGAAACTTGTTTGCAACTAACTCCGCCAATTGGAGCGTGCTTAAATGCCCAATATTCGCTTCTACATCCAAACTCTGCCAAACGGAGTGAGGCACACAAAGAATCAAAAGCATACTAACTCCCCCATCAGATTATAGAATCCGAAAAACCGTGCAAGCTGCTAGTTCCGCTGTAAAAATTAGACGTAGGCCAAACCGCCATAAGTTTGCAAAATTCGAGGACCACCAAAAAAAGTAATCACCAACCTAACGAATTGCGATGCCTGCGAACCGAATATCGGCACTAAAGGTTTGTTCACACAGTACCAACCGCTAAGAGAGCATTTACACCTCAACGTCCTTTGGTAGTAAATTCCAAAAGTCTCTGAAAATGATTTGGCCTATTTGTAAGACGATCTAATATGCCAAATTTCAACTTTCTATCTGTAGTAGTTGGCTTGTTAAGGCAATCTTTACAAAACAGATCTATCTCATTTAGCCCTTTTGAGGAGATGCATTCTGCACAACCCTGAAAATGGTTTGACATGATTTGTAAAACAAATTAATATGCCGAATTTCGACTTCCTATCTGTATCTATCTCATGACGATCTTTAGAAAAACACATCTACCCCTTTGAGAGGATACATTTCGAAAAACCCTGAAAATGGATTGACTCGAAGTGTAAAACGAAATGGTTTGACTAGATGCGTAAAACGAACAACTGTGCCGAATAAACTTTCTACTTGCAGCAGTTACCGTATTATGGCGATCTTTAGAAAAAAACATTTACCCCATTTAATCCTTTCGGGAGTTAATTTCGAAAAGCCTGAACTTGATTTGACCTAATTTGTAAAACGATTTAATATGCTGAATTTCAATTTCCTGCCGGTAATAATTACTTTATGGCTATTTTTAGAAGAACACTTCTGGTCTGTTTGACCAGTTTGAGGGGATGTATTTCGAAAAACTTTAAAAATTATTTCCGATTAGTAAAACGATCTAAAATTCCGAATTTCAACCTATTTATTTTATTTTTATTTTAAATTTTATTCTGTACTCAGCCAACAGCCGTTAAGCCAATTATAAGCGTTGCTGTACATTTTATGGGAGCTTCCAACCCTACTAACGACAGTCATGATGTTATTACAACATCCGGGACCAACTATTTCCATGGCAGCCGTACCACGAGGCACTGAGAGAAGCAGCCGTGAAACTCCCATCCCAGTTCTGATCAGAAAAAGCGTTGCTTAACTCTACTGATCGAACGTGGACGCTTGTTCAAGCTATACCACCCGGGACCTACATTATTGCCTGTAGTAGTTTTCCCGTGGCGATATTTTGACAAACAGATTTGTTTCATTTAACCCCTTTCGGGCATGAATTCTCCATAACCCGAAAACTGATTTGACCCGATTTGAAAAATGTTCTAATATGCTCAATTTTAAGTTCCTATACTTGTAGTAGTTTCCTTGGAGCGATATTTAGAAAAAACATATTTGTCCCATTTAAGCCCTTTTGGGGATGAATTCTGCAAAACCTTGACATTTACTTGATCTGATTTGTAAAACGAAGGAATTACAGCTTCCCACCTGTAGTAGTTTCCTCGTTGTAGATCTTTACAAAAACAGGTCTACCACATTTAGCTCCTTTGGAGAAATGAATTTTGAAAAGCCCTGAAAATCGTTTGACTCTACTTGTAAAAAGAACTAATATGGCGAATTACAACTTCTTACCTTCCTCAGATTCTATTATGTAACGATCTGTGAAGTAGAAGTCAATCCCGTCGAATAGAGGGTAAAAGCACTTCTTTGTAGACGATATTGGATGTTTTCCCTTCTGGTTTGAGCACCACTAAGTTGTTTGGAGAACTGACCCCTAAACAGTCTAGATAAAGTTGATCGAGAAAAAAACAGTCTTCTCCCAAGTCGACCCCAGCCTGATTCAGCAACTGTCCCTGCACCTTATTAATCGTCATGGCAAAGCAGGTTTTTACGGGAAATTAAAGTGTCTTAAATTGAAAAGAATAGTCTGAAAGAATAAGGGTTATTCGAGGAATGAAGACTGCCTCCTTTTCTCCAAAACCTATGAAAATTTTGGCCTCAGTGACGTTACAATGCGGAGCTTTCACCTGCAGTCGAGTCTGGGAGTCTTTACGTTTCTCAGTAGCGTAATAAGTGCTCTATAACTTTCAAAGACAGGCGATTTGGAAGAAATCTAGGAGGGTAGAGAGTGTGGAGAAACCCAACGTGGTAGTGCACTCTGCCTCCACCAGTGTTGATCGATTGATAGATCCTTTCCTCAGAATGAAAGGCTCCGAAGTGTGTGTTGTTGATTTTTAGTGCCTTATCATTCTTCAGAATGATGCTCGCCCTTCCTTGAAACCAGGACATAGGTTTTGCTGTTATGTTCTTGATGTCGGAATATATCATGTTAGTGATGCTGGCACGGCACGGCTTGACATAGATTTTCGTTGCTGAGTTTCAAGAGAAGTTTGGAAAACTATTCTGCCTTGGAATATTCTCTCAGGTGAACCATTATGTAAATTCAAGACAATAAGTCCTTATTGTACTGATACTGCATTTTTAAAGATCACTATTATAACACGTATTTGTCTTAAGAGCAACTGCCATTTAAATATCATCGTCGAGCCAATAAAACCACAGTAAATAAAAAACTACTAATGGGACCCGTTGAAAAATATTTTTCAATTTATAAAACTCTTTTGTAGACAATGTTTAACGTATGGCACTATCCCCATCAGGTAAAATTCGAATTTTTAAGTTTTCAAAACTACTCGCACGTGACATTGCTACATACACTTGATCATAGCTGAATACTGGTTGTGACGAATATTATATATTCCTACTTTATCCAGAGTTTGTCTTTGTGGTTTATTAATTGTCATCGCACATGCTAGGCGCACAGCGAAAATGGGAGGGTACCCACAAAGAAGAGCTAGAAGAAGGCCGAATATAATTTTGCAATAATAGATTACAAAAGCGATTACTGAATGCAACTTAAACGAAAGAAACTGTGAGGATGGAAGAGTATGAAAAACAGGTGTCGGATAACGTCGAAAAACGTTTTAACAATATAAGTATGCTTGTACCAACAGGGAAAGCAATGAACCAGTGTGTAAATAAGCACATCCACATAATTATAATAAGCAGAAAAAACACCTTACAGCATCTGAGCAATACCGATTACTTTAACTGTCATTTTACATGTATTTTGACGTTTGTCTGACGAATAAGCAGACCGTTGAGTTCAAATAAACATTTAGTAGTTACAGTAGCCCATTGCAAAAAATCAGCAGAATGCCGCAGGCTGACTTCGAGAATATACTTGGTTTACTGCTACTGCATGGCCGGCTGCAACCACTTGAGAGCTACAATATGATGGATTTTCTCTAAAAATTATCAATTTATTTTCAATTTAGGACTTTTGTGCACATCTACACGGTAACGGCTTTCATTTAAAAAAAGAATTATCGAAATCGGCCCAGTGGAAGTCTCAAAATAGATGTCGAAAGAAAACGATTCACGTTTTAAATATATAGAGAATGATTATTGCATAAAATTGTCTATTCTGTACGCTCAATTTTTGTGACTTTTAGTTTGTTCAAATAACTGTCTTGTTTGTTTTTGGGGTGATTGGTTTGGCCTCAATTGCGTTTATTATCTATTTGAACTTGCAGAAGGGCTTCTATTTAGTTTCGAACTGATCATCAAAATATTACTATTTACAAATTGCAATCGTTACTTCATCTTGTTCGTTGGGAAATTTGGGATTTATGGTAACCATATTTTGCATTGCTTAATAAATTTTAATAATTAGACGGGTATTATCACCACATAAAATAAAATGTATGTTGACCTAGTTCGAGGAGCACTGTGCGAAACTTTCTGGTAAGCGCTACCGTGTATTTAAGCTACATTAAACATAAAACACTAGCAAAAATTACACCTATTCTTATAGAATACAGAAGTAGCCCAGAAGAATAAAGTATGTTTAAAGCTTTTGTGGAAAACTGCTTAATATTTGAAGCAGAAGTTTTGACTATAATGGAAAACAAAGAAATAATTAACCACACTAGAAACCAGAATCTGGAGACGATGTTGTGATGTAACTCGATCGCGTACGAAATGATGAGATAAAGCGACAAAAAATGAAGGCAGAAACAACACAACACTTATCGTGGTATAGGAAAATGGGGAATGACAGGCTACCTCGAGCAATATAAAAGTTCAGAAGTTAAAATGGAAGTCACGCTTCAAACCTGTCAAACGCTTTTTTCTCCCGAGTTTAGCGCCTTAAATCGCATTTCAAATATTTACAACAATAGCCTCATTGGCTTCCATTACGTTAGGGAGCACCCGATTTTTAGTATTTTTCCCGGTTCATTAAGCCTAAATTAAAAGCGTAATTATGTTTCCAAACTTTATTGCGTCCTATTTAAATAGTAGCGTTTCTCAGCTTACTTTATATCATTAATTCAGGTTCAGATATTCATGTTTGTATTGCGTGTTTTTTTTAGGGAATACATGGGAGGTTGAAATCAAGCACACCTTCTGTCTACTGTTTCCACTTTTATGTAGACGGGTTTTCCAACAAAAGTGGTAAAGCTAAATATTTAACACCTTTATCTCGTTTACGGAATTGTAGCCATAATCTAAGATCGTAAAGAACCCGCCCTTCTTGCTGAGCGTTTTAGCCGGAAACCTCTGTTGCAGCCCATCGAAACTAGGTCAGGGCAAAGAATCTGTGTAATTGTCCCGACTTTATCGTGATGTAGTTTTTAGGTGGTAACAAATTGGCGGTTTTGTGTTAAAGAGCAGTTCGTGTTGTAACAAGCTGGCATTGCCAATATGGTGCCATGGTTTTCTTTGTCGTAAAGCCGGTTTAGACTGTAGCAAACGGGCGCCCAAACGTGTGGTCTTGTTTTGCTCACTTGAGGGCCTGTTTTGTGTCGTCAATACCGTTTTATGCTGTAACATGTGTCCTATTAATGACAGCAATATACAGGCCATTGGCCTATAATAATGGAAAGAAGCTACATGTTAAATTTATCTGCATATATATTGCACTGGATACACTTTGCTGTGCCTTTAAATGTACAGAACTTTCAAAATTTGATGTAAATGAAGTATTTTAATTTCAAATTACCCTGCTTTGGAAAATAATGTCAATAATTACTTTTTGTAATAACTTCTGAAAACTTTACAGGGGTGAGTTCCGTTATCTAGTTACTTGTTTATGAAAAATTGAATTTCTAATATTTTAAAATGTCAAAACAGTTTTCAAATTCTAATAACAAATGCCCAATCTTTTAAATGGTACACTATAATATTAAATAACACAGTAAGCTCTTATTGGTTAATTAAATTCACCTTGTTAACGTCTTTATTTATTTTTTAGTTAGGATCTGATAAGAAATCGCCCACCTTGGATTGGTATTCACACAACATTCAAGACAGCAACCTATCCTTGCTCCCCAACTAGACCCCTTCAAGCTCCTTACTGCAATGCTCCGCTCACCGACAGACCACACGTTCCAATTGTCCAATATTAGCAAACCCCAAACTTCTGTCAGCAACCAGCAAACCTGGACATCCACCTGCCACAGTCAACTGCTACCTGGAACGCTCCTCTTCTTTCCGTTGATACCCCCTTGGAAGCTCCACTCAACAACACATAATACGTTGAGGTAATAATATTCCAAATAAAGCTATGTATGTATGTTCCTTAATATTTTACTTCTATACAATAATTCTTCTATCCATTAGTTTTGTCTAGCATTTTCCAATAGTCTTCTTTAGTTAATTATTCTTCTCTTGTTCTTAGTCTTTTAAAATTCGATTTTTAAATCACCATTTAGATTTGTTTTTTTACCCTTTTTATCCTAACCAAAATTACATGAATAAAACAAGGTTATCTTCCACATTTTAATTAGTTTACTACATCTTTAGTTTATTTCGTCTCTTGAAACAAATTTCCTAACTACCTCATTTTTATCTTTATGTCTTCTAGTCTAATATGTATTTGAGTTTAAACCTATTTAATTTTATCTTATTTCGAAATTAACATTTGTCAGAGTTTTTTTTAAACTGTAATTTACCCAATTTTATTTTTAATTACAATGCCCCTGTAATTTTCAAATATTTATATTTCAGATACGAATCTGCTTCATCTCTGAATAAATCCAAACCATTATAATATCCCAATTTTTAACAAATTTTAATACAAAACCATATTAAGCTTGTATCATTACATAAATATTAAAATTAAGGTTACTATAATTGGTTCGAATTTATGTCTTGTTATTGCTCTGATAGATCATGACCTATCAAGGATTCTGTGTATGATAAAGGTGTTTTTTTTTAAATTCCCTTTGAAATTTAAAAGAATCTTTAGATTTAAATTATGCGAATATTTGATTATTTAAATTGGTAGCACCTGCATTTAGATATAGTCAGTTTGGTGTTAACCCACTCCCATTCGCCGGAGTTTAGTTAGCGGGTCCCACTGAACGTAATGGCCACGAGACCAGTTTTGGATGTTCACAATTCGGTACCTGGTTTGCTTTGAAGAGTTTTGTGGTGGTTATTGGTTTAGGTTGGTGCTAATAATTGTTAGAGCGTTCAACGGCTAACAATATATAACAATTTTGAATTAATAATAAAACACATTATATAGACCAAGCAACAGGGAGCTAAAACCAGATTTGCTCGGTAAAAAATCAAGGAGTTTTGCAAATTAGCAGTTTACATCAGTTTCATATCCTGCATAACATACTACATTTGCGATCTTGGTGCGTGTCCGCTCGTTTTACTATCTTGGTGGAATAGCGTCAAAATCAGTGTTTTATAATAGTATCTCTTTTCCAGTATTCCTAAAAAAAATATTTGAACTAAAAGTTTTGGAGAATTAAATTCTCTACAAGTTTTGTCTAAAACAATTTTTGGTAAAGTAAATAGTTTTAGAGTTAAGCTCGTGTGAGTGTATTGCTTAAAATTGTATAAATGTTCCCGTGTTAAGCATAATTGTACTCGCTATTGATAAGTTATTAATTAATTATCATTTATACTGGTTTCCACGCCGCCATGAAGTAAAGTAGGTAGATGGAGTTTTTTATTGTGGTTTTTCCATTAGACATAATCCAGAACAGCGGTTTAGTGAATTTTTATTTTTTTCTTCATTTTGATGCTCTGGATAAACCAAGTTTGTTGACTTTCATTTCCGTAGTGGTGGGCTGAGTGTCGTCTTCTTTTTCTGTACTCTTCTCTTCAGAATTCTCTTTTTTAGTAGTTTCGTATACCGACAGTTTGTTAATAACAGTTTCGATGTGTTCATCTCTCGAAGTCGCTCAAAACGTCAGCAACGTTTCCGCAGGACTATCTGTTACAGTTACAGTAAATGCAAATGATATAACATTTTAATCCTGTTTTCCTGTAGCCATATTTCTGAACAGTATTCCTGTTTTTACTTCCTTTTACAATAAAGGAAGTATTGGATTCACCCCAAAAATTCGAAATTGAGTTTTCAACAAATCTTCACGTTTTAGAGTCTCGTGATCCCAAAAAACAAATTTTTTTCATTGTGTCGGCCTGTGTGTCTGTCTGTGTGTCTGTCTGTGAACAGAATATCTCAAAAACGAAAAGCGGTATGGCGTTGAAACTTCATATATAAGTTTTGTGTACTATGTATATAAGACAGCAAGCTTTTGAAAAAAATCGCATAACCGGAAGTAGGTGTTTACTCTTGTGATTTTTCAGTTTTTTTCGATTTTTTCAAAAACGGCTTTAACGATTTTTTTAAACTTTACATTTTTATTACATTTTGAATGTGTATTGATGTGAGATAGGTGATTTTCCAGTTGAATACTTCTAAAATGGGTTTCTTTTGTGTTTTTGTCTATTTTTTTATTAACTTATTTTAAATAGAACACCCGGTATATTATTACATTTTTGAATTCAGCTTAAAATTCTAGAGAAAATTTGTCTTTTCAACTAACGCTCTATTTTGTACCGTTTTTGGAGAATTTGTAATTTTTGAAAATTTTTGACAAATGCTTAAAACATTTTAAATAAAATTTTTGGCTAATTATAAGATCACTGTAAAAGGAAGTTGTGTGCGTGTACACACCGGATTTTTAAATTTTGAAAAACAGCTGTTTACGTAGTTAAAGTTACAATAGGAGAAAAATCAGCTAAAAGTTGTATATAATTATTAATTACTAAAATAATTTTTAAAAAGCATTTTTCAAAAATAAAATTGATATTAGTCAAGTTCAGAAATTCAAAAATGTTATTAAATAAGTTACGTTTCGCCGATTGTATACAGGGTGATTTAAATTCGAGGCTAACCATGGGGATTTTGAAAACGGTAAGAGTTAGAGGGGTGGTTTAAATTTGGAAAAGTTGCGCAATTTAATGGTCAACAATATGCTGCCGAGAAACCACGAAAATTTTATTTCGTTTTCGAGATTTTTGAAAAAATTCAAAATTTTTCATATTTGTTTTTATATTTTCCTGATGTTATTTACGAAGATATTCAAAAATTAACAATACATTCTTAAGCCAACTTTTACTAGCCTACGAGATGGCAGTAACGAATTTTTAATACAACATTTCGTCTTCTGCCAACCATCATCATCTTTGTTTTTTCTTATGGCCGCCATCTTATCTTTTTAGACCGCGAAATAGAGTTTTTTTTGGGAATTTTAAAAATGTATAACTTACCTACCTTGTATCAAACAATTAGGTTAATATTCACAAAAAACGGAAATCATTATTGAATCAAACAAAAACGATCTAGATACCACCGTAGAAGGGTAGATATTGTCACAGTCTATATACAAAACAGTCAGGTCACTGCTTTGTCGGCACTTTGATGTTGGTGTCCCCGAAAAATTACTGCGCATATGCCAGGAGTCGCTCACGGAGGCAGGAGTTAGCAATTTAATAAAGCGCGCACAAGTTGTGCCGGTGGCGCGAGTTACGAATTCGAAAAGTTTACGGTTGTTGGGACGTAACCGTCAACCGCCGATATCAAGAACACGCCTACTGTAGCTACTGCGCATATGCTGGGAGTCGAAATGTTGGAATATGCGTTCTGGAATTCGAGGACATAATTTTGGCCGAGTGAACGACTGTTTTGTATATAGACTGTGATATTGTTTTTTATTATCAAGATACCTTTGAATCAAATTATTGTTCTTTATTTTATTTAATATGGCTGCTACTGTCATTTTAATTGTGTTTTGTTGTTAAGGGTGTAGGGTGTGATCATCGTGTAACGAATACAAGGTGTAACGTTCCGCAGAATATGGGCGGACCTCAAATTCAACCAATAGGACATGGGCCCACAAATGGCACGATTGGTAGTACTGAAGTGTATTGTCGAAGACGCTGTCGATGTCAAATTCGAGATTAGGTTTTACGTCAGTTGGTGTCAGACTGACGAAAAATCTAACCTGCTAACCTCGAATTTGACATCGACTGACAGTGTCCGCAACAATATACGAACGCGTCCATGGTTACACCATGATCGCGCCTATAATAGATTTCCTGTGTAGGGCCATGGGGGATTGGTTGACATCTCCCCTCTACTTTCTGAACGACTGCGCATCTCCGGGAACGTTTCACCTTGTATTCTTTACACCAGGGGTCGGCAACCTGCGGCCCGCGGGCCGCATGCGGCCCTTTGCAACTTTGTGCGCGGTCCGCCAAAGCACCAATATAACTTTAGGAAAAATCAACAAACTTAGAGCGTAAGCGTGCCGAAAAGTGGCCGGTGACAACAATGCGCGACAAACAGAAGCATATTTTACTGCGCAAGTTTAATCCCCACTCCCCAGCGAATACGACGTCTCGCTTAGCAAGTGTAGCATTCTTTCTAGTGATGGGCATAATCGGATGATTTCAATAATCGGAATGTTTCATTTCGGAATGTTTATAAAATCGGAATATCATCCGATTATTTTACATTCCGTAAATTCAAGCAAGGGAAGACGAGCGAAATAACAACAAGCGGAAGGAAGATGAAGTGCGTGCAAATTTACGATGAGAGCACTCGTCGTCGCGCCGTAAGCCCTTATCTGCGTCGGCATCTATTGTTTGGGTTTGTAGGACGGTCAGTAATAGCTATTTACGTTATTAGACCGGTAGCAACATTTTTATGGCCGCGCCAATACTTTACAGGTCGAACCGTAGGGCGAGACCTGTATGTTTGGCAAGGCCATAAGAATTCTACCGGTCGTGTATCGTATAAGATTTTTTAGGATACTGTATTGGTAAGTAGCGTTAGATTGTTACAAACGAGTCCGGTAAATTTTATCTACCGGACTCGTTTGTAACTATGTAGACGCTAGTTAGCAATGCAGTATCCTAAAAAACAATTTATGAGTTTGAGTCGCACAGTGGGATATGAGGAAATAAAATATTTTTTCAAATTATTACAGTAGTTACGTTAATAGACTTTCGGAAAATGGTAGTGATATTTTAAAGTTTAATAGCACATAAGGTACATAATAGATAGTATAAAACAATACTTGAATTTGAAGTCTGTAGGTGTACTATCTAATAATTAATCTACGAAACACCACCGCCATTAGTGCCGTTCACGTATCATACACGTGCGCACACGGCGCGACCCGTCGACATTCGCCAACCAGCATATAGCAGTCAAGTGAGTCAATACAACATTCCGTATTCCGTTCAGTTCAAATTGGCATTTCGTTTTCTCATTTTGTGTACCGAATAGTAAAATAATCGAATTCCGAAAGTTCCGAATTTTGTGCACCGAACAGTAAATTAATCGAATTCCCAAAAGTTCCGAAATAATAGGAACCTTCCGATTTTTTGAACAATCGGAAACTTTCCGATTATTCATTCCGAATAGGCCCATCACTAATTCTTTCATTTCGCCAGTTTGCTACTGTATGTTCATATGTGCGTTCATGTTGACAGCCGTATGACGTTTCACTACAATATTTTATATTTTTTATATTTATATATTTTATATTTACATATTTATACATATTTAATTGGAATTGTATTTTCTTTTTTTTCCCTTTTAAGAATTGTAAAATTTTTGTTCTCTAACATTATTGTTATTATAGCATGTCAATAAAAAATAAATATTTTCTATATTTATTTTTAATAATATTTATACTCGTATATGATATAAAAGCACTATTTAAGTTACATTTGAATGTGCGGCCCGCATAAAAAAATTTATTTTGAAAATGGCCCGCCGTCCGAAAAAGGTTGCCGACCCCTGCTTTACACCATGAGTGTGATTAGAATAGTAAGGTACTTAGTCGTATTAAAAATGCCCTTTTCATACGACGAAAAATGCGATATGTTGCAAATATATTACGCAAAAGGCAGAAACTCAAGAGATTCAGCAAATGCCTATTTTGAAATGTACCCTGAAAGGAAGCAACCGAACGAAAGTTATTTCTTAAGACTTCACCGAAATTTGAATACGGACAATTTAATGCACCGAGACCCAAATACGGGAGTAGGATCCCTTTAGCAAATCGGAAGGAAATTCTTCAGGTATTAAGTCTTTTTTTATGTTTTTGCCATAAATCAATTCATTACTTAATTTCACGTGAACGAAAACCCATCCATTTCTACTAGAGAAATATCTGTTAATTTGAGTATTCCGGAAACAACAGTCTGGAGAACACTGAAAAATGTTAAACCCTATTTAGAATACATACAAGTCAAGCTTTACTTCCCGGTGATAGCCAGAGGCGGCTTAATTACTGCAATTGGTTACTTGATCAAACAAATCGCGATGAGAATTTTGTTGAAAAAATTATTTGGACTGATGATGAATGTCGCTTCTCCAAGTTTTTCATCGCAATAATGAACACGTATGGGCAACTGAAAATCTTAGAGAGAACAGGCAAGTCTGGCATCGTTTTGCATTTAATGTCTGGATCAGATTAACTAAAGATAGAATACTGGGCCCTTTCATTTACGAGGATTCTGCGAATGCAAATAACTACCTACAGTTCTTAAGGAACAGAAACCTGGCCACTACAGGATAAAACCAAGAGCAGAATGACGGCAGCAGAAATGAAATACCTACGCCGGGTAGTGGGAAGAACAAAAGGAGGCCTAGTCAGAAATACAACAACAAGATAAGAACTAGACCTAGAACCGCTGGTAGAAACTATACAGAAGAGACTGTTGAAATGCTACGGGCATGTGGTACGAATGGGAGAGGAGAGGATACCAAGGAAAATATTGGAGGCAAGAAGAGAGGGGAAAAGAGGACGAGATAGGCCAAGGCATACATGAATAGACACAATCAAGAGGGAAGCGGAGAAGAGAGGAAAGAGTATAGCAGAGGTCAGACAAATCGCCAGGGACAGGAAAGAATTCCAGAAATGGATAGAGGACCCGACACCTTAGGGTACAAGGGAAAGATAAAGAAGAAGAAGTTCTTAAGAGGACCAATGCTGGGATTTTTTAATGAAATTCCACTTAACGAATTAAGACAACTTTGGTGACAGCAAGATAGTGGCCTGTCAAAATATTCCCCGAAGAAGTACCTATTCAACCAGCAATACATAGTGTTATCAAAAGAGCTCATATGTGAGTGCAGCAAAATGGTTTTCTTTTTGAACACCTATTATAATCTTGATTGATTTTTAAGTTCTTTTTCCTATAATTATTATTCCTTGTTGTTTGTTATCAAATTTAGGTTACTTATAACTCAAAAGTACGAGTTTTAAGAATAATTTCCGTTTTTTGTGAATATTAGCATAATTTTTTGATATAAGGTAGGCAAGTTATACATTTTTGAAATCCCCAAAAAAACCTCTATTCAGTGATCTAAAAATATAAAATGGTGACCTTAAAAAAAACAAAGTTGATTATGGTTGGCAGAAGGCGCAACGTCGTATTAAAAATCCGTTACCTCCATCTTGTAGGCCAGTAAAAGTTGCTTTAAGAATGTATTGTTATTTTTGAATATCTTCGTAGATAAGATCAGAAAAAATTAAAACGAATATGACAAATTTTGAATTTTTTCAAAAATCTCGAAAACGAAATACAATTTTCTTGATTTCTCGGCAGCATATTGTTGAGCATTAAATTGAGCAACTTTGCCAAATTTAAACCACCCCTCTAACTCTTAGAGTTTTCGCAATTCCCATGGTCCCTGTATACCTAGCTCATATAGATGTCGCTAGTGCTAGAGTGACGTTCATAGAATGGATGGCAAAATTGCCGTAAAAAATTTCGCTTACAACGCTTTCCTAATTCTTGTGACTTTAAATGTAAGTAACCGTCTCATAAATACCACACTTACTATTTCTGATTTTTTCGATAGCTATTTCAAATTTAATAGCCCGGCTCAACATTTAATAAAAAATTAACGGCTCCCAAACTAAATGTGGGCTGGAAGTCGAAAACCACCTTTCCAGGAAATAAAATCAAGTCTTATTCATAATTTAGATAAAAGGTAAATTGCCCCCCCTCTGTATTCCAATATAACTTAATATTTTATATCATTTTTAACGCCTTTTTATAACTTATACCTTCAAGGTCAACTATCTTATGAAAATTTTCTGCAAGTTAATCTACACGTACAAAAACAACACTCACTAACTTAAACACTTTTGTGATACACTTTTCCTTCTTTTAACAGATAATTGTGGTTCAGAAAATTTTAAACCTATAATTATTATGTCACGCAAGACGTCAAACCAAACAATACAAAAATTTAAGATACCCAGGGGAACGATCCTTTTTCCAATGTGTTTTGAACACATCACTAATGTCATAACATTCAACAGCAACTACCTCAATGTTATACAACCCACACTTCCCACTTTGGATGCATTTTATATTTTGTCTAGGAAATACTGGAAAGTTCGCAAGTTAGTATGTTATTCAGCATATAAAACTGTGCTAAATTGCCAATTTTCAAAACTTTTTGTCTTTCTACAAGCACAAATACGAGGGATGCTCTGTTAATAGTTAGTAGCAGGCCATGGAAGCTCAATTGGCTATAAACAATTGCAAACAATTGAATGTCGCATTAGTTGACATTCGTTACCCACAGTTGTCAAACGTTCCGATTTCCTTGTGAAACGTAGTTAATTTTGTAAGTTAAGTAGTTGAGCATTTTTAATTTAGTTAAAATGAGCATTCCGCCAACAGCCTTTAGAACTATGACTTTCTATGACTATAAAAGACAGTTAGGATACCAGCAAAGCCATGAAAATTTGATAGCAACTTTTGGCGATGCTGCCCCTTCATTATCCACTGTTAGTCATTGGTTCCGCGAATTTCGACGAGAGCAAGAGCTGCTAGAAGACGAAGCAAGACCTGGAAGACCTACAGAAGCTGCCTGTTCAGAAAATGTTGAACGTGTGGCAAGCTTAATTCAGTCCAATCGAGATATTACTTATAGCGAGATTCAGGAGGAAGTGAAGATTGGATCCTCGGCGCTGAATACCATTTTGCAGAAACATCTTAGTGTAAGAAAGCTAGCAAGCCGTTGGATACCGCATTTGGTCTCAGAAAGTCAAGAACAGGATCGAGTAGACTGGTGTAAATTTATGTTGCAACAATTTGACGGAGGAGCTTCCAAGCAAGTGGCATACATGTAACAGATGACAAATCTTGGATATACAGTTACGACCTTGAAACTAAACAGCAGTTTAGTGTTTGGGTATTCAAAGAAGAAGACTTACCCACAAAAGTAATTCATGGCAGAAGCGTCAATAAGGAAATGATTGCTGTTTTTTTTTGGCGAAGTGGTCCTGTTGCTGTTATTCCACTTGAAGATCACAGAACTGTTAATTCTGAATGCGAAGTGGCTTTGCCGCAGATCTTTGGAAAATTACAGATAGGTCGCCACGTAACATCTTAATCCATCATGCAACGCATCCTCCCACACTGCTGCCAGAAAATTAGATTTTTTGAAAGATTCGGGAGTTCAATTGGTAACTCATCCTCCGTATAACCCAGATCTGGCGCCGTGCGACTTTTTTTTTGTTTCCAACTTTTAAAAAATGATGCGAGGTAAAACATTTTCCAGCGCAGATGCAGCAGTTACAGAATTTCAAAGAATTTTTGAGCACCTTTCAGAAAATGCATTTCCGAAGGTTTTAAAAAGTGATTTCAAAGAATGCATAAGTGTATTAGTTTGAGTGGAAAATATTTTGAAAAACAATAAAACAAAATTGATAAAAAATGTAACGGTTTTTTAATAACTAACCATTTTCAGCGCAACCCTCCTACCTGTTGCTTGGGCTAAAGGAGTTGGTGCAGTGTAGATTTTGTTACTAATTGTTCGACAGCATCCCACAATACTTTTTATTTACCATATAATCTTGCAGAGAAAGGCACAATTAGTCGCTTACACTCCGTTTAGAGATTTTGCACTAACATAAGCCTCCTCGCAGAACACATTTTTTAAACAGCCTAATCTCGTAAAACAAACATTTTAGGAAAACATTTATAGTAATTTTTTTCTTATCTTGGGACATACAATCTCCGGTTTTCGTTTGTCGACGAGTTTAAAATACGCACTGTATGCATGAGTTCCACTTTTTATTTGTAGTTTAGAGGTTTAACATGAAACATGTGATCAATACAATAACGTAATAATTACGGTGAGCGTTAAACATCCACGTGTATACACTTAAATTTCATATAATATTTAGCACATACTCCGCTCGAAACTATTAGCTAATATATCGTGCTTCTTTTTGTGCTCGTAGCAGTGGCCTATTTTCTACTGTCAGTTATAAGTGAAGACATAAATTATTACCTCACAGGAAAAAATGGCTGTATTGAAGGTTATTTCATCCTTGAATAATTTTCATGACTTTATCAGAATCCAGGTAACTAAAAAACTTCTGAAGTGAGAAAAAGGTCACGGAGAGTCGTGTTTTTAACATATGTGCTACACTTTTATTGATTTCTAAAAAAACCAGCAAATGTTTTTAAGGAAAATGGAAACTTTTTTATCAGGTTCTAAAGATAATTACATCTGTTCAGGGTTTGCAAGCTCTGGGTCATATTTACCAGACACGGAAAGTTTGGGAAAGACAGGTGTCTAAGTAAAAGTTAATTCACTTATTAAGTTGGCCCTAATGATTTGCCTCACCTGAGTGCCCCTTAGCTTAAACTGCTTAATTGCTATACGAATTTACAAGAATATTGGTGATTGATTTGTCGGCGACGGTTGCCGTTGGGAATTGCAGGTGGGCGTTTCATTTGCACTCTCGTATTTTTCTCTTAGACTTACGTCGTGACGTCCCTTGGCTATGTCAAACCCTCTCTGAAAGAGTTAAATTGGATTTACTATTACTAGTTCTAGAACTTTTGACGTTTTGAAGGTTAGGTAATTGATAATATGGATGACGTTGGTGATTTAGAACAGGGGTCGGCAACCTGCGGCCCGCGGGCCGCATGCGGCCCTTTGCAACTTTGTGCGCGGCCCGCCAAAGCACCAATATAACTTTAGGAAAAATCAACAAACTTAGAGCGTAAGCGTGCCGAAAAGTGGCCGGTGACAACAATGCGCGACAAACAGAAGCATATTTTACTGCGCAAGTTTAATCCCCACTCCCCAGCGAATACGACGTCTCGCTTAGCAAGTGTAGCATTCTTTCTAGTGATGGGCATAATCGGATGATTTCAATAATCGGAATGTTTCATTTCGGAATGTTTATAAAATCGGAATATCATCCGATTATTTTACATTCCGTAAATTCAAGCAAGGGAAGACGAGCGAAATAACAACAAGCGGAAGGAAGATGAAGTGCGTGCAAATTTACGATGAGAGCACTCGTCGTCGCGCCGTAAGCCCTTATCTGCGTTGGCATCTATTGTTTGGGTTTGTAGGACGGTCAGTAATAGCTATTTACGTTATTAGACCGGTAGCAACATTTTTATGGCCGCGCCAATACTTTACAGGTCGAACCGTAGGGCGAGACCTGTATGTTTGGCAAGGCCATAAGAATTCTACCGGTCGTGTATCGTATAAGATTTTTTAGGATACTGTATTGGTAAGTAGCGTTAGATTGTTACAAACGAGTCCGGTAAATTTTATCTACCGGACTCGTTTGTAACTATGTAGACGCTAGTTAGCAATGCAGTATCCTAAAAAACAATTTATGAGTTTGAGTCGCACAGTGGGATATGAGGAAATAAAATATTTTTTCAAATTATTACAGTAGTTACGTTAATAGACTTTCGGAAAATGGTAGTGATATTTTAAAGTTTAATAGCACATAAGGTACATAATAGATAGTATAAAACAATACTTGAATTTGAAGTCTGTAGGTGTACTATCTAATAATTAATCTACGAAACACCACCGCCATTAGTGCCGTTCACGTATCATACACGTGCGCACACGGCGCGACCCGTCGACATTCGCCAACCAGCATATAGCAGTCAAGTGAGTCAATACAACATTCCGTATTCCGTTCAGTTCAAATTGGCATTTCGTTTTCTCATTTTGTGTACCGAATAGTAAAATAATCGAATTCCGAAAGTTCCGAATTTTGTGCACCGAACAGTAAATTAATCGAATTCCCAAAAGTTCCGAAATAATAGGAACCTTCCGATTTTTTGAACAATCGGAAACTTTCCGATTATTCATTCCGAATAGGCCCATCACTAATTCTTTCATTTCGCCAGTTTGCTACTGTATGTTCATATGTGCGTTCATGTTGACAGCCGTATGACGTTTCACTACAATATTTTATATTTTTTATATTTATATATTTTATATTTACATATTTATACATATTTAATTGGAATTGTATTTTCTTTTTTTTCCCTTTTAAGAATTGTAAAATTTTTGTTCTCTAACATTATTGTTATTATAGCATGTCAATAAAAAATAAATATTTTCTATATTTATTTTTAATAATATTTATACTCGTATATGATATAAAAGCACTATTTAAGTTACATTTGAATGTGCGGCCCGCATAAAAAAATTTATTTTGAAAATGGCCCGCCGTCCGAAAAAGGTTGCCGACCCCTGATTTAGAAGATGTAGGACATTGTCTTAGCTGATAAGATGCATTATATGTTGGGTTTTGACGTACTGTCTGCTTTATTTCGTGAAGCTATACATTTGTTTGTCGCGCGGTCATTTACTTACAACTTCTGTTAGCGTTCAGGTATTCTAGTGTCATTTCGTCACACTGTGGTCTTAAATTGCTTACTAGTATATTTTGTGTTGGTTTCCAAGTGAACAAGTAATCGGCTTTAGCTAAATAACAACGATCTATCAAAATCTTGAAATACCTTGCATTGGTACCGTTATGAAAGATTATGGATTGCCGCATTTCTGTAATTTTTCTATTGCTTAGTGTTCATTAATATAAGTGAATTTGGAAAGTACACCAGCTGGTTAATGTATTGGAGATAGCAGGTTTTTAGGATGTCTTTTGATAAGTCTGCACCGATTGATTCTGGTACTTACGTACTACTAGGGAGAGAAGGATCCGATTTACGTCAGAAATTTACATATTGTCGTATTTTCATATTTCCGTGTTGGAAGATTTCCGGAATTTTGTATGGAAGGCTTTCTGGATTACACCTGAAGGCGCTTCTTTTCTTTGTGATTGGACTTTGAGATTTTATTAGAAACTTAGGCATCTGGGGGTTTTCAGTTTATGGTTGGTTGTGATTACAGTTCAGCTTTCATTTGGCTTGTGTAGTCTGCACCATTCGCCTACGTTAGTTCTATTGCAACCAACATCTGGACGATGTTGAAGGTAGTTTCCTTGATTGATGTTATATTCAAGAGAGAAGCTACTAAGTACCTCATATTTTGGATAACTATTTTTCCTCCAATCCAAAAATGTATTCGCGCGAATAAGTATATGAACTAAAGATAGTGTTAGTTTGTTAAAATTACATTTTAAAGTATAAATTATATACGTTATGCTGTGAACGCAGCGTGTACACGTTTTAAATTTTATATGACGTTTTTCTCAATTATTTACTTGTAAACATCATCGTATTTAGGTAAAAAACTACATTTTTATACACTTTCATATATTGAAAATAAAAGTCACTTTAATTGCGCCGCATTTATGTCTTTTTCTTACTACAATATGTTATACCTTATCAAAGAGCCTGCGTCTGATAAGTGTAATGTTGGTCTCCCCTTTATTGTACTTTGCGATTGCCATAACACCGGGGAATCTTCCAACTTAGATTTGCGAGCTGTGGAACAATCAAGTTGGTGGCGCCCGTTTTTAGTTTTGATTATTTTAGTGTTAACTCACTTTCTCCTCCGAAGTCGTTTTGGCAGCATGTTAAACTCTATTAATTATGGGACTGTTTTAGGTGTCCAGATGTCGATATTCGATATACGATTATCGTTAGTTTATTTTAGTACTATTGGGTATTAGAGCGTTCAGTGGTGAGAACATGATATAAAAGCAAGTAGTTATGGCAGAGTCAAAATATTTACCACAAGCACAGATAACCACCATTTCTTCTGGTTTATCTAGTAAGTTTCATGATGCTTTGCAATTGAAACAAAAAGTGTTCAAAATCATGATAGCGATTCTGAAACCCCCAAGTCGCCATTTTATCGAGCTGAAAATGTTAGCATTCTATACAAGAAAATTATTATTATTCGCAACCATATATGTAATGTTAACATTCCTGACCTCATTTGAGTGGGGAAAGTCGTACATTTCAGCCCGCTACCTCCCGCACTCACTTCCCGCTCAAGTGCGGGAAGTGAGTGCGAGAAGTACATTCCCGACCGCTGAGTAGGTAGAGACACTGGGAATCTCGTTGATCCATTCATGCGCGTCACAACCTGTCGTATCATAATATAATAATTTTTCCAATTATTGTTTAGAATAAAGTGGTTGCGAATAAAATAGTATACAAACCTCGACAGAAAGTTTTCTTAGTCTCGAGATAATAGCTGATTTTGACGCTTCGCGTCTCAATCAGCTAACTAATCTCTCGACAGTAATGAAACACTTCCCATCTCGGGCTGTAATATACTATTCTTACATTTTTAAGTCGTGGGTACCTCAAAAAATCATATCTAGCTGATTCTGCTTTGTAAACCATGTTGTAAATCTTTATATATGCAAGGTGTCCCAAAAAAAAATAGGACACCGATTAATCATAGATTTTTTACGTCATAATAAATCGATTAAACCTAATATACCTTAGTATAAAGTCCCTTCAGTAAGAAGTTATAGGGCCTCGAAGTTAAATTTTTTGGTTTTCATTTTTTTTGTTAATTTCCACAAATATAGGGATATTGATTTGAATTTTGGTATACATGCTTGCTATTTTGTAGTGCACTAATACGAAAAATTTCATAAACTATACTTGACTGTAAGGGGTACTTTACCTATCTTTCAAAACTTTTTTTAAACCTTGTTATCTGTAACACTTTCTAAAATTTTAGGTTATTGTCTGAAAGAGAATTAAAATGCACAAAAATAATGTACTTTTCGTTCATAAGCGTAAGAGAAACCGTTTACCTTAAAATGCCTGTCAAAGGTTTTTGGTTGTCATTACGACGTGCAATTATCAAGTAGCTATCAGGGACAGCGGTTGACGTGACTATTATGGGTAGTGTTACCCACTCGAAAATATCCGTGTGGCTAATTACCCACTCGAAACTTTCGAACAAAACCAAGTTTTTCAAGTTTTGAGAAAAATTTGCAACTGGTAAAACGAAGAATCCAGACGAAATCGTGGAATTCTATAGAGGAGATTTTGACAAATCGCGACTAACAAATGATAGATATTTTTTTAGTGTATCATGAAGCGTGAAGGGGGAGAAGCAACTGATTTAAACACTACGGTAAAGTTTCTCAAGGAAAATGAACATTATATGAAAATCGTTCCTGAATTCGTGCGCTTTCTGAGATTAATAATAACAGTACCGGGTCTTCTTGTTCTAATGAAAGAAGTTTTTCAGTTTTGCGTCGAATAAAAAATTATTTAAGATCGACTATAGCACAGAATCGGCTAAACCACGTTGTTATTTTGCATTACTACCCGGATTCAGTTGATGTGATCTATTTAGAAACTTTAATAGATGAATTTATTGTTTGTAATAAAAAACCAACGTCTTGTTTCGCCCTACTAAAAATTATTTTATTCGCAACCATATATGTAATAAGATCATTACTGACTTTTAAAAAGTTGGAAAGTGAGCTATTTCCAACCGGTCGGAAAAGTGATTGCCGTCGCAGAGGTTGGAAATGAATCTATTGATGACCGCTGTGTAGGTAGGGACACTGGGAATCTCGTTCATCCATTCATGTGCGTTACAATCTGTCGTATCAAAGTATAATAGTTTTTACAGTTATTGTTTAGAATAAAGTGGTTGCGAATAAAATAGTATACATACCACGGTGAAAAGTTTCATTCCTGTGAATGAAATACTTTTCACCTCGGTATGTAATATACTATATTTGTATCTTTCAACGAAAGCAAATAAATTGAACTTTGTGACATCTCAAAGTATGTTTTTATCAATTTTTGATCGTAACCCTGTATCCCTCATCCCTTCATATTAGTACGGGAGCCAGTAAACTTTTTTGTTACGTCATTGGGCTCACGGCTAAATTAAACTTCATGAATTAGTTTTTGTACTGATGTAAACAAAAACCGATTTCTGCAATCCCGAATCCGGGGATAACATTAATAAAACACCCATATACATAGTCGTTCGCCAGCGACTCGCCGAAGTTTCGTTATGAATAGTATGTTGGCCGCACTGAAAGTCTATGTCAAATTCGAGGTTAGCAGATTAGGTTTTCCGTCAGTTTTGACAGAAACTAACACAAAATCTAACCTGCTAACCTCGAATTTGACATAGACGTACAGTGCCACCAACATACTATTCATAACGAAACTCCGGCGAGTCGCCGGCGAGCCGCTGGCGAACGACCATGCATACGGGTGTAAGGGTTGCACTGTGAAAGTTGTCGTAATTGACGACTATTTCACGTCATTTTTAAATGCAAAATACAAATTGCTTACAAAAGTTTAATTAACACATAGCAATAAAATATATTTCTGCAATGTGGAATTGGGGGATAACCCCTTCTGCAAAGAGGGTGAATATATAGGGTTGAAGTTGTAAAAAATTTTGTAAGATAAATGAAAAATTCTTTTTGCATGCACTAGTGCGAACATTAAACATTACAAAAATGATATTCTGCATAACAAACTCCGGGGTCATGACTTTCTGCAAGCGCCTCAAAAGTAACTTGTCGCGCGCCGTCAAATGCTCGTGCCGAGCCAATTTCACGTTATTATATTCAACAAATCAATGCGATTTGTACAACAATAAATATACACGCAGTTTTCTTACTATTCTCAATTTTCTCAAGCATGTTGTTATCGTGTTTCTCAAGTGCTACCAGCATTACCTCTTTACACAAAATAGTACAATTTCCACAAATTAATGTAATAAACACGACCTTTAGAACGTTTACGAGATAAACTACAAAAAAGGCATGATCGAGGAATCGTAGATGCTTCCGAAACCCTCGTCTCGATGTCTGTTTCGAGGTCTACTGGATCAGAAAAGAAACTTCTTCTAGAGCAACTAACGATGAAGTGGTACTCTCCTGTGTTGTATTGAGATGTTTTTCAGTGCTGCTCTGGGTTTCAGCAGCCTGACTGTGATCTCTGGAAAGATTTTTTGATGGAATGTACAAATCTTTTCATTCTAATTTTTTAGTTAAGTTGCCAGCAGATGATTTTTTGTGTAACTGTACATATTCACCCTCTTTGCAGAAGGGGTTATCCCCGGATTCCACATTGCAGAAACATATTTTATTGCTCTGTGTTAATCAAACTTTTGATGGGAACTTGTATTTTGCATTTAAAAATGACGTAAAATAGTTGATAATTGCGACAACTTTCACATTACAACCATAAATGTTATCCCCGGATTTGGGATTGCAGAAATCAGTTTTCGTTTACTTTAGCACAAAAACTAATTCATGAAGTATAATTTAGCCGTTTACCTTATGACGTAACAAAAAGTTCACTGGCTCCCGGACTATATGAGTATATTGTAAAAAATTACTGGGAACTAAGGTATATTAGGTTTAATCGATTTATTATGACGTAAGGAATCTATAACTAATCGGTGTCCCATTCTTTTTGGGACACCCTATATAATTCTTCTGTACGTCTGTATGTATGTATGTCACTGAACTCCTCCTAAACGGCTGGACCGATTTTGATGAAATTTTGTGTGTGTTTGAGTGGGTTCCTGGATGGTTTAGATTCACAATTGGACACGGTAGGTGGCGCTGCAATCGGGTGCTAGATAGTTTTTTTAAAATGTTTGACAATTTTTAATTTATTTTTTTTAAGATTTCTCGCATATCAGAACATATAACTCCAAAATTTCACTCACCCCCACCACCCCCAAATATTTTTTAAAATAAAAACAATCGAAACGTCGAATATCGTAAAAACCTTTTCTAAACCCGCTAATGGCAGGCAAACCAACGTTCGGGCAGGACAACGTCTGTCGTGTCCGCTAGCTTCTATATAAAATGGGGGTACCCATTAACTCTCTATATGAAATACATATACACATACTACTATATTTCACTTTTGCGTACTCATCAATGCTTCAATCATTTATTTCATGTTTCATTATGTGATGTTCAATTTCAAGATACTTCTGGCAATATTCCCCAAGAAAGCAAACAATTTAGGGAGTAAAATTGACAAATGATCAAAATCTAAATATTACATTAAACAGAAAAATACCACTAAGAAGCATAAGAACTGATGACAACCTAAATGATTACAGGCACCCATAATTATGCTTAAACGCGTAGTTCGACTTTCTAGTTCCATAAAGTATTTAACAATAATTGTTTGTTTCATTAAATTCGTACTGCTATTTTTTATGTTGATTCCAAACTTACATACTGGTTGCTATGCAAGAACAATTATTTGCGTTTAACGTTTTACGTGTTTAATTTTAATATTTAACATACCTATTTAGGATCGCTATTCTCATCTCCCATTAATTTTACTCGGTACATTACATACCATGCAAAAAATAAATTGCCGTTGTCACAATTTTAACTATAGCAATTATGTGATCTTTGAATTTATTGGAAAGTGGAAAAAACAGGCTTGAATTACGTTTTTAGTATATAATCAATGTATAGTTTTGTCCCAAAGGACGTTTCTATTGCTTCTATTATTTTTTGAAGTAATTTCGAATATTTATTTGGAATATTAATTTCAACTAAGAGGGGCAATATTTTTCTTAATTATTATGAAACATATTGTAATATTGGGTAATTAACCAAATTTATCAAAGTAGGATTGTTATAATACTGAATCCTGATGAGTACACTTACGCTCTAGTAGAACAAGAGCTACTTTGAAGTCATACCTTCTATTAAATTTAATTTATATTGTTTCATATGTCTACGTTGCAATGCGCTGAAGGAAACAGCATTGCCAATGAGGGTTTAACAACAGTTCTATTAATGTAAAAGTTACAAAACACCTTCGGGTGTATATATTATACACACCACCTTTCGGCAGGTATGATAAACTACGAGGCGTATGTTGGATGAATTTATTTACCATTATACAGCCCAGCCGATTTCTTTCTTGCCGTCTTGAGCAGATACTCTCTTCGCCTTGGAGGCTTAATACATGTGAATACATTGTTTAGTCCGAACTTGGGCTCAACAAAGTTGTTTAGTCCGAGCTCGGGCTCAAAAACGTTTTTCATGACAGAACAAGGACTATTTCTATATTCAGCGGACTCAGCAATGACCTTTACATTTCTGTGTTACCTTATACTACTCAAAGGGAGCAACCCGAAGTGCGTTAATTGATTTACACAATAATCTTAAACACTGCAAATAGTTTTTAGTGATTAATATTTTTCTTTGCTACTTTATTTGTTTCATATGTAGTATCAGAAAAAGTAAATTCCTATAATTATTCTTGATCGAGATATTGAATACCCGTTAAGTACAGAAAATGTAAATACTTTTCTAGAGGCAGTGAATTATTTTGCAGTAAAACGAGGTCTACGATCTTGGAAAGCGTCTCAGGAAAAAATAAAACCAAGCGTTATGCAGAGATTTAAAAAACAAGGAAATTAATTAATTCATCGAGAAGCACATTTCATATTAGAAAACACATGTCGATGCTATATACTTTCCACAGTATTCAATTAAAACGTGTAAGCGTGTTCTACATCGAAAACATAGAAAAAAAAGTTGGTTAGGTAAGGCTTTACCTTCTACCATGATAAATTACTCTGTAGTTGATTGCAGCTCTTCAGATACAATATTTTTACCATTTATATGACTAGAACACTCTGGTGATTGCGATTTACATTTTAGATAGATGCTGTAAGATTATAAGATTAGTATGTTAGACTCCATTTTGCGTGTTATCAACATTCATATTTCGATACTTTTAAATTATGGCAAAGTGGTGGATGCAACTCATCGATGACAACAAAGCGGCGAAGGCGTACAAACAGTACAGCTGTGAGCCTTCCTTGGCCTAGTAACGGAGGCAAGCGGTTAATTGTAAAAGAAAATACACTTATTGACCTGTAAATCTCATCGATAATAATATATGGCCCCTCTGTACTTCCGGCAGTGACATTACAATAGTTCGTCTTGTATCAGTCAGCATAAACGCTTTGGCACCTCAGCGCTGCCTTCAATGGTTGGTTAGTTGTCGGTAGTTTTCGCTAGTACTGCTCAATAATAATCCACTAGATTAACTATCGTTACAACCCGTACAGAGTCGGAGGCTACTGGTCTTTCACAGTAAACGAATTACCGTAAATCTTGCAAGACTACTGCCCACTGCGGCACTTCGTGTTTCCGCGGCCTTACATTATCATTGCAGAACTTCATGCTTCCGCGGATCACTAAGCCGAACTTCGTACTCCCACTGGATTCAAACGCTCGATTATCATATAATCGTCCGGCACGAGCAAGAACCTCTGACGTTTAAGACCTTCTGTAATTGCCAAAAAGCTACCAAATATCATTCAAGTGACTAGGATAGTACGTATCTAATCTAATTAATTATCTAAGGATACGCATTGCCATGCTTGCATTATTGCAACTTATCACATTATAATTAATTATTGGTTTGCATATAATCGCTTACGCTAAGAAATAACTATGCAGAACGATTCATTTTCACTGATACGCAGCGCTTTTGCAACAACCCCGAACGTTCGCCTTATTTTTGAATTCCAATTTTAGCCGAGCTCCCTCGATACGCTGTATTGGTTGCAAGTGTCGTCTGGGAACGCCTAATACATTCGTCAAGATTACATTACATCACAGGGCTCAAAACATTCTAGAAATGGCAAACGTAGTAATTAAAACTTAAAAATAACGCACTCCAAAACCATCAAATATTTCATCCCTAAGAAGTATGATCGTATTTTATACCAATTTTTATTCTATCATCGGCAACACTCTCTTTCAGCGAATTTTATTAACCAAGACGAAGGGAGCCTCACAGGTATATTAAAAAAACTGTACACAATATGTGCATTCATAAAATTCTACCCTAGATTGCCGACGCAGTGAGACCTGCTCTGATTTTTAAAGCAGCAGTATGAATATTTCAAAAGGAATCGAGCAATATTAAAGTTTTAAAGAAGGAAATCTTAATATCCCTAGCACCGCTTCTTGTTTCAAAAGACAGATCCATTTGTAAGAGATTAGCGAGGAACTCTTCGTCAACTGATTAAAAAACTCTTAAGAGTTTTAATGAATTTTCGCTGTTAAGTTACTAAACAAGCGTTTTTCATCTTACCGTGGTCTTCGCTTCAGCTTTTTGTACTTTAACCCAATTTCTAAGAAATTCTTTCGCTAATGGCGAATGTTTAATGGTGATATTCACCTTAAATAATGGATTTCACACCTGCCTGGATCCATCACATTAGAATTAACCTTATTGCGCTGTTTGAAATTCGAAAATCGACTCTATATAAAGTATAATAAATTGCAATGCTTTTTATGTAGGGAATACAATTTTGAATTTGAGAGTGATAATTTTAATTCATGAACTATGAAACTGGAACGCCGACCTTTCAATTTATCAGCTATAGAAAACATATTAAAAACTGGCGATTTTGTTTTTAAAATGTGAACGAACCCAAATGTTCGCTTCCTTACTAATGAATTATGTATTATAGGGTTCAATCAATACCCCGGTTCGAGTAAAAAATAGAAGCAATTAGCTTCAGCTAATTTAATTTATTGCCTACATTTTCAGTGGTAATTAAAAAGGGCCATTCCATTGAATGTTTTTATTTTCCAGCTTTGAACACCGATTGTTCTTAGATCCTATGTGATATTTTGGTCATCCCTTCGTTGTTCCTTCTTCGGGGTGACATTTCGTTATGAGCTTATCAATGTGTGTATAACATGGGTTGAAAAATTCTGTTGGTTAAGCATATGTACCAAGAACCTTACAACAACTCACCGATATCGTAACCCCCGGAAGAATTTCGAAATCCGGACCGCCCATTGTCTAGGAACCCAAGCAGGTAAAACGTTACCAAATTTCTAAGAAACTAGATAATGAGTAGCACCGTATAAAACCGGTTTGCGACGTTAGGCCGCTCTCTCTAAATTCGTTTATTTACATACAGCCACGGACGCAATGTATTACTATACATTGGTCGTCCAAAAAACTAGTACATGATAGATATTCTTTCAATTTCGAACCCAACTGTGTAACTATCAGACATGGAAATAGGAAATGCAAGATTAACCTGATAAATCGCTTTTCTCAGTTTGGCAATTAGTGCTTCATCTAAGCACAGCCAAATATTTATTTCAGTATTTGATGATGATGATGATGCTTAATTTATTATTTTTCTCTTGCTTATGGTTCCATGGTTCTAAGCACTTTGTCCACCTTTCCTTGGGGGTCTTTTCTTTGCGTGAATATCTTTCTTCACTGCTCTGTTTTTTTCATTAGCAGTAAGTGTCCTAAATACGTATCCCAGTCTTCTTCTTATCACACTCGTCACTATCTTCCCTTCCATGCAATAAATTTTATTGCCACGTTCTTTTCTCTACTCTAACTACCATTCTGTTGCACTTTCTCAAACATTTGTCTCAATAGTTTTCGTTCTCACACTTTGAGTTTTCTTTTCTCTCTGACAGTTATTTATCAGTTCCAATATATCTATCCACCTCTTCCGGTGTACTACCAGACTTGTTCCAGTATTTGTAGCTTCGTTCTATTTTTTCTTTTATTCCGCACTCTATGAAGCTTCCTTTTGATTTCACTGATTTTCAGGCGATATTCTTCTGATATCTCTGATATCGTCCGTATTAAGCTTTTATCTGTTCCTTCGTTCTGGTTATGAGCCCACGTCGTCTGTGTAGACGACTCATTATTCTAAAGAAATAGTCAAATATTATTTTTCTGCACACCGTCTTAAAAGTCATTACTTTTAATACCAAATTCTGTCGTTGATGTTGACGTTCCTCTTTAACTATCAGTAAAGTATATGCTGCTAGGCAACACTTTTACTTGGTATGAACTACAAGTAAGTTTTATTTGGTTGGCTATGGATGCAGTTGTTATGACTTTTAAATGAACAACGTCAAAGGCAGTCTACCTTTCTAAATTTTAAATATTTTGTACTGTTCTTGGTTGCAGAAAAAATAGTATGTATTATTCGCATTAAAAGTGGTTCTGTTTGACTCACAATTTTTGCATCCGCTTAGCTACGCTACGCTTCGCCTCGTAAATGCAAACATAACTGCTTGTCAAACAAAGTGGCGCTTTTAATCCTAATAAAACAATATTCTACACATTCCTTTATATATTGCACTCTATCATGATTTTTGCCAGTATTAGGTTGAATACTGTTGGCAATGGGATACCTTACCAATTCTTCTATTGCTGAGTATAATGGTCCTTTGTATAGTAAATTATTAGCCTTCTTATAATCTATAAAGTTCATGTGGAGCTGCCCTCTTCTTCTCCATCTTTTTTCCAGAGTTTGTTGCATTGATTTAAATATTTACTGATTTAGAAAGGCTTCAATTTTAGACTACACAAGCAACTCTAAGAATAACAATCCTGACACATAAAACTTAAAATTGCTAAAGCACCCTGTTGAATTGAAAGTACACGGTTCATCTCATGTATTGATACAACACAAAATTCCGGTAGGTTAATAATTTAGTTAACCACAACCACAATGAAAATAATCATCGAGGTTTCAAATACGTAGATCCATGCCTAGTTATGCTAAGGAAAATTGAATTGGCTTTCTATTCGTGCGGTGTATGGATACGCCATTGTTGTCTCTGTATACACGCTTTCAGGCCATGGTTGTTCCCTCAAAATTAGGTTTTCCTTGTAGAAATGTCACTCTAATTAATTATGTCGTGCGTTTTAGCTCCATTCTGGCAGATTTTACGTTCGCCCTGCTTGAAATTTAATAGAAGGCAATGCGACTTCCAACATTTAACCATCCATGTCAAGTAATGAGATTTTCTTCGGCGCTGTTTTATTAAGAATTTACAGGAACAAACATGGAATATGCAGAAAAGGGTTCTAGCTAAAGGTCATGAATTCGAATTTTGTACGACAAGAACTACACCAATTCAATCGGTTGTCTACAGAGCATAAAGCAATTGTAATTATTTATTTTCAAAAAATCAATCATGATTCGATAAAGGAAGCAAGAGTACTTACAATTATTGCTGCTTTTACATTTGTACTAATTTTAACGTCTAATATCCAAGTTGGCCAATTACTCAAACTGTAAAATACGAACAGGATAATACGGAAAAGTTAAAAATTATTATTAAATTAAAACCGTAATATGTCAATGAAAAGTAAATTTTGTTTAAAAAGTGTGAGAAAACCTGAAAAATACTCATTTTTGAGCTACTGAAACACCACACACGAGATAACATTTTACAAATTATACTTAATATAATATTTGAACTGCAGCTTTAGATCATTCTATTTTCCGAATGAAGTTAAAATGAAAAATTGGTGTTAAAATCGGCACTGGTTGTACACAGTGCTATCAATGTAGATCACTACAGATCTCGATTTTATTTCGGCTTTTCAGCAACTGTGTTAAATACCGCATGAAATACTACCCAGTGGTTCTACTTCCGATATTGTTTTATTTTAATATTTACTAAGATTTTAATTACTATCGACTGAGTTTGCATCCGACTTCAAATTACTACTGAGCGGGCTACCACCGATTCGAATTGCCACCACATGCATATACTACCGACTGAGGCAAATTTGTAGAATTTACCACTGAACTGAAACACCACCGAATCGAAGACCAGCAATCCACTTGCATTGCAACATAATCAGTTACCTAAGAGATAGGAGTGACTTGCATTTGCGTAAGACATTTCATCTGTAAATGCGTAATATTTGTACTGTGCGGCAGTGACCGAATTTGAGCAGAACAATAATTTTTTATGATGCTTACATTTTTCTCGAGTTACATACCCGGGTCTCCTGACCAAAATACGTACATACGCTAAACAAACCAGGTCCACAAGTCATCATTTTGAAATAATACAATTCTAAATACGAGTTGAGAAATAATACTGACATTTCCTTACAGGATAAACAATTTTGTGATACAATATGAAGCCATTCATAGGTTAGAAACATCAATTACTTCAGAAATTTCTGCGAAATGCAAATTCATTGTCGTTCACGTAAGATGTGTTGCAGCAACTGCTGTCAGATGCACTCAGTGGTGGTAGTTTCCGTTAGATGTAAAACTACACCGGTGGTAATGCAAGTCGGTGGTAAACCAAGTGGGTGGTATTTAAGTTCGGTAGAATTTCATATACTCTTCCGGAAATTCTTAAAATCGGTAGTAAACCAAGTCGGGGATAGTTTCAGTAAAATGTAAATCGAAATCGGTGGTAAGCTAAGTCGATGGTAACTCACCTCGGTGGTAATTCAAGTCCGTGGTAAACCAAATCGATGAAAGTTCACCTAGGTGATAATTCAAGTCTGATCTAAATTTGCATCGGTAACACCAATCAGAGCTTTTGCGTACTCACCCGTAGCCACTACAGTATAATGGCTTCTAATTACACAAAAAAATTGCAATTATGGTCACACGTCAAATATGTGTAGTTCGTATGTACTTCTATCTTTTGTATTTAAACTATCATTAAGATTTGAACAATATCATGATAATTTTCGTTTAAAACTATTTGTGCAGCACTACTTCCTGCTTTGAAGGAAGCGGTTGTTACTGTAACGTAAGTGATGTACGGAAAATTCGAACACATTGTGTAATGTTTGTATAGATTTCTATATTTCTAAAAGATATGTCACTTTTATAATCAGAAGTAATACTATAAGTACTTCGATATTATCGGGTTATATGTCGATAACTTGTTGCACATTAATAAAAGAGTGTCAGTTTGACAGGTTAACTAGTCCGACCGCTTCAGCGGGAGGATTATTCTGTCAAACTGACACAATTTGTTATTGTGCAGGAAGTTTGAGACGTATAACCTGTTCGAAGTACGTATTGTTTTCGATTTAATTATTTTTTGAGTAAATTTTAATATGTATTAGGAACAAATAAATATTTTATTGGCAGCTCGATTTGTTTGTTTTAACCTAGCTGAAAATCATCTCCCTGAAAACAACATCAAGTTGACAAAAGTTATATATTGCGTTGCCTAGTAAAGTTACTATAGTGTAATCGATTTTGTATAATCGAAATTATACAAGATAACTTAACTAAATCCAGCCTTCTGATTGGTTGAAATCTCTACGAAAAAAATAATCAATAAAATCTATCCAGTGAAAAACTTTCGGGATTGGACCGTCCTATTTCTTCGGTCAGTTCGAGTTTTGCTTCAAGCAGAATGATTGTGCATAGTAGTATCATTATAAATTGGCCAACACGTGTTATTTACGGAAATGAAAAAAGAGGAGTTGTGGACTACATCACTTTCAGAAAAAACCAATATAGTAAAACATACCGAAACCGATACCGATATTGTTGCTTCCTGGTCAAGTTAGCATGCTCGTCAGCCTCAGGCAGTTACTCTCCATACAAGCGCACTGTTTCCACTCTTTAAGGAATCTACAACTAATCGCAGGACGATTTTACATGCAATGCACATTGCGAAAGCATCTGTGGCTTATATCAATTCCGGAAAAGTACCTATAGTTACAGGTGATCAACCAATATACGCCATTATGAAAAAAACTTTGAATAAAGTAGGAAATTATAGAGCGAATGTATTTTTGCAATAGTTTTGGGGTTGTTTTAGGATTTAGTTTTTGTTAAAAATAAACATATTATACACCAATCGATAGGAAATTTTATTTTATTTAAATTAGGGGTTTAGCCATTTTTCCCGAAAAGTAATAGTTTCTGAGAAAATTGGAAAAAACTAAAAAAATTTACCTTTGGAGTGGTTTTGGGGTAGTTTTTCAAAAGGGATTCCCGGGCCTTTATCCTATCTTTATTTCGGGTCCCCCTATAAAGACTTTTTGAGCAAAGGCCAAACTTTAACACGCACGGTAACTCACACTCTAGGATTCATACCTACTATAGGTGACTATTATCGTTTCATGACTGTAGCTGTTTCAAAAAGCATTACAAGGCCAATTTTGGCAAATTACGCCATATCCGGAACGCGGCTTACTCATTTAATATATCGATTTCGTCTCGTTTGACCCCAGAAGAATTTCATACTAATGTACGACCAGATATATTTTAAGGAACCCTCGTACCCTGATGCAGCGCTGGAGAAACATCTCGTTGCCAGCATGTAGATCAACACCGATTGCTCGTAGCTAATATTTGAACTGCCGATGCCGGTCTAAATTGTTATTACATCTTCACAAAACACAAAACGTAAATCCTTAGTACCTGGAACTGATCACTCACATTTTCAATCGCCGCCGTCGAGAGGAATGTTCAGGTGATACCCTTAAATATCACAATATTTCTAGGTATAGCTTCTATTTCAGTTTACTACCCCCTCCTTTCTTACTTGAGCTACGAAACCTCCTTGAAGCTTGTTATCTGTCGTAAACCGAGTTTCTCCTGTTAGGTATCTCAGCAATGAGACGGTCCAATTCTGGAAGTGGTAAAAGCCTTCGAAATTACCTATCATTTCTACTTTAAAGTAAGCTCAAGGTTTTAGATGTTTGCTCCTTTTTGTTCTGGTATACCATTCATAGTAGTGATGATACGTAACATATGATCAATAAGACCAACTGGTCACTGCGAAGATTTTCCGTTCCCCTGCTACTTAACACTTTAGAAGATGAACATGTAAATAATAAACGTGTTGAAAAGTAATGTTACGGCTCTGCTGGTACTAGGCAGCAGCTGAATGATTTAGTTCGCGATTTGGACATATAATTCATTTATAATGTGTTTTCCTCCCAGAAGGAAGCAACTGGCAACCTGCAAGCATTCAAAAATTATAACCACAACTTGAAAACAACATATCACAATTTTGTCGTGTGTAGTTATTTTGCATGCGTTCTAACAAAAATCTAACGTTAACGTAGCCTGCTTGGAGAAGCAAACACTGTGAATGAATTATAAACATAAGCCAGAAAGGACGACTGTTGATTTATATAACTAAAATAAGCGTAAAGCAATTATAGTACATCATAGCAATGCATTGATTTGGGCGCCAATTATTATTAAGTTTATCTTAGTCTTATAAAGCTATTGAAAGTGGAATATATGCAGATATCTAAAGTTCTAGCTTCTTACTACGAATTCAACTGGAGTTTACTTGATTTTGTGTGAATGGGACAAGCAAATAATTACTACATGATGATAATTGTTAGAAGTAAAATTCTTATAAATGAAAACGGAATTCACCTTTACGTATGGTGTTCAAATTTATTTATTCAGTAATTAATGTGCATGTGTGAACCATCTTAAGAAGCGACCTGTTAGGATGCGTACATCGCTATTTGCAATCCGTGGCTGATATGTCATTAGGCCATCAAAACTGATTTCTGTAGTTCTGTAGTCTCAAGATTTGCAACTGTGCCCGCCGAGAAGTGTATTTTGGTGTGTTTACTATAACCGTATTAGATTTCATACTGTTTTATTTCTTTCAAATCAAAGTATAGTACGACTTTTCAGTGTAGTGAAAATATATATTTAGAAAAAATAGTCCACTCCGAGCGTTGAGCGTATAGATGTCCTGACGGTCCTGATTATAGGCTAATGATCATATCATGATGGTGGCGCCCTAGACAGCAAAAAGAAATTTTCCCAGTAGCTACTAATTCAATTATCGCCAGAGCCCTGCGCTTTCAGTTTAAGGCCGGCTCTTTCCCACTGGCTAGTCGTGCAACCTTCAAGTGAGAGGTTAAAAAAATAAGAGCAATTCTAACAAATTATTCTAATAGATACTTGTTTAGATATAATTAAATAGTGGTTTTCTAAGAAATTATACTTAGATTTCACACAAAAGATTTTTAAAATCAGATGCCTATACGTAAATGCAAACAAATTTTTTTTTAAATTCGTTGTCTAGCGTTGGGTATAAATAAACTATGAAGTGATCACACCTTGCAGGTGCGAACACGTTGTATAAAAAACCATGAGTCTATCTTGACCTACGTGCTCCCAATCAAAGAGAATTATTTACACGTGGATAGTAGTTGACGTGCCATTGTTTCGCCACTTAATACATAACTGTTTCACGTATAGACTGAATTCGGAGACATTTGAGGCAAAATGTCTAGCCTCCAAATTCACATCCCAATAATTCCCCAACAGTATCGCCTTTATGTGTCCTCATTTAATTTGCATATCTGCTAAATTTAGTTCGTAGCACAACATAGCGTGCATTACTAACGTAGGGAGCTGCTCGGAAAGTGGCTTTCATTTATTCTATTTATCATTTCCTTCCTCATCAACTCTGAGATAATTACCTTCATTTATTTAAAGGCGTTGCTATTAGTATACTGGCTTCAGCATGCTATTTCCTCTAATGTTGCACAATTTCTCTTTTGTCATCCAACTTAACACATAATGTAATATCTGGAATGCCTGTGGTATGATATATATAGACAATAAGCGATAGCATGTTTAGGTTTAACAAACGGTAGCTAGCTACATTTTTGAAGGAATTTTATATTACCGATATTAATTTTATTGCTGTTCAAAAAATATGTCTATGAATATGTCTTATACTATATTATAAGCAAATCAGTATTACAATTCATTATCTGTAACGCGTAATCTCCTGTGGAATGGACTTTCCATATTCTGCTTATCCACCTGATTCTACACCTAATAATGCTTACTTTTGAAGTATGTTTAAAGACGCATAATTTTTTCTAGAGAACCCACCGGCAACCACTGCTGAATTACGTGTAAAGATTGTAACATACGTCAGGCGAATGCAGAAAGCTCTCTTTAGAAACATGTTCGACAAGGTACAATAGCGTTACAAGTACTTCTTATAACGTAATGGAGAGCACATTGAACAACTTAGTGCTAACAGTCCACCTCTAAAGCCAGAAGATTATTTCCCGTTATGTATATTTACCAGACCAGAAAGTAATTTGTTCATTTAATGAGCCGCCAAAAATGAAACATTACAATTACGATAGTTTAGTGTTTTATTTTCGGAATAACTAATAATGCTTCAGCAACTGCATGACAAGCTACTTAGTTCTTTAATGAAATATATTTTACATACATTTTTGACGTTTGCGGTCCTTGCAAAATACATGTGAACATTACACAATAATGAAAAATGTATGCGTTTGTCATTCGCCATTCGTGCACTTGGTGATTCATGGAAGCTCCGCTATACGCATATACTAGTAGCAAGTACCCACACCTCAGCCCATATTTTGACCTAAAAAAATTAGCGAAGTAGTAGAATGCTGCTAAGGGTGTAAGAGCACAATACCCGGCCCCCGCACAAAACACGAGGCGAGCTGGAACTCCGCAAGCTCCGTTTCATCCCGCGAAGCAAGCTGCTACCAAAAAAACTCTGAGTTTAGGGTTAATTAAAAAAAGATTCGCGTGCCCCAGAATCATCCCAAAGTCCTGAAGCCCTTGTTCGAAACGATAAACTGTGGCAAACATTCTCTGAACCACTTTGTCAAGCCGATATTTGGTGGAAAATATCCTTTAAACGCAAGAAGCTGGAACCCTGCGAGCTCCGCTCATACAAAAAAAAATCCACAGTCCCAGAACCATCCCAAATCCCTAAATAGCTTGTTCAAGCCGATACTCGGTGACAAATGTCTCCTGAATCCCTTTGTCGAGCCGACACTTCGTGGATCGAAATTCTTGCTTTAAGCTCATCGAGTAAGTTGCAGTCTATTTTGTGGTTACACATATTTGGTTGCAGGGAGTCTCCACCCGCCTAAGGATTTTAACCTTACCAACTGTTGTGCCAACTGAATCCACGCCCGCCGCGAACCCGTGTTTCATGGATTGCATTCCGTATTCCACCCAAGCGCTGATGGTCCCAGTAGAAAGAAATATTCGTACACAATCTTTATTTATACATGTTTAGTTGTATATATTTGGTTTTTGAATTACACATATTAAGTTTAGAATTCTGTAACCTGTAAATAGAACTACTCATTTACCTATCTAAGTAATCACATAATGTCAATCCCGGGGGTCTGAGATACACAGAAAGGGCAATTGCAACCAAAGGAAACAGATACAAAGGCTTAAGAGTATATGAAAAGTTTATTTGAACCTATTTTAAATGGTTCTAAAACTATTTAATAATAAAAAGAGCAGTAATTTAGATTTTTCCAGATATACTTCAGTAAGCAACTTAGTTTGTTAGGTCAGGAAGAGGTTTTAAGCCGTCACTGACTTTTTAAGGCACGCGGCGATGGTACCCACAAAGTTCGTCGACTAACCTAAGAGGACCTTCGGTTAAACAGAAACAGTTCAGCAAAGTATTTGTGTTTGTGATGTGAGCGTTATTGTTCCATAAATATAGCTATTTGGAAAGTCCGCTACAGTTTCAATTTTATCGAATAAATCCAGCTTCTTGAAGTGCAGCCTACCCATCTGAAATTCCAACCTCGTCTCGTTTGAGTATTGCAAAATTTCATATCGATATCCGACCAGATATATTTGAAGAACCCTCGTATCGCTTCTCCGACGCACTGCATATTCTCATTCGGCTATGAAGAATCAGCTCGTTTTTAGCTTTCAGAACGATACCACTTCAACCGATGACAATTCGAAACTGCCCATTTTGTTTTTCTCTAAGCGTGGCCGTCAAGTACGTTTGATATTTGCGAGCCTCTAACTTTCGACTAATTTTTAGCCGCTAGCGGATCACTACTGACAGGCAGAGTGTCGCTCAACGACTGACAACAGAAACTTCCCTTCAGTAGTAAATCGCCCAGCTAAGTTAAGCCTTTTTTATTGCATGCGTGATTAACCGCCAATTTTGTATATCTGTAAGTTTCATATTATGAAATAATTTTTGGGCCATATCCCGTTAGAAGTACAGGAACGCCTTAAGCACTCTGCACCAGTATATCAATATTGCCGTCTAGGAATGTTGCGTATCGTGCGAAGTGACGCCACAAGCAGGGGTGGTTTTTGTAATCATCGTTAAATCTTCGATTCTGGTCTTCAGATGGTGCTCTCTTAAATGTATTTTTATTGATGTTATCTTAATAGAGTTCTTAAATTTACTGTATGATCTTCATTTGTTTCAATTTAGAGATCACCACAAAACAAAGTAGGTACAACTCCATTTTTCTGGTAGAATATCTCAATTGTAGCACCGTCATTATACATCAGGTAGCGCCCAAAACACGAATTTATCCCCGTACCTTTCCATGTACAATAACTTTGACTAAGGCGAGCACCTGTTCTCTAAGCCACTCCCCTCACTTTGACAAACACTGTACCCCTTTTCAAGCTTGCTGCAAACGGGGTTTCCCATGTAACAAACACAGATATGGAAACATTATTAATATCTGCTACAAATTCTACAAACTTCTGTGATGGTTGCTGACATTTATTGTAAAGAATTTATGCATTTAATTCATTCATATTTACAATTCAGCACTACAATTCGTATGCTTTTAAATTAAATGCGGAATTAACAGAATCAATTACTATAATCGGGTATTTTCTAAAGTGATGTAAGAATTGTAACATTTGCATCGATCCTATAAAAATAGAAACCCAATGTGATTTCCAAGCAACTTACACAACCGAATTAACAAACAGGAATGCTAATGTATGAGGATGAATATATACTTAAACAGGCAAATGAGTGTGAATTTATTTAAAAATAATATGCACATATGAACTTGTACAGCTCGTAAAGCACCATATTAAATGAACCTTGCTCGACAATATTTAAATAACTTACAGCCTCAGCTAACAAAAAACGAACGACATCGCGCCGTTATAATTTTATAAGTCTTAATCCTCAATAGACCGCTCTATAATCAAGCTAACTTCCACCAACACAGCCAACAATAAAAACTGATGTCAGCCATGCTTGGTATGCAATCGCCATAAGACGCAGCTATTCGTTGTCTATTTAATTACTGAAGCACCCTCGTACATTTGGTTTTTCTGACCGGTGTAGGTATTTCTTGAAAAGATTATGTTTTAGACATTTACAAAACTAATTCATTTAGACTAGGTATACTATATGGATTTACATACGAACTACGTCCAATATTTTGAGATAAATAATAGATTTTCAGGCCGCACTATTTAGTAGCCTTAGCGCTGATCACTGAGTTAATAACACAGAAAAAATTAAAATATAACGTAATTCGCTGAAATCTCACTACACAAAAACAAAAATCTTTAAAAAATTTACCTTGCCATACATTTGTGTACTCTCTATATCTATATTAAGAAGCTCAACATCTACAAAAGAAAATTTTTCCAAGTTTTTAAACTTCCGAAAATAATTTAGTACAGCTATAAATTCCGTTATGCAAAATTCACAATTTCAACTTCAAAAGAGTCTGCGTTATTCAAAGCGTAACGAATAGAACTTTTAAAATGCCATCAGCATCATTAGTTTCAAATCCAATATCGAATCTGCGCGAAAAGTAGTTTACATGAAAGTTGGGGTGAAGCAATATGAGGAACGTTTATTGCAGTTATCCATCATACTTTGTCTTGATTTTAAGTTCCAGTTCTAGTTTATCTTATAGAAAAGTTTCGGAAAAACCGATTGCATTCAAGCAAAGTGAAGAGGACGATATTGGAAACTTAAGAAAAGTCCTTAAAAAAAGTAGGTGAAGGTTTTTCAGAAATTGAAAAGTAAACTGGAAAGCATTATTATCAATAACTCCTTTATACGACATAACATATGAAAGTAGTGAAAACAAAATTTTTCGATGTTATCGATGCGTTCAGTCTCGCTATGCTAATTAACATCTTATTAAATTTCGAAGATACTGCGAAGTAAAATCTAGAGAAGCAGAGCTGAAACACACGATGAAATTAATTAGAGTGACATTTCCACCAGGAAAACCTAATTTTACAAGAACAGCCACGGACTGAGGAGCTTGTATTTGAAAGGAAACAAGGCATGTTTAGACGTGACAAAGGAATTTCAATTCGATTGAATGTGATGAAATTTCTTGTTAGCTCAGGTAAATTCTGATCAGCAAATATTAAATACCTGCAAACACTTCTATTTGCAAGTTTTAATATAAGAACGATCTGCAACAATTGCACTTTGTTCAAGGTCATCTTAGCTTTATCAGAGTAACATGAAGAAAGGCTAAATTGTATAAAATAAGCAGAAAATAAAACTGCTATGTATAAATCAGTTTGGTGACGTGGACAGTGTTATTCGTAGGTGATTTTTGTAACCATTCGTTTAAGGTGAAAAGTAAGGAGACATCGAAAAAGATTGAAGAGCACACGTGACAACGTAATATAGGCAACCCATTGAACGCTATTGGCAATACGTTTACAAAACCTGACAAGTAGCTAATCAAATTATTTAAATGTAAGTAACTTTGCTCTGAATAGAATTATTACTGATGCAAAGGAAATCAAGTATTGTAAGTTGGGAAATTAATGCAACCCAAGAAGTCAACAGCAAACCAGCAAGGTTAAATGTAAAATTGGTGTTTACGTGCAACTTCAAAACATTAAATTTACTAAATTACAAATGTCACTGGTAACGTGGTCTTCAATCTTTGGTAATACATCTGAATTTGCACATCCACGAAATCATTAATTTAGACTTCACGTATGCCATTCGTGTCATGATCAGAAGAAAGTCTAAACTTAAGAAGCACAATTATGTGTTTTTTTAAATAGAGTAAAAGTACTGCTGAATCTTTCCCCTTACTACGCGGTCTAAGCCGAAATTCTATGCTAAGGAGAATAATTCGAGAAACCGCAAAAGCCTCAAACAGTACACTGCTGAATCTTGTAACATAATAAAAATCGAATTTATAATCTTACAAATACGGGATGATAGACGTTAAACTCTTACAGAGGTATAAAAACGTTGAAGTATCTTGTCAAAAAATAATATTAATAAAGAATTATTGTATGAAAAAAAATTACCGCATTTTTTCACGAATCTTATAAGTTGAGTAGAAAGAAGCTCAAGTGTTTGTCTCAAGAAATACTCTTAACGAACAGGGATGTCAAAATATAGTAAATAAAAAATCAATAAAAAAAACTGTCAACAATTGAAGGAAGTGCATCCCAATGCCATGCAAATGAACGGTCTAAGCAGGTAGAAAAAATTGTTTAGTTCGTTAAGTTCATCGGCTTGTCACGAAAATATTTATGTTGAATTTTAAATAACTCCAAAAAACCAAATTACATATGTTTTTGACAAATGAAATAAACACAACGTTCAGCAAAACTTACAAATCTATTCAGCTCTCTGCCATTTAGAATCAATTTCAGAATAATATGTGTAATGGAAACTTTGCTATACATTAAATGTTTCCCAAATTTGTTTCAAACTGTTTATGTACTGAATAATGGGCGATTGTTACAGTCAGCAAATTTCCACGCTTGTTTCTGACTGACAAAATATGGCTATAAACAGTTTTATGTAGTTGGCGTTGATTTTATTTATAGAACATTGAGAGAGGAAATTTCATATTTAAACTACCTCGAGGCTTAAGCATTTGAGTAATATACACCTACTGTTATTATTAAGGAGTATCCTTGAATACTTTTTTAATGCTTACATCGTTTTCTGATTCCATACAAAGGTTTACACAGGAAGGTATTAAAAGAAAACGTATAAATGTGAACAGGGCTTAGATTCGGTAACGTCA
Organism: Agriotes lineatus; assembly: GCA_940337035.1. Classification (NCBI taxonomy): domain Eukaryota; kingdom Metazoa; phylum Arthropoda; class Insecta; order Coleoptera; family Elateridae; genus Agriotes; species Agriotes lineatus. The sequence goes on from OW679198.1 coordinate 38,695,494, forward strand.
GGCATATTATATGCTTCCACTGATATTTCTACTCGTATAATTAAACTATTTTTTATATCTAAATATATGTAGGTAGATATACTTTCTGGTCAACCAAATTGCTTACAAAGTAATTCACACCAATGGTCATACCAGTCTTCTAGTAGCCAGTATACAATTTACAGGCAGTAATTGTGTGAATATGGCGATAGAATAAATTAAAAACAATTCCAAAACATTCTTGTTAACACAGAATTTTGGCTTAGACCGCGTAGTCGTTGTGGATAAACATCCAGCAATCTCAGGCTTAATGTGCATTGCACCTTGTAAACTCGAGCAAGGACAGTGCGACTTTCACTCTGATGATGCAAGCTGTAAGGTCTTGCGAAACGTTAGTCAATATGGGTGCATAAACAGCAAAACGGTCAAATCTGCCTAAGTATCCTCGTTCTCAAGGTACTCAAACAACACGAGCCATCAGCATGGTCATCGCGTGGATCCATCCTCGAATTCACAAGGTGCAAGACACGTTAAGCCAGAGAATGCTGGGTGTTTATCCACAAAGACTATGCGGTCTAAGCCGAAATTCTACAAGAATAATTCGAGTAACTGCGAAGTCCTCAAACAGTATACAATTTCAAAACAATTATACATGCATCAATCCAGGATAAGGTATATGTAGAGCAATCTATATGGCGATAAATGCTGGGACAGACCATCAGGCGTAATCTATAAAAGACAGACGATGACGACGGCTTTAAGACAAACAATTATATTGTCAAAATATACTGCCTGTTTTTTTACATGGTATCAATTATCAATCGGCCGGTTTAGATCTTAATAATAGTTGACGACGAAGTACCTCTGGTTGCTGCTACATATTGCCATTTGTCATTGATTATTTAATCGTGTGCGTTAATACACTTTAAGAACAATGTGATATCAAAGACAGTAGGTACTAACTTCTGATCTAAATTCTAATTATTGGAAGCTATTAATCCCTAACATAAGTTTTGGTAAACTTTCTAAGAGAGTGCCTCGATGCGTATAAATCCATTATATGGAAGTTCAGAGTAACTAAATGACTGTCGGCAATTTCAAAGGATATCAAACATATTATTAATTAACTTCCGTATCGTATTTTACCTAAGAGCTTCACTTGTTTACATTTTTCAATTGACATTGTTGAGCTTTAACTACTGACGCCCATATTAAATAGTTGCTATTTATACACGGTGACTTTAATAAGTATGCGGAAATTTTAAACAGTGATTGCACACATTAAGTTGACTTGTTTAAGAACCGCTGAAATTTTTTAAACTAAGCTGGCAGCTACATTGAATTATGAAACGTTACCGCTTGAATCAGTAGATTTTAAATTTTTCTAAAAGATGACGGCAACATGACATTAATAAAAACGTTAATAAAAACACTCCTTTGGTTTTTAATGATTACATTTATTGAAACTCCTCTATGCCTCTGAAACTTTTTTAGAAAAACTGTCTCACACTTCTTGCACAATAACGAATCGTGTAAGTTTGACAGAACAATCTTCCCACTGCGCAGTTGGACTATTTATCCTGTCACACTGACACTCTTCTATTATTGTGCAACCAGTTATCGACATATAACCCGATAATATTCAAGTACTTATAGTATTACTACTGAATATTAGCCAGTAAGGACCATTTTTTTCTTGAAACTGAACACAACAAACCCTTACAAAATGGTATATAAGACGTCAATAGATCTTGCTTAAAACCTACCATGTTACAGATAATAATTGCCGAATCTCCGTGGCAGTTTATCATATAAATTCATAAAACTCAAGGAAATAAATATTTATATTCTTTACTGTAACTTAACCCCGCCATGGTTGATTCCAAGCCCTGGTGGGAAATAAGGAGTAACAATATCTTATCAGAGTTAGCTAGTACCCTGTTAGGGTCCGTTGTCAGGGTTACAGGCGAACAACATGGTCAAAGGGATTGAAGGCAGAAAAGACATACGCTGATCTCAACCACCTGAAGAATCGAAAACGTATTATACGCAGAACTGATTTCTCAAGTCCAGTAAAACAGACAGTATAAGAGAATATTGAACCTGCACTCCATCTCGCATAAAAAGATTCTTAAAATGTCAAAACTAGAGAAAAAAACTTTCAGGTGGGAACATAGAGTGATCCAAAAATAGTTACTAAACTTGACAATACGTTTGAAAGTTAAATAAAATTATTTTATAAATATTAACGATACACGTTTGATTATGAGCATCTTAATGAGACAAGTTTGATTGCCAAAACGAGGCGGTGAGCCCAGTTTGGGGCAATCAAATGAGGAAACATTTATTGTTCAGTATTTTATCTTCATCAATAAATTCTTGTTCAATGTATGTTTTTATATAACCGCACTCACTGCCTTAATAAAGCTCTTAACGATACTAAATTATTGGTTAATAGTCTATAACAACAACAATGAAGATAAAATAAGCGCATTGCTTGATTGTGTACTAGCTACCATGGTAACATGTATGTATTTTGTTAGTTGCTATGGATTATTACCTATTTTATTCACTAGTGAATAAAGTAACATCTCATCCATCCTCATCATTAAAATATTACTTTACCATGAAGGTTTTCATAGATAAAATACAGCTTTACTAGTAGTTATTGGAAGAAACCCATTTTTTTAAAAAACCAAAATTCTGGGAACACATAAATAACCAACTAAGAACTATACACCATAGCGGCATATGCTCCGCAAGATGATGCCATTGCAAAAAAAGAAAGACAAGTTTTATAGTAGACTGAAAAGGTTGTTGGAAAATATAAGTAATTGCAACAAAATAATTCTTATGGGAGATCTAAATGGTAGAATTAAGAAACTACTTAATGATAATGTGATAGGACGCTACGGAGAACACGTAATTAACAACAATAAAGAGAGCTTGATAGAAACGTTCCAGCAGAATGCTACGAAAATAACAAGCATATGGTTTAAATACACCTATACACATGGGACATATGAAGTCAATTATTGACTATGTCATTGTGAAGCAAGAGACCAGATTGAAAATTATGGACGTAACGGTAAAGCGACGTTCGACCATATCAGAAACGTGAGAATAAGAGAAAGCACGTACGTGGTAGGAAACATCTTAGAAACGAGAGAAACTAAGAAGAAGCTGTTGTAGTATGATCATCTTCAATGCACGATTGATATCCGAAGCTGGAATCGATAGGCAAACATTGTGGAGGTTGTGAAGCGAGAACTGATCGAGACTGTTAAAAAGGCTTGTTAATATACAGGGTGACTATAATCTATCTGTATTATATTAGTAACTTTGTTATTTTAAGAGCTACGTAATCGACTCATTTAATTAGTAAAGTTAGACAGACTTATATAGAGGAACTTAATGCCAATCTTGAATTTTACCTACATCTTCAACTTCTTAAAACATTTTGATAAAAGTAAAAGCGGGCAATCTTTTTAAATTTAAATAAATTCATAACCATCAATGTTAGGGAAGCCAAGTAGCGCAGTTAGGAAATCGCTAGCCTTGCATTAAGCAAATCCTCGGTTCGAATCCCGCGGAGCCCTGAATTTTTCCGCAGCCTTGGCGATTGGAATCAGGCTAGGTGAGACCATTCACAGTTGGGCACCACATTAACTGTACTCTACTCAGAACCACAGACCTAAGAGAGAGAGAGTAACAAGTTCAACACATTACCAAAACATACACTGCACACAATGGTTACTGCGCAAGCACAAAAGGCTCGCTCCTACTTTGTAACCTGAATCCGGGGCAAGTTGAGCATTGTACCGCCAGATGTAAAGCACCAACCTCTACACTGCAAGGTAAAATGACATTACCGACAATACATACATACATACCATTAATGTTGTTAGAATAAGTCAAAACCCATTTTGTAGATCCTTTTATGTAGAAAAAAAAACGTCTTGGCACCCTTAATCTTTCAGACATAAACCCATCTTGCAATGTTTTTAAATTGCAATTGTAGTTGGCTATAGGCTCGTTGAAAAGCTTATGTTACTGATTTCAAAAATGTTAAAGCTTCCCTATCTGAACAGTTATTTCAGAAATTACAATACTTGAAATGTGAAATAAAAATTGTTCCACACAAAGAATTGTGTGCCTTAGAATTGGAAAACAATAGATGTAAGGCCCTGATTTGTTTGTTGTTACTATAAATAATAATAAAAGATCTGTAAAAGGCTTTACTCAAAACTTTCTTAGCAAATGGACGTTGTGACACCAAACAATTTTAAAAGTCAGGGAAAAATAAGAATAAAAATATCTTCACTTTCGTAATACTACTAAAACAATAAAAGGACACACTTGGTATTACAAATTACACCATTACACAATTTTTAAATAAAAAACGTTACGTGCGATGGGATTCGAACTTCAACGCCTGCGAACGAGTCTGCGAATGTAATTTTAATTCTGGACGGCAGCCCGCAAGTAAAGGGGCCGTTTGTTGTTAAAACATTTGCCCTGTATCTGTTGGTTCCCATTTCCGTCAAGGGTAAAGGCTGAGGTATGTGAAAATTATCACTTTCTTCTATTTGTTAGTTGAAGCAAACATAAACAACATTCTATTTCTTAGGGTGCTCACTCTGTATATGTTGATCGACAATATGCCCTGTTTCGTCAAGGGTAAAAATCTAAGCAATGTGCAAATACTACTTTTATTTAAATAATGGTTCTTGAGTTAAAAAAAATGGCAGATTTTAATCTTTTTAAGGTGCTCATCCTGTATATCTATTATTGAAGTTTTCTTCAAAATATCGTCTTTCTACAACAAATAGTTTTTGAGTTATACCGCAACAGACAGACAGATAGATAGACAGACAGACAAACAGACGGAATTGAAGAAACTTGTTTTTCGTTATCTAACCTTGAAACGTGAAGACCTGAAGACATTTCGGAAGGTGATTTTTTCGAGACACAATACCTCCTTCGCCTTTTAGACGAGGGAAGTAAAAACGAAAATATCTTTGGAAAAATGATGCATTTTTAAATTAATAAGGTCAACACCCAAAATGACACACACTTCACACAATGGTTGCTATGCAAGCACAAAAAAGGCGCGCTCCAACTTTGTATCCCGAATCCGGGGCAAGTTGAGCATTGTACTGCCAGGTGCAAGCACATAAAGCACCAGCCTCTACACCGAAAGGTATAACGAGGTTAACGATAATACAATACAATACAATAATTAAATAATGATTAAAAGGTTCAGGAACAACAAAATGAATTTAAATTAAAAATTTAACTAAAAAACTTTCAGAATGCCAACAGTTTTCTTGGACACATATCCGACACCGTCTTAAAATTTCAGTCGGCTCTTTTAATAGCGTTATGCCTAATTCCTCTAATAGCTACTCTATATCCTTATAGACTTTGTCTTTAATTGTACGCAATAGAAAAATATCCGGAGACCTAAAAAGTCATGCAATGTGCCTTCTGTCACCTATCCAATTACTATTAAATATTTCCAATAAATAACTTGTAGAATGATTGCAATGTGGGCAGATGCCCCATTATGCTGAAAATAATAATAAATCTGCATGATGTTTCATGCAAGTTTGTTCAACATTTCTTCCAGTACACTTCTTGAAGATAACAAACATCGTTCAGAATTTAAATGTTTCCCATAAAGAACAGAACCAAGCAAAAAACATGTTGATCTCTTCTTTCAACTGTAATATGTGGATTTTCCTGGGCCTAGTATATATGGCTTTCCCTGTTAAATTATTCATTATTTGTCAATCTAGCCTCATCGGTAAATGGAACTGTTTTCGAAAACCCTTCGTTTCTTCAACTTGTTACAGTACATGAGGTTTCAGCCATCCTGCTTTACTTTAAATTTGGAAGACGTCTGGTACGCCTTAATATTTATTATCGCCATTTTTATCTTTTATCGAGCTCAGTAAACATAAAATTCTCTTAATTTCTCAGTTAGTGGCTTATGAAAGACCACTATAAGCGAATACAGAAATGCAATTCTACCTTATAGTGTTTTTTTAATATTTAATAGCAACATTACAATCTGGTCAAAGTATCGACCAATGAGTAATTATTTTCTAACCTAATTTACTATCGCTATGTACACCTATAACTAAGAACTTACTCACTAGTGTTGTTTAGGATCTAATAACATAATTACACTAAATCATGACGTGTATTCTTAAGCTCACAGACACTATACTCTGCTTTTATCACTATCACTTAACTAACTCAAAATGTTTTATCCGCTTGAGTCGTCTTACTAACTGTGAGTTGTCAAGAAGCTGGATGGCCTCAACATTCTCATGCTTAAGGAGTCTTTGTTCATGACTTCTTGCAAATTTGACAATAGTTTGATAAACAGTGTCTACCTCCAGGTCCCTGTGAAGATCACTATTTCTAGCGTACCACGGCGCATCCACAATGTTCCTTAGCACTTTATTCTGAAAACGTTGAATCATTTCTGTATTGCTCTTCGCGGCACAGCCCCAGAGCTGTATTCCGTACGTACATACGGGTTTGAGGATTTGTTTATGCAATAATAATTTATTATATATGGATAAAGTGGAGTTTCTTCCAATTAGCCAATACATTTCTTTGTATTTCATGCCAAGTTCTTGCCTTTTCTTTTTTACATGGGCTTTCCAGCGAAGCCTTGCTTCTAAAGTAATGCCCAGATATTTTGCAGTATTTTCATATTTAAGCTAATTGGTAGGTACTATTCTGATTTATTAATGAAGTTAATATGAGTTGACTTCGATTCGTTGAGTTTAATGCGCCACTTTTTGGTCCAACTGTTTATCCTGTTATGCAGCCTCTTCTTGATTATTTCCTACGGCCATTATTGCAGTATCGTCTGCAAAAGTAGCAATCGTATTATGTTCAAGTTCAGGAATATCGCTTGTGTATAAGAGGTAGAGGACCGGACCCAATACACTCCCTTGTGGGACTCCTGCTCTAATTTTCTTCAGATCAGAATAGGATTCTTTTTGTTTTATTCTAAAATGTCTATCTGAAATATATGATTCCAAAATTTCTACGTATTCCCGAGGAAGAAGTTTTGCCATTTTATATTTTAGTCTATCATGCCAAACTTTGTCGAACGCCTGTGCTACATCCAATAGGACTGTAGAACACACTTTTCTTTCTTCTAGCGTTTTTTCAATTATGTTGGTAATTCTGTGTACCTGATCGACAGTTGAATGGCCCTCTCTGAACCCAAACTGATGTGAAGGTATTAGGTTGTATTCTGCAATAATAGGTTTTAACCTTTTTAGTAGTATCTTTTCAAAAAGTTTTGATATAACTGGCAACAGCGAGATATGCCTATAAGAAGATACTTCATGCGGTGGTTTTCCAGGCTTTGATACCATTATTACCTCGGCGACTTTCCATAACCTGGAGACGTATTTTAATCTGAACGAAGCATTAATCAGCTGAGTCAGTTTTATTATGGATTTTTTTGGAAGTTCTTTTAAGACCTCGCCTGTAATTATATCAAATCCAGGGGCTTTCTTAGGATTAATATTTTTTATTTCAGTCAAAATGTCTTTAGTAGTTGGGGCAATTGCAACACTTCTTTGAATTGGCTGTTCCCAATCCATTGGGTTATCATTTCCTTCGTTTAGTTGGAAGATTTTTTCTAAGTGGTCAGCAAACCTTTTAGCTTTCTCCTCGTTATGTCGCGCCCATTTTCCATTTTCCTGCCTAATCGTGGAATTTGCATAATAGGTCGCTTCATTTTTTTAGTGCCTTCCAGAGAGAATAACCAGTGTTCTGATCGTTTGTTATTTCCGTTAGATAAACACCAATGGACTCGTTTTTTATACATAGGATTTCTCTTTTCAGCTGTTGAGTGGCATTATTTAATATTGTTTTATACACTGGGTGTTTCGTTTAGTGCTATCTTCGCCTCAATCTTCTTTTTTCTGCTATTAAGTCTCTTATTTCTTTGGGATAATTGTTACCTTTGGTTCTTCGCTTGATGGTGGGGGTATTATCCCAAGCAGATTGTTGTATATGATCAATGAAAGTAGTAACCTCTTCGTCTAATTGATGGCTGTTTTTTAGTGCAACTGACAAATCAGTCATTTTTTCTACATCGAGTTTAAAACTTTGCCAGTCTGTCAATTTATTTACTAAGCTTGGGTATTCTTCTTTTTGAATGACGTTTTCGCTGAGCGTTAAAACGATTGGTGAATGATCAGAGTTCATATCGTAACCTTCGTTAATTTGAAAATAATTTGTACATATGTTTTTAATGATAAAAAAGTCGATAAGGTCTGGTATTTTTTTGGATCGGTGGGCCAATAAGTGGGCTTGCCTGTGGACAATGACTCACACTTCAACTGTCTAACTGCCCCTAAAAGCTCTCTACCCTTGGTGGTTATCAGTCTAGATCCCCATCGAACGTGCTTAGCATTAAAGTCTCCTCCAATGATGAATCTAGTTCCCTGGCTGTTTAGTAAGTGTAAATAGTGAACTTTTTTAAGAGCATGCCGAGGAGGGCAATAAATTGCAGTGACGGTAACATGAAAATTTTTGGTTTTAATATTCACTGCTGTAGCTTGAATTACTTCTATTTTGTACTCACTTTCTGGATAATGATTTATGGTGTCTCTAATTATAACTGTACTACCACCTTTGGCTGCGTTATCAAGATGAAGAGTGTGATACACTTTATATCCCTTAATTTTTATGTAGGATTCGCTAGTAAATTGTGTTTCTGAAATAAGGCACACATCCACTTTTTCAATATCAAGGACTACCTGCAATTCGTGTTGATGTTGCAAGAGTCCATTTGCATTCCATTCCATAATTCTCAAGTTACTAGCCATTTTTGTGCTTAGGGATAGCTCCTTGCGCACTTTTTTCTAGTCTAATTACACGACTATCCATAAGATTTAATTTTTCTAATATTTTTTGTAAGGTTTGCTCAATATTTGTAGGATCGTTGCTCTTGCTTACATATTCTTGTTCTTTATTTCCTGTTAGTGCTAAGCTGTAGCTCTTGTGTGTGTTATTCTTCTGTACATCTAATCTTTTCTAATTACTTGTTGGTTATTTCTTTGCGGTTGTTTAGGGAAATTTAGTTTTTTTGTTTGTCCATCTCTAATTTTTTGAATTTTACGAGCCACTTCGCAGCCTTGATAGTTAGCGGGATGTTGTCCCCCGCGGTGAACACATTTGGGATTTGCGTCCTTAGGCTTGTCGCATTCCCTTGTAATGTGTTTCCCTGTGCATCTGACACAACGTGGTTGTTTTGCACAGTACCTCTGAGTATGTCCAAGTGCTTGACATCTTTTGCACTGCGGTACTAACCTAGATTTTTTTAATGGGAGGATTTCGCCCCGGAATCCCATTATGTCTGTGATTCCATAGATTTTGTTCACATCTTCATCGCTCCTAAAGCTTAGCATGAACATATTTAAAGGTTGTTTAGTTTTATATTTAAGTTTCACTAGGGCTTCTAATATTTTATAAACCCTTCTCCTTAATTCTTCAACTATTTTGTCTGTGTTGCATATGTGGTGCAATTTATTAGCCATTACTTTAATAGGCCTATTTTGTTTGTTTTCGTAGGAGTGCCAGGGGTGGCTTCCCTCATCAAGCATTTTTGTGACCAATCTGTAACTGTTTCGATCCGCTACACTTATTTTAATTATTTCATTATTTATTATTTTAATTTGAAATCCCTTTATAGTACAGCTTTTCATAAAGTTCATAGAAGTTTTGGATTTCACCTATTATGATCGGTGGAGGCAATTTAATTTTTTTATTTTTTATTGGTTCTTTTTCTGGGACATTATTGTCTTTTGGTGGTGGTGTTAGTGACGTATTCATTTTTCCTTTCTTGTTTTTATTGTTTTTCACTCTTACCCACTCTGTCTCCCATACTAATTCTTCCTCATCGGTATGATATTCGACTGTAACTTCTTCAGTTTTTTGTAGCAGTCTCTTTTCTAATTCTAGATAATTTTTTGAATTAAATTTATCTGGTTTTGGAGCTGTTTTACTTGCTCATTTAGAACATTTCTTTCATGCTCCGTTTTTTTCCACTCATTGAAGAGAATCTGTTCATTTTGTGTCCTAATAAAATTTTCTTGAAATAATTCATTATTTCTTTGTATTAATACCGCTTCATTCGGCGTTTGTGGTTGCGGATTGCAATCAATATTTTATTTTGTTTATTTTATTGGACCGCGATAGTTTACGTCCTTGTTCAGGTCGCCGGTTATCACTCGCGACACATCACACCGTTTATCACTTTTAACTGGTTCGGTTCGTATAAGCTCAGCCGTGCGTGTTTAATGTCCGAAAGTCAAACGAATACTCTTCCTTGTAGTGTTGTTGGCTGAAACTTGACTTTAATAAAATGCACAAACAAAGCCAATCTGTTTACATTTGACTTTAAAACATAAATAGTGACAAAAATACACAAAGGAAACTCATATTAACGCAAATCAAATAGAAGAATGTAGAACTAAATCCTCAACCAACCTGCGTACAATATAGCTTGCGGCTACTCGCAGGCATGTTACATAAAACACATTTCTATTCACTTGCTAGCTTGGGCGCTGCTCGTCTGAATGTCACAATTTGCAACAAAGGCACCTTTCGTAAATTGGGGTAAATGGACGTTTTAAATGTGGCTTAGAATATAGCACACAATTGTGTACTCACTGGTACACCCGGAATATGTGTTGGCGTAATTACAAACTTTGTTTCGCTGAATCCTTCACTTATGTGCAGCATACGATTTACCGTGGGCGCTTTTAGTCCGCTTTTATTCAACTTAGGTCGCCTTGGGCAAATTCGAGTACTGTAGGTCGCAAACACCTGCAGCTCTCAACAGAACCTGTATGCGACTAAAGTTGCTTTGGAGTCAAAATCTCTCTTCGCCCTGAGGACGGACTATCTTAGTATACATGTAAATTAAAATGTACAATACGCTTCCAGCGTAGAAACGGCTTCGGGAATATTTAAATTCTAGGATACAATATGTTAAATTCTGGCTTGGGTTTAACTGTGAAGACAAATATTACCGGCCAGAGACGATTTCTTGTTACAAACTTTGGTACACAAATCATGTAGCTTAATTTATTCTTCTTTGCAAATCTTTTGCATACAATGCATTTCCGATATGATGATAGGTCTATTTCTTTATTTATCCATGCCTCTTCTCTGGATGTATTACACTCGAGTTCGCTTAAAATTATTATATGCCAAAACACGCACGTTCGTCTCTTCATTTATCTACTTTTTGGTTTCCTTCGGTTTATTAAAGGATTTCTAGTTTTGCAAAGAATTTGTTATCTGGCTACCTTCTTTCCATGTAGGCCTGCAGATATAATTTAGATGCTGCGTTTTCATTGCTATTAAAAATTCCTTCCACGAAACCATTTTTATGCTACTAAGTCTACATTAGTATTTAAAGCTTTTAACCGCTTTTAACAATAAAATAATTTGGCAGGTAATAAGAACAAACAAACCACGACCTAAGATCCATTGCTTGACAATTCCAAAGCACACTATCTGTTGGTTTCATATTTCTATTATTGTAATTTAATTCAAAATTGATATGGCAATCCGTACATTTTTGAAATCAGATAAAGGCCATTTAATAAGCCTATATGCAACTACGATTGCTATTTAATAATAATAATAATAATAATAATAATAATAAACTTCTTTTATTTTAACACAAAAAAAAATTAAATATAAAGAAAACAAAATTAAAAACATTATTCTGTGAAAATTCATAGAGCGAAGTTCAGCATAGCCCAAAAGGGATGATGCTGTTCTTCCACTTAACTTTATCTAATTGAAACTAAAACATGCTATGATCAAAAATATAATAGATATTTAGCACATGTAAACTATCAGTTTCACTGCTCAGAGAATAACAACTTCTTTAATTGTTTTTTAAAGACAGAAGGGCTCAGATTTTTGAGAGAGTTTGACAACTTATTATAAATAAAAGCAACTTGATATGAAAAGGAGTATTTAGATTTTTCAGTTCTGTGCTCCGAAATAGATAAACTGTCCTTGAAACGAATATTAACTTGGTGAATATGAATATCCGATCGATCAATAATTTTTTTGTGTAAATACTCAGGACATTTAGTTTTAATAAGTTTCTGAAACAAACAAGCAGAATGTAAGAATCGCCTGTTTCGCATATTTAACCAGCCAGCTGGTTTGAGTTTATGTGTAATTCTTTGGAACTTTCTTATACCATAAATGTATCTCAAGCATGAGTTTTGTAGTCTTTGTAATTTATTTATATCGTCTACATCTAAACAAGGTTCGTACACAACATCACAATAATTTAGATGCCAAAGAACCAAAGAATCGCACACGCGTTTCTTGATATTTGTATTTACAAAGTATCTGTGGGGGTATAGTCTTTTTAAGACAGAATAAGAAATCTTGAGCATATTTATCACATGTTGTTTATATCTTAAATCAGAGTCTATTATTAACCCCAGGTTGTTTACTGTCTCCACTGGCTGAATCAGTTGACCTTTAACTACAATATTCAAAAAACGCAGAGAATCCCTTCTACATCTTGGTCAACCAAACAAAATAGCAGTCGTTTTAGTAACATTAATCACCAATGAATGATTTTCAGCTTGCTTAACTATTTCATGAAGATCTTCGTTTATATATGTGCTAGCTAGACGTGCCTCCGCTGATATAAATGATAGGTAAATTTTGCGAATCATCAGCATATTGATGTGATTTACAAAATTTCAGGGTTTTTGAGAGATTGATAGTGTACATCGTATAAAATAGCGGACCTAATATTGAACCCTGGGGAACACCCATCCCTAGTTCCGCTGAGTTAGAAAGCACGTTGACCAGTTTCACAGACTGAGACCTATTCTCTAAATAATTTTTTAACAGCCTAATGGAAAGCAAATCAAAACCTATGTAATTCAGTATGGCAATGAAAATTTTACGATTGAGTGTATCCAATGCCTTTTTGTAGTCAAGAAGAATAAGTAAAGTTGCTTTATTTAAATCAGTAGCACTATAAATATCATTTGTTATTTTGAGAAGCGCTCTAGTACAGCTGTACTAAGGTCTAAAACCAGACTGTGTTGCCGGAACTACTTTGTATCGTTATTTGTTTATCTATATTTTTTTTTCTATTACTTTGGATAGCACCGGTCAGATGCTAATTGGACGAAGATCTTTGAAAGTGTCCGGCTTGTTATTTTTAGGTATGGGTACCACAACTGCTTGCTTCCATGAATCAGCAAAAAATCCCTCTGCAAAACTGAAATTATAATATGCCTCAAATAAGGTAAAATATGCGGACAACACAAATTTATCATATTAATATTAAGCCCATCTGAGCCAACAGTTTTACATTTAATAGAGTCAATCATTTTTGAAATACTTTGAAATATTTAAAAAAATTCAAGTTACGTTTCATTTTCAGAAATCAAAGGTGCTATGACATCCACATAATTTTATTGTACGTAAAAAGATCTACAGAAATGGTTTTTGGATTTTTTCCTAACATTAACCGTTATAGAATTCTTTAAATTTTAAAAAATCGCTCCTTTTTACTTTTTCAAAATCCAAAAGATGTAGAACAAATTCAAAGATTGGCATTAAGTTCAGCTGGAAATTCTGCCCAACTTTGCTAAGGTAACTGATTATGTAACTCTTAAAATAACCAAGTTTCCCATAGAGCACAGGTACGAGATCGTAGATTATTGTCACCCTGTACATATATTGCAATTTAACAATGAAAATTAAAGAAATATCCCAGAATTATTTACAAAACTATTGTTATAGCAATAAAAATGAACACTTAAATCCTCTAAAATTATGATAGAAACTAATAACATGTCAAGCATTTCAAATATTATCTTACAAAATATTCTATAAATGTCGTTGTATGAATAGCATTGGCTTTGAGTTAATAATTTGTAAAAACGGTATTAAAATTAGTATTAGCCTCGATTGAAACATAAAATGTAATCAGAGCAGGCTTAGAAATAATGAATAACAATGTAAGATGAATGAAAGCAAAAAAGGGAGAAGCGAAGCCAAGCTGTGAGGTGTGTTATTTTGGCTTCCCCACAAATAATCCATTTAAAAACGAATAAATACCCATTATTCGCAATTCAGTGCTTTATAAGTAGTGCAGTGTCTTTTGGGTACGTTGTAAAAGGGTTGCTTTGATTTGTTGCACTCTTACAGGATTTTTAAAAAGTGTTGAATAGTACGTCGAGTGGTAGCTGGTGTTCTTGTGGCAGTTTTTGGAGGTGCTGGGAGGTTAGTATAGCCCTGGAAGCAAGGGGGCAGCCACGTTCGCTCTGAGTAGGGCGGAGCCTTAGGACTGGGGCAAAGACGCAGTTGTAAGCAGTTTTGGAGTGGTGCAAGCTGCAGGCTGTTACAGCAGGCCAAAGGAGAGAAAGAGGAGCCACTATCCGTCGTGGGACTTGCTGTGAAGATGCCTGGTGTCCAATTTTGCCAGGGTAGCCAAATAAGGATATAGGGTTTTCCTAAAAAAATTTACTTGGTGAAATTTTTAATGTATCGTCAGTTTTTGCATATTTTCGAAAGAAGCGCATCGTGAGTGTTTTTGTGGCTTCTATTTACTTACGCTTTTTAAATCACTTAGCCAAAGCACTCTTACGTAATCACTGACGTAATTATTAAGACAAAGCCAACTTGTTTTGATAAATTGTGAGATTGGAGCGAAATGTTTGTAAAGTTGTTCTCATCAGTTAAAATATCTAATTTTGTAGCGATCGCATTGGATAAACAAGCGGTGGCTAAAGCGATTACTTTCAAAAATCATAAAAACCACGATAATTATCTTAATAGCCAATGTATTGCCTATAGTTATACATTCAATCATATTTTCTAGGATGTAGATAACCCAACCATTTGAGATGAAAGAGTCAATTATTTAAATAAAAATCTAATAATAATCGTATCAAATCATATACACATCATAACAATATATTATGCTTGTATGCAATTTGTGCATAAAATGAATGTGAAATGTTTGTACTGCAAATTAAAGTTCGAGCTACATGAACTTTTTATTACTGGGAGTATGGCTAAGCTTTGGTTCACCACGCTGCGTTGGGAATAGTACAACGTTTTCTCCCCAATTACTAAAAGTGCAATAAGAACCGACGCAAATAAGCGACTTTTGTCTTGTACAGCTGTAATCCAATTACTGAATTTATAGTAGCAACGAACAGACCTGCACGCAATTAGTACTAACTTTATGCTCAAAGTAAAACAAGGTTAAGGAGGAATGCTCACCTTAATTATTATTTTTAATTAAATCATGGCTCTAATCATTACATGTTTAGCAAGGAACTCTTTGCTAAGATTTGTGTACCTTTTACTATTAGGTCAAAGTTAGGTTCAAAATATATTTTAACTGTCTCAATAGTGAAATTGCCTTGATGTAACTTATTCACCTACAATAGAAACAACAAAAGAGAAGTTGATCTTTAAATCTAGGTATAAATATTACTCTGAATTTATAATTAGCGTCCTTTACGGTTAAGTTTTCAAGCGAAGTTAAAATAAGATTGGTCTGAAATTAAGGATGCCACGTTGCTTTTGTCCTACCGAGAGTCTCCCGTAATTTGCAGAATTGCATCCTTTGAAGTAAATCTGGGGCTTTGTGGTTTTGCTCCCGTTGTCCTGGTTTTGCATGGCATTATTTCCAGGACAATTAAATGCTTATTGCTCTTGGCTACTTCACCACTGTTGCAACCATTTATATACTCCGTTTACAAAACCGCAAATACCGTTCATGTTTCACAGTGGAAGGGTTTCCATTTCCAATAAAAGTATGTTCCTTGCACTTTCTTGTAATTTCCGACACGACTACGACTGGAATGTACGTATTGCAATTTATCATATATTGTGTATAAATGTATAATATAGTGAGCGTCAAAGCATTCTTCAGAATTTATTAATTGTAATGCTATGTCTTTGTTTAGACATTAGTGAAGGTACTTTCCAAAGTCTATTAAGTATCGCACCCCAAGGAACCCTGTTTAATAAAATGAATATTTTTTATAACCGCTCTATATTTTATATGATTTTAAATGCGAATTCAAAGTTTAGGTTCATTTTGACCCTCTTTAATATGATTGTATGAAAAGGAAATGACAATGGCCTCATTTTCTTAATTGTACTTCTATTCTCATCAATGTACATGAGATCTTGGCAAAAATTAAGTTAGCAATTGTTAGTCATCAGTGCTAATCCAATCCAGTAAGTAAGTTCATACGCTTTAGATCTTGCAGTACATTACTTTATTTTTAATCAGTCAACTGACACTTCTTTGGTACCATAACCTCACTTCTTCCGCAATCGTGCATCTTGTTCGCTCTTCAAAATGTAAGAATACTTCGTCGCAACCGGTATAGCGTCAGTTGCAATATCCAGTAACCTTGAGCACGATACCACCTGTGGCAAGTAACTAATTCACAACTTCGGGATCGCAAACATAGCTTATGCACGACTCTCCGAAGAGAGCATATGTGTAAGTGCTTGTGGAATTGGTGTTATAATAAGTCACTAGAGAATTGAACGTTTCACCGAATGGGGTAATGTTGACAGCTACGCTTTGCGCCATATAGCTTGACGTTGTCGTGCTTTCTAGTAAAAGAAAAGTGTAATTAAGATAAGATGTAATTGAAAATAAGGCTTATCAAACAGGACCAAGGAACAGATGACCATGATTTTCATAGATAATCAAAAACGCTGCATGCTAGAAGTGTACTTTGGGAACGGTAAAAAAAATCAATGGTAAACAGGTTTACTTCACTCGATATGTGACGGTTCACTATGACGCGTTTAATAGAATTTTTCGTTATATTGTGGACTTGTACACACCAATTCGTCATTTGCACCAGCAGGTCAATATTTTTTACAGTAACTTGTCAACGTAGCATTGAAGAAGATTTAAATCTTCACCCTTACCGTTTACAAGGTTTCCATCAAATTGACCCGAACAATCTGCTCCAAATACAGAGTTCTGACGACGGTTCCTTAACAACCTTGATAACCTTAATTGGGTGGACGAAAACATGTTTTTGCCGATAAATAATGTTGATTCCACACTTGTGGGTGTATAAATTCAGTGTATATGCGAGGAATGTAGTAGTCTGCCTACGAGTTAGTAATATAATCTTCTCTTCTTTTTCATTATTTTTCATAAGACGTGAGGCCTGCTACTTTCCATTACGCCTTCAGGTGTTTCTATAGATATGAACTTTTTTCTCTTATCCATTCGTCGGCGACCTCACGAGATTTCACTTTTGTTGATGTAGTACTATATTTATTGCTCTCCTTATTAGCATGTCTGATGTTATTCAATTGATGTGTAAACACTCAATTCTTGCCTGTTGTTTTTTACTAATTTTTATATGCCTAGCTTAATATGATGTGGTGAATTAATTTATCCTTGTAAAATCGTAAATTAGTTATTGTAGCGTACACTACGTAATAGTAATTTACGATGCAAGTAACGTTATCTGCTTCCTACATTACTCGAGAATTTTAAAGAACTCGCTCCTAACGTCGCTCGTTCATTCAACTATTCTTTCGTAATGTAGGAAGCAGATAACGTTACGTATATCGTAACACGGTTTATTTTATCCTAAAATATTAATATTTTTCAAAAAATAAGAAAAATTGTTATTAATGACACAACAGCGAGACATATATCTGATATGGCTATGGTGGTATCACTCAATACTGTATTGTTGGTAGCACTGTCAGGTTATGTTAAATCGGAGATTAGCAGGTTTTGCGTCAGTCTGTGTCAAATAACAAACAGAACCTAACCTACTAATATCGAATTTGACATTGTCGATAATGATGCACGTCAGTACTACCAACATGTGATTCAATGCTAATAAAGTATCGGTATGTTATTTTTCTTAACAGCACTAGTGCTGTTAAATGCATCTTAACGCAACTTGTTGCTAAGGAGTTATTATCATAGTAACATCATAATAGAATAACATAAATTATTTTTGAGTTTCAATATATGTATTTTAGTTATACTTGAAAATTTGTCGACGTTCCTCGGGAATTATATTTTCTCTTAAACTCGTTGCCTGGAAAATCAATATATCGAATTCTATATTCTAATTCTGATCTTTTTATGTTATCCTATTCTCATGGTTATTCACTTGTTACGATCCGAAGGTGTCGCTCCGTATTTCTGACCCATTCTGCTGTAAGTCCTGTAACTTCGAACGCCATCGGATAGTTTATTACTGTCACTCTAACCGTAAATAAGAGAGAAGCAAAGACAGCCGACTTCTCAGCCAGAGCTAGTCGTTGGTTAGACAAAAGACTCTAATCTTAAGCAGTAAAAGAATATGGGCGCCAAGTAGCAAATAACCCAAGTACTTTACTAATCAAATAAAAGGTACACGTCGACAGGCACTACTAACCAATCTCTGAAAAAGAGAGAGGACGGCAAAGGCACAAATAAAATTCGTATGCATCAAAATCGGGACAGCATAATAACGACAAAGTGTATTTGGTAGTACATACACAAAGCACGACAATAAAACACAACAATAACAGATCAAATATTACAATCTCAATACTGGGAATATATCACAGGCAAAAGTCATAAATAGTCAAACATTTGAATAATTAGCATAACACAGTAATATCAAAAAAATATAAAGTGACTATAAAATTAGCAATTTGCATTACCAGTAGGTTACTCGGTAAAAGCGTATGACCGCAATAATGTTATTAAAGGTAAAATTTTGGGTTTCGAGTTGAATTTGACCATAAACCCACAAATGCAAAAACATTCAGATGTTCATAATGATTAACAGAATGGTCCTACAGACCCGAAATATGCTCAGTAATTATTTAAAACCCTCATCGATTTCAATACATCGGGAAAATCGCATTCATTAATGCAATATCTTGCAAGCAGAGGAAATGATTAAGTTTAATTCAACCGAATGTTCGGTGACTAACATGAAGTGAATATATTGATGCACAAAAAGCCAAACCTAAAAGCAATAATAACTTGGATGGTACGTGGGACATATCCCAACATTTCAATTCAAAACTAACCTTGGCATGGCAACAAAATTATCGAAAGTAAACATTGTGGCTCGAGTGCTTCAAAATAGTTTCAAATAATTAGCAATACACAATTAAGCTCTATATTATACTGCATTTATGTAATCATGGAGACAGTCTTGTATTTGACGAATACTATCTACAATAAAAACTAACGAAAAACACTATCACTCATTAAAAATAATCCTATATTGCAGTTAAAGACCTGCGCGGGTCCAATATATAGGACCCGCACCCGACCCATGAACCGTAATTTCTGAAATTTTAAACCAGCACCCGACTCGCGAACCGTAATTTTCACATTTGTATACCCGCACCCGACCCGCGACCCGCCGTTTCAAACCCGCACCCGACCCGCGACCCGCAAGTTTTGCACTTTTAAACCGCACTTGACTCCAAATTCGAATATTAGATCGGCACGTACCAGCAACTCGCTTCAGGTAGAATGCCCATACACAATAAAGAAAGTTATTTTCATACTTCGTCGGTCAAATTATCATTAGCTCTAATGTTTTTATACACAAACAAAATGTATGTTAAAGAAATGAGGTTGTAACCGCTACCCGACCCGTGACCCGCAGTTTAAAATCTGTACCCGACCCGCTACCTGCAATATTGATATAAATTCTACCCGCAATCCGACCCGCTATGCGGGTAACCCGCGGGGACCCACGGGTACGCGACTCGATGCAGGACTCTATTGCAGGTTATGTCGAGAACGCAGCTATTTCGTGGCCCACATTCCTTAGCGCAATGGGCTAGGTTAATTAAGAACAAACCTGTTACTGCCAGGTAGAAAGTAGGTTAATCGGAAGCTGGCCAGATACAAACCATAACGATAAGCCATAGTGAGAGCCAGGTGTTTGCGATGAGACAAAGCGACAGTTTAAAGCAGCAACTCTCGGCTCTTGTAGAAATAGAATCTTCAGCACACACATCTAGTTCTTCAAACAAAAAAGAGCCTCAGCTCACACTACAAAATTCGGCTGTACTAGAAAAGCAGCTAAAATAATGGAATTCACGAGAATCTAACTGAATAGTACAAAACAAAGCCTACCGTTGAGACATTTGGGCTACGTATGCGTACGTATTTCACAAAGTAAACTTCCTGCAACAGCACACCATGGCACAGTGGCCTTGTCCAAAATGTGGAAAACCTTGAGGAAATCAGGATAGGCAAGGAAAGCAGCTCGGTGCATAGAGTGAAACATAAACTAACTTAAGCTATTTAGAAATACTACAACATTGCAATATGAAACTTGACCTATAGTTTAAGTTATACTGTAGGTAAAATTTAGATTTAGCAAATATAAGCCAATTAAATACATAAATACATATCAATGACTTTTGAGCCGGAACAAATTCAGATGGCCTAAATAGCATTTACCCACTATTGATTTTGTATTGGCACTCCTTGTGGTGTGTAATAACTAAGGAGGTAAAATTAATCCATTTGCAATTTATGCGACGGATATTACGAAGAATTTTCGAACCCACAGAAGGACTGTAGAAAATAGGATACAATTTTGAACTGAAAGATCAGTGCAAAGAGACAAACTGTCTTAACGTGTCATAGAGTCCCAGTGCCCCAAGGAGACATTTCCGGACATGGGTTCCTAAATATTTTACCTGATAATTGCAGACGCTGCTAAAGGACTGCGCAGAAATGTTTCATAAACAAAACAAAAAGTAGGAGCATTAGCTCATTGTGAAATAACAATATTGATTCATACTGAAACTTTGGTTTTAGCCATGTCGTTATATTCTAATCCGCCGACTCATCTTTGTTAAAAAACTTATTAAGAAATGGCGCAAGTTAAATTTCAGATTAGAGGTTGTAAGTATTTAAACCCTCCCCAAAGCTAAATTCAAATACTCGACTTATAATAGCCTTACTCCGGTTAAAGTTCGCTACAATTAGCAGAATTCGATATGACGCAGTGGTGAATGCAACTGGGAAACTAAATGGAAGCCCCTCATATCGAACAGGAACTGTCTTCCCTTGCTTGTTCAAATGATTATCTACTCATTCGGAAGGCACCGTCCCGGAGATGCATTCATAATGAAACAGGAGATTGCTACCCTTGTTTTCTTCTTGTCGGAATTACCCCGTAATAGAAGTCATTCTTGGTCCAAAGCAATCCTTACTTTTCGTTGGTTTGGCTTATTTATCTCAATCCGAATTGTTTGTTTACTTTAGTGTTGGTGTAAAATTCCCTTTGACTTCCTTAAACAATTACGTGAAAGGGCAAGTTCTTCAATTAACTTAAGATTAATACAGAATTATTAAAATGTTAGTGGCTAATGTAGGAACACATTTGATTCTATTGGAATATGTGTAGCAGTTTTATTCATACTTGAGAGCGTTTAAAAATTTGTTGAGTTTAGTTGTGCGGAAATAAAATATATATGTTTCACATGCACACTACGATTTTCTATGAAACAAATATAATGTTCTCACTCAAACAGTTTGCAAATTCTTACAATTTCACAGTATAAAATGTTCCAGAAATGTTTTAGAACAAATGCCCATCTGGGACTACAACGAAACTTTGTAGACCCCAGCTCCAACTTGGATGTATAAAACGAGGTTTTCTTAAGTTACGCGATTGTGTAGAATAAGGACAAGAACGTAAATATAACAGAACACTTCCAACTTGATAATATATAGGAAATGCAAATGTTATTATTTACCGCGTGTGTAAGAAATATTTCCGAAAAAGTGTTACACCGGGTGGTCATATATTGTAATGGTTCACTGCCCATAGAAATTTTCATTGCCGAATTAACTAAATAAATGTGTTATTTATTGCAAGGTAATCAGTACTTTACATTAATAAATGCACTTGAGGTGAGCAGCAGTAACTAATAATTTCAGGGATAAAATTTAGCATGAAATAAAGCAGGTTTCAGAAGGGTTACGTTCACAGTTTCAGATATGAATAATGTTCGGAAAAGCCAATGCAAGTTAATTTGTAACTGACTGATTTGAGCTTATTAATGTCAGGCATAATGTGAATGATACAGAATGATTTGTTAAGTGCAGAAAGAATATAAGCGTTATGTATTAAAAGTGTAAGCCAGCAAACGGCAAATTAGCTAAAAGGAAAACAAAACAGTGGTAGCAAAATAATGATTGCAAATAGCAATGAAAAATGGAAGGCAACCGATCGAAAGACGCGAAATAAACTCAGTGCATTATAAACAAAAGTTATTTAAATGGCAGAGCAAAGTGCAGTGACATTATTCTAAGAAAAAGACAATTTTAGTGGTTAGGCACAGACATGACAACGTAACTGTAGTCCATATGGTTAAACATGTTATCAATCCTAATTTCTTTTATAAAAATTGAAAATCTAGTTTCTAAGTGACATGACAGTCTTTTGTTAAAAAGAACCAAACAAGCTTGTAAAATTTGTGTTGGGGGTCAGATTGAGCTCCTCAAGTTATCACATAAAATTATAAATAAAAGGTAAAAGGTGAAACAGATTAGCCAGCAGTAAGATTCGTCTAAGTGCGAGTAACTTTGGGGGCCCATTTCCATAAGCAAGCAGCATCGCCCAGCAAGAATAGTGGTTGCTACCTATAGAGGAAACCTTGAGAAGCCCATTTTAACCAACAAGCCATTCCCAAGTCATTGAAAAGGGTATACAGCGTGCCAGAGACCGCCGGTTTTCACAGGAAGCTTTTGCTGTAGCCCCAGAATTCGGGGGGTTCGTCAAGTGGAGACTGTCTACGAGGTGTAACAACGTCCCAGCTATCCAGATCTGTCCAGCTTCGAAAATTTTAGGTAGCATTCTTTGAAAATGCGAGATGACGCAGATTTTTTTAGTTTTGGCCGGATATAGAACAAAAAACAATCGCGCGTGGGTTTCTACGTCACACTAGAAACAAAACGAGCTTAGCAGTTGCTACGTCACAGTATTGATAAATACCTGATGCTTCCTTGCCATTTTGGTGTTTTAAGATTCAATTTAACGCTGTTTTCGCACTGACATATAATCGTGTTTACTGAGTCAAATTTGGAGGATATCTAAACGTCAGATAGAAATTGTGAATTTGTCCGAAATATTTGAGAGTATTTGTGATACAACGAGTTATTTGTCATACAGAGTTTTTCGTAATTTTATGAACCTACACTCTGAACCAAGTTTGTCTCATGTTCTACTTAACTAAGCCCGAATTTATTGCGGATAGATAAAATATGAAAAAGGCAATAAACCATTCATTTGTCGTAATTATTATTACTCTTTTTAATTTGCCCTGAGTTTGACAGGCAGGTTCGTAATTAAATCTCATACAGTTTTATACATAGTAGTATCCCTTGCCATTAATAATTTTTTTCACTACCTTCCTTGCAAGTGATCTTTACACTGTCTAATTTGAGGGATGTAGGAAACATTTACAAAAATTGTTACAGTTTCCATGACAATTCACTTACTTCCCTAGAGAAGTGAATTACTTACATCCCGCATTTACTATAATTGACGAGATGCCATGTTTGTCATTTGAATAACATGAAGAAAACCATTATGGCTCGTACTATTATCCATTTTTAATCAGAATACAAAGCTCACAAAGCAACACTGTCAATTATTGCATTCACGCATTTTTCACAGTGCTCTTATAACTGTCAAACAAAACGTCACAGCACTGTAACAACGCCGCAAGCTCGGAAATAGGCTAACTTAGAAAATGTAATAATTTTACGCTATTACCATTTATTTTACATAAGGAAATATTGGTAGTAAAAAAAATATGTTCTTTACACAGGATGTAGGAAAATTTATACTACCTCGCACCTTGCTACCTTCGTTCGCTTCGCTCACTCAGGCATCAAACGACCATCGGTAGTGTAAATCTTACTTACATCCCTTGTAAAGTAATATACTATTATTAAAAAACTATTATATACTATATTAGTCGGGACTATTACAATATATTTGTGTATCCATGGAATTAGCTATTTATAAATGCTGGTTAGAGCTGCATTTCAATTATAATAATAAATTATAGGAAACTGTAATCATTTTGACAACTAGGAATGTCAGTTGTGATGATGTAAATGACAGTTGATATTTAGATTAGGTAGTTGGATTCATTAGTTTGTTTGTTTGTTTGTTAATGGACAAGGTCTAGGCATGCAGAGTACCAGGCACCTTAGACACCGACTGCTTTGGTCATATGGTCAAAGTCCTACTTAGAATTTTGCCGAGACTAAGGAGTTCCAACCCTAGCAAGGGATCTTTTACATGCTACACATCGTAGTAACATGGGGGATTCATTAGTATAGTACGTTTTTTTCCTATAAAAATTTTCAAGGTCAAGATAAAATTGGCAAAACTGCTTTTTTTAAAATTATTAGAAAATTTATTTTCGTCAGGTTTTTCTGTAAACGACTTTTGTCACTTTGACATTTAAAATTAAATTGTCAGTTTTTCTTTACGCGAATACGCGTAAAAACAGAATCTTTTAAAATTAAATGTAGTGAAGTGTGCAGAGGAACTGTTGGATCTGCATATTAACACACCAGAAGAAGACGTTTACGAAAGATTAGCAAGAGCTTTTGATGTACATAGAACTTTAATGCTAGATTTTAAATTTCCCACCAATTTTTAGTTCTATAAAGTTACTAAAACAAATTTTGCCAACATATATTTTTTTAATGAATCCAAGTTATGCCAACATTAACCCTAAATTCTTTGGCCTTGAAAATTTTTATAGGAAAAAAACGTACTGTATTTAAAGCGTTGCTCATTCCAAAGGTAATTCGATCTCAGATCTTTATGCCCACCCTGCATTGAACACTAATTGAAGTTTTATAAAAGCTTTAGAAACAAAAGAAGTTTGATTTATTCAGTCATAACCGTTAACGTTTCCTATCGTTTTGTAATTGTACAGAGACATCATAAATGATTAAAAACCATGTGACCAATAACAATTGTGTATTTAGCGAATTTACTGCTCTAACGTTGCACCGACTTGATATTTTTGAAAATTGACGTTCGTAGTCTAGTTTTTTGCATTCTCACTCTGTTTTCATTTTCTAAGTTACGACACTTATCAAAAATAGCTCTATTCAGCAGTAAGTTATTTACTTTTAAATGGTCGGGAGTAAGTAGCTTCCTACAACATGCAATTTTTTAATATGTGGCACGCCACTGCTGCTGTCAGATTTAATTTTAGAAACACTGTTACTAACAGTGTTCAATGAGTTGCATACATTGCGTCGCCACGTGATTTTGAAACATTTCAGATATTTCTATATCTATACGAAGTTAAACTTTACAAATATTTTAGCCTATGCTAGGGTAGTTAGATTTAATTAAAGTTTAAGATATCACTTAGAGATAATGCCTCTTTTAATGGCGGGAGTGAAGTGGGTTCAATTCAAGGGGGACCCACCAATATCAACCGAGAGAATTGTATTTCGCACTTGTTACTGTTTGGGATCTATAAATATTCCTGGAACCCCTCCCAATGAAGTCCCACCACTAGACCACTGAGCGTCAAAAGGTTGTTCTGAGATATTGATTCTCAATCATCTCACTTATGGCTTCTAGAAGCTGTACTCGTATACACAATAGTGTAGCGGCCATACCCTGAAAAACTGTGTCGACATAGAGGCCAAATTAAGTGAAGGCCTGGTGTAGGCAGACAATCACCAGTACCAAGTTGAGGCGAAGAGAAATTGATCTTGAACCAACTAATCATTTGATTTCCACAGGCAAGGCTGTATCAGCTAGAAGGTTGTAGTAGAAAAACCACCGAATTATTTTTCCACAGTGTACCTATCTGTAATATCTCTTATCATGTTACAAATAACAAACACAAGGGATTTTCAGGCCTTTCATGACCAAGGGGTGTAAAGAATCTCTCGGTTCTAAGTAGATAAGATAACAAACGTTTGCAGTCGGAAAAATTAGCAATGTAATTCACAAAATGCTGCGAATTGAAATCAACATTCTCCGCGTGGATAACTATGGCCTTGAACAACAAAAGGAAAGCGGCGAAAAATGAACCAATACTGTAAAAAAAGAAAAAACACCTGGTATAAATTACCGTTTCCAAATGTAAATCGCCTCAGGACAACAGCCACCATATTGTTGGAAGTGAAATAGATTTCTTCACAATCAAACCAAATTCAGAAGCTTCGTAACAACGGGAGCTAACATTGAATGAAACCATAGTCTCTGCGAACATTAGACTGATGCCGACTAGGGCCCAAAGAAAGGCTATCAAGAACACACCCAACCCTAAGTTGCCCAAAAACGACATCAAAAAGTAGTACGAACAACAATTAGGCAATCAGCTCACAAAAAAGTCTCTGATGATATTGAAGAATCCTGGTCTAGCACAATGAAGTATTTGAAAACGCTAATAACACTTTTCCTCTCAACTCAAAATTAGCAATATTGCAATTAATGGAAAAAGAAAGCCCGTGATAGTTATTTATATTTACAGAGAGAAATCCGCGGAAAATAGGATTCGCGAAAGAACGATGAGTAATAGTAAAATGTATAGAAGCTGAAAATCTGTAACCACTTGGAGGTACTTTCCATCTTTAAGAAAAAATAGAGAGAACTGCTGGATTGTAATGTAATAGGAGACCCAAATCCAATATTAAAAACGAACTCTGATAAATTACTCGAAACCTGAAAAACATTTACATAAAATCTTATTGATGATGCTAAATCCCAAAATTCTCCCGACATAATAAGTGATCCATTATACGGGCCAAGCATATTAGAGACCGTGGTTCTACATGCAATCAAGTTGATGAGAAACAATAAATTCCTTGGGCCATCCAATACGCATTTAGAGACCTTCCGTATGCTCAACGAAAACAACATGAAAACACTGACGAAGCTGTCAACAAAATGTATGACACTGATCCCTAAAAACCGGCTCCGCTCTGCATTACAAACTCAGCTAACGCGAAAGCTTGCAACAATTGCCGTCTTATCAGCCTTACGCACCATTATATAAAGCCTTTCCTGCGAACTCCACGTACGAAGCTATATTAACTATGTTAGGAAGTTGTGACGTTTCGCGTGCCTCCAAATTGAATTAGAACGTTTTAATTGCCGTTATCAATTTGTAGGCGCTATCACAGTCATAAGAATGGGTGACGCGCGAACATTTGGAGCCAAGCGAAGAGTAAGAAAAACCGAAAGGATGCCGTCAAGGGATCCTGCTGATAGTCCGGAAAAGCACAGGTGTCAAACCGGCGAGCTGCGGAAGCTATACCGCGTTGCTCGATGCGGGCATCCCTACTTTCCGTCCGCATTGAAGTATCACGTGTAGCCCCTCTTACATTTTCCTAGGTAAACGACGTGAAAGAGATCACGAAGCATATAAAATAGCGATCCCAGCTCAGTCCAGAGAGATATCAAACCCGTTCCTGTCAGAACCCAGACCAGAAGCTGAGCCTCAGCCGTAGGCTAACTAGGGGCCTCGAGCACAAGGGCTGTACCAGTCACCGCCAGTCCAGATACATGCCCGTGAAATTCAGAATCCTGTCCTTTCCAGTTCATGTACTTTCAATTCCCAGCTTCTTCCGGAGAAGTTGAATTGCCTGAGTCACCCTTAAACCTGACCTGAAGCCTTCCTAGCTTGGGTTAGTAGAACTGCCTTAAAGTAATTCTGTATATAAAAAACACTCTGCCCTGTTAATCTTAGAGCGCATTGGGACAACATCGTGCTGCTCAGATTAACCCCAAACTTACCCTGTCTGTCCAAACCTTCGAGCGCATCAGAACCACATCGTGACGCTCAGATTTGTCTATATTTCCGGTCGAATAGCCAGTGAAACCACGCTGCTAATAAATAATTTCTTCCAATAGCTTGCCACGAACGCCCGCCAGACCGAGGTCCAGATGGAATAAAAAACGGCTTACATTCAGTTCAAATTCGCGAGCCGCGAGTTTGCTTATTATTTGAACTGCAAACCGAGCATGCACCGGGGAAGCTCTAATTTTGCCGGCGATTCTTAACGAAACGCCTAGTCCGAAGGCTGTTCTCGGGCTCTGAAATCTCTAAATTTATTTAGCTAGCGCGGCACGCGGTCGCTTCGGCTTATGTCTTATCAATCCTGAAATCTGAAGAAACCCGGGACCGACCAGCTGAAACGAGATTATTTAATTTTGGTCTGTTTATAGCCATTCGAAATCCAGGTCGTAGAGAGGATCTTTTGAATCCCCACAAAGAAGAACTCTATTTTGTTTATTTACTTGTAAATAATTTTAAAACCCATCTATTATTTTTGTAACTTAGTTAAACAATTTAAATACCTATATAATTTCGACTCGACTCTCTTACTTCAGCTGTTGACAACCTTGGAGCAGAGCTACCCGCAAAAGGTAATTGATAACTTAAAATAGTCAAACTTGATATTGAGCATAAAATTAAACATTGTTAAAATTATGAAACTTTAGAAGGTTAGCAAATGTTGTTAATTTGGCTTCAAAAATGGTGTCGGAACAAGGAAAGCTATTTGCAAGCTAGACATTGATACAAACCTGTTCGAAGAAAGAAAAGACAATAAAACACCTGCGAGATGTAAGAAATACGGCTACAAAACTACTACAAATATTTTAAAGAAAGGGGGTGGTATATTTCCTTCTATATTCCTCAAACTATAGTCGGAATAGTCTTCTTTGAAGCAGTCTATAAGAAAAATATATTAATATGGATCAAAGTAAATGACATGCCTGTTAATAACATTAAATACGCGGGTGACTTAGCAATCTTAGGAGACAACGCCAGCTTCTTCTACATGCTGTAAACCAATGGTTCTCAACAGGAGGTACGATTACCTGTAGGGGTATGCGATGTAGTACGAAGGAATACACCTGGCTTTCTATACAACGTGGCGGAGTTCATTGATATTTCCTCATTCAATACTAATGTAGGTGGAAAGAGCTCTTAGGTAGAGAAAAGAAAATTTCTATAGACTCTGATTTGAAGCAGGTACTTATTGAACATCATGCACAGTTATCAACCTTATTTAAAGAATATTTTCCTAATGATCCAGACATCGAAGGTTATATGTGAATTGCCAACCCCTTTTGAAATTTTGAAAAAATACTGTAAATTAGATACAAGTGTTTCATTAACTTTAACGTAATTATCCATTTATTTTGTGATTTGCCTTATCCAAAAATATGAAGTATTAGTTTACTCACAATCGGTTAATAATAGGTACGTTTCTAACCTTCAAAACAGTAGGAAAGCCAGTCATTGTTTACTTTACTTTCCCAGCTAGCCGGGAAAGAGGTAAAGTTAACCTCGACGCTACGCGTCTCGGTTAACTACTTAATCTCTCGACAGTAATGAAACACTTTCCACCTCGGTATGTAATATACTATTCCTCAGCTGTTATGTTTTCTGTATAGATGTTTACTTTATAACCATTTTTCTTCGGTCTTTCTGTTTAAATGCAAGTATAGCTAGAATTTTTACTTCTACACGAACTGTACGAAGTATTGAAATTTCCTCATATCAAAAACCATTCTGAGTCAAATATCTCTAAAATTCTAACCAACCGACTAATGAACCCACTATACCAAATCCCCGTCTTGGCTGTGCGGATCTTTTGGTGAAGACCCCAGCCCACTAGATCCCTCCCTCGTATTGGGGGTTGCCTAAACGTGCTGTGCGGGGTTTGTATGTTCGTATGTGTACACGATTCCGGTCGCCAGGAACCTTCCTGAAGTCTTGGATCGTTTTCATACCATAGGCCCTCCGGAAATGAAGGCAACATCAACTTTTGATAGACTTGGGGGGTGTTTAAGAAACGTCTAACACGCTAAGGTGTACGGCAAGAACAAAGGTTGTAAACCACTGCTGTAAACGAAGCTAACAACCGACTGGGCTTGAAATTTAACATAAATAAAATAAGTTTATCCTTGTCAGGAGTAATATCATCAACGTCTACATACACGCCAATGGAGAGGAAATAAAACAAATCACAAAAATTCATATACTTGAGATATCTAATGAACAAGTGGGATCCAGAAGATGAAGTAAGAAGCAACATTGGGCAAGCACGGACATCCTTCCTACGCGTTCGGAGATGTCTCTCTAACAAATACCTCAGTTTCAAATTAGGATATAGAATGGCCAAGTTCTATGTCCGTGTGGAGACATGGATGCCAAGGGTAACAGACTTTTGAGATATGGGTGCTGCGAAGGATGCTCAACTATAGACATATGGTGTTCGAAATGAGAAAGTAATTCAAACAGCCGAGCTCAAAGATTGCGAATTGTTTAATAACATTCAAATACGAAAAATATCATATCTTGAACCAAACCTTCGTGACGAAAGGTACAAGTTCCGATGCTTAATTATACATGGGTATATTGAAGAGAAAGGAGAGTGGGAAGCAGAAAATTTTTATCGCTACGCAACATCCAACAATGGGCGGCATTATGTGACTTCAAAGGGCTACAGACAGCTGCTATAAACAGAGAACTACATGTCGGAGACTCAGACAATGAAACTAACAAAGGACGCACACGCAGGAATCTGCACTGCACTACAAGAAGAAGAAGAGTTATTTCTTGTACCTACCTACCTATGACATTAACTATTGGAAATGTGTAAGCTCATTAACAGTATTTACTAAATTCCATTGTATCATATTTACAAAATATTTATTAACAATGTACACTTTTATATTTTATAAAACAAGGATCCCTTAAACTCTTCTCTGCAACTACTTTAGTATCAATCGCATTTTATGTTCTATGGTTGCCTGCTTCTCGAATTCAAATGATAACTTTAAAGCTCTAGTATAACGTTTTTATGAATAAATGCGTTCCAATAAATTGTAAAGTATGGAAATTAAATATTACGCAAATAAGTTATTTTGCAATTCGTAATAATTTTAATTGGCAAAATCTATCTTAGTCCACTCAAGCAAAACTTGAATATTCGTTTGATTTATATTTTTATATTTATTTATAGAAAGATCCCTTATTATGGAATGTAAATATAAAACATTGCCAATTACCTTTGGTACATTCGTTAAGGTAGTGTATTCATGATGTTAATATTAAAACATGAACGTTTCGGAAGACAAATCTACTTCCGTTATCAACATTAACTAATTAAATTAAAAATCAACAAGGATAACTTAACTTATTTTATAAAACTCCGGCGCGCGCGTCTCATGAAGAGCGTGGTGTAATGGTTGAAACATTTTTATCTTTTGTGACATTATCCTTTATCGGTTGAGTCTTATTTCCGGCAAATGTAAACCCTGACCTATGTGATAGTTATTACTTCCTTTTATTTCAAAATTAAAACAAAAATAAACAACATTTTATATTTTAAGGTGCTCACCCTGTATATATTTGTATAAAATTGTACCGGTTTCATGCGAGGTAGATATACAGTGTGTCCCCGGATAGGTGAAACGACGCTTGTGAAAGGTAAAAAATTCTCGATTTAAATTTTCATTTTTTGGGGTTCAGCCCTGCTTGGTTAAAGGCGAATTTCCAACATAATTTCAGTTTTGAGAAATCAAGTATGCCATGGAAATTTTAAAAAAACCTATTTTTCTGTGGGAAAAGTACCTTTTATGTGGCAAATACGACAAAAAGTTATTAAGAAAAGTGGTTTAGAATCAACACATAGGCCCCTATACCAAATTTCAAAATCCTCAGCCAACTTTGATCTCTCACAATTTCTTTTTATGTTTAGGTCCCAAATCAAAGAATTTTACTTTTCACAAAGATTTTTATTGGAAAAACCAATACTTTTAACAAAGTTTTTTATTTCATAATAAAAAAACTTTGTTAATTCTTTGATTTGGGAAATAAACTTGAAAGAAAATGTGAGAAATCAAAGTTGGATGCGGATTTTGAAATTTGGTATAGGGACCTAGATGTTGATTCTAAACAACTTTTCTTTATAACTTTTTATTTGCCACATAAAGGGTACTTTACCTTACAGAAAAATAGATTTTTTGAAAATTCCTAAGGCATACTTGATTTCTCAGAACTGAAATTATGTTGGAAATTCGCCTTTAACCAAGCAGGGCTGAACCCCAAAAAATGAAAATTTAAATCGAGAATTTTTTACCTTTCACCAGAGTCGTTTCACTTATCTGGGGACACACTGTATAACATATATGCAAAATATCGTCTTTCTCCGACAAATAGTTTTTGAGCTATACTGCCAACAGACAGACAGACGGATGGACAGACGGACAGACAGACAGACTGACAGAATTGAAAAAAACCTTATTTTCGTCATCTAGTGACCTTGAAACGTAAAGATCTGAAAAAATCTTTGAAGGTAATTTTTTCGTAATTACAATACTTCCTTCGTCTTTCAGACGAGGGAAGTAAAAAACAAGCAAAATAAGAAAAATCAAAAAATATCACATAAAAAATACAATTTCATTTGTTTTAACAATCAACGCCATTGAAAATGTATTGCAAATTACAATGTCGGGTATTTTATTAGTACAAAACGAAAAAAACCGGATGAATGCTGATAAAACCGAATGGACACGCGAAATTCGGTTGCGATAATCGCGACTTTAAAATGCTGCTGCCGCCATTTTCTTCACTTTTTGGAAAAGGCAGCAGTGGTTGTTCTTACACAGAAATTGACGATCTTTCAGATAACGTTTGAATTTTTATGAAGTTCGATGATACTAGAAAATAGGATCCGAGGGATCACTTATCTCCCTGCTGCCGCTGGTAAGAGTTCTTACGGGGGCTGGCAGCACTGCTTTTTCTTATATCCCTACCCCTCTCCTGTCTCAAGGATTTATGATACTAGATATTAAAAAAAATAATTCTCAAAAAAAATGTATAGCGCCGTTCGTTCCACACGTGGCAGCAGTGTCATTTTGAGTTCCCCCATCAATGACGTAACTAATTATATATATATATGACCTTGAAAAGTTTTATCACACTAGACCTAGTGTCACCGCCGCTCAGACTATAAGGCAGGACTCTGACAGGCTAGCAAGCGTCCGCAATCGAACGGTTACGATCATCCGCAATCGCTTGAAATATAGACGAACATCTGACAGCGCCGTTCGGCATACAGCGTCCATGAAGGTCATTGTTCTCGCGTAAACACACCTAACCTCAAAATTTTGTAGTGTTTTAGTTTTTATAGTACTCAAAGTCACAGTCTTGAAAGTTTAAAAAACAAAAACAAACTTTGGGACTATGTAACCACGTGCTTATACAATTTAGTGTGCATATAGTGCATTGAGTATCGTCTTGTGCAACTTGCACTGAACTACGCAAGCGCCAACCATCGTCCGCTATCGTCCAGCAACAAAATTTTCCAGTCGATTTGAATTTCGTGCTGGACGGTCGATATCGATCGCAATCGATTGTGACCGTTCGACGTTGTCAGAGAAGGCGCATTCAAGTACATGCATTGGAAATGTTGAACGGTCGTTACCGATCGACGTAATTTTTCTGTCAGAGTCCTGCCTTAGTGGTTTCAACAGAATGAGACTAAACTATCCACTAAACAGGATGACACTGAGAGACGACTACTTGATTACATCTTTAAGAATGGATAGCCAACTAGTATTTAAATCAACTGAATGAGCGGACACGCATTCGCCTTTACTTGGTTAAATATATGCAATTTCTCTGATTTTACTTCTAGTTTCTAGTTGATACAGATTCGTTAAATAAAATCTTTGTGTTATGCCAATGTATTTTGTGGTTGTTATTTCAAGCATGTCTGTTATTTTAGATTTGTCAATCTGGTATTTCTTAATAAAATTTTGGTGTTCTTTAACCCTGACTTCTAAAGACCATGGTGTTTCATCGATATAGTATTTCCCGCATTCACAAGGGATACTATATGTACAATTCTTTGAATGTTATTCTTCTATAGGTTTAATGTTATCATCGATATCAACTAGAGGTAAAATCAAATTAACTGCATATATTTTACTAAGCAATCACATAATGCGTGTCCACACATTCAATTAATTTAAATACTAGTTGGCTATCCATTCATCAGGATGTAATCAAGTAATCCCCTGTCACCCTGTTTATTGGAGAGGTTAGTTGTATTCTGCTGGTTCTCCAATAAAATAAGCTGAGTTTTCTTTATTGATTTTTAATTTAATTAGTTAATGTTGATATATTTTTCTTTTTGTAGTGTGACGAGATACTTATTGAAGCGCCATAAGGAAATATCAGAGACTAAGATAATGTATGTTGTTTGAAACAAGTAGTTATAAGATATTAGGGTCTTGAAATATGTGCTCCAGCGTACTGATTTATCAGTAATTATTCAAAAAAAAGAACCGAATTAGTGTTGGTGGAGAACATAACTGCTAATCATTGCTTGTATTTACTGATTGGCACTCTCTGAATTAATCACGAATGAAAGTAAATATCTATCGTCATTATTACTCACTATTATGCGGTTATACCGTCGTAAGTTACGGACATCCTATGGACCACCATTTTATTATTTTTGGATGCTGGAGCTATTACGCTCATTCCACATTAGGTCTGTTGAAAAACCTATGTCTCTATTGTACATTTAATAATGATGTTTTGAAATTATGGGGGCTTGTATAGATTGTTTTTAGATTATTTCTACCTTTGCATACTCTAGGGATAAATATGGTCTAAATTTGGCTTCAAAATCTTTTTTAACATCCTCAAAAACTTTCAGATACGATGTTTTTACAAAAAAGTACAAAGACATTTTTTTATGAGCAATAATAATCGTAATATGGTAAAAATATAAAATGATATTAAAACCAAAATTTAAACAGAAATGGTCTTCAATTTTGTTTGGTTTTTATTTGTATATTTTACTAAGCTGATTTATTTCAAAAATTGCGCAAAAAATAAAATCTCTCACCTAAATTCTTATTTAAAAAATCATAAACTTTTTTGTTTTCTTTTAATTTAATACCATAAAACTTTATGTAGTTCATGAACTGTACTTTATATTGTTATTATAATCTAAACACAATTCATACTACGCATAGCTAATTAAAAATATGTCCTTTTTTAAATTATCAATTAGATTAATATTATTTACTAGTTTTATAACATTTAACTCTATATCTCAGGTGAGTTCACTTAGTTTTAACTCTAATGATCTTTAGATTCAAAAATGATTATTTAAAATACTTCTCTCAGTAATATTTAGATAAACGTCCAACTGACAATCAAGCCAATATGATACCTTTACATTCAAATAGCATCAATTTCTATAATCTGCCTTAGTACTTTATAGTTGATGATGTTTCTTTTTAATATTAATTAATCACGTTTATTTATACAGATACCTTCAACTTAACCAACTTACTCTGCACTGACACTTCCAAACTTCAACAAGATGCCATGCCTTTCCACCTGAAACCACGTTCACCATTCATCATTCCGCAACATGCAATCAGCTTCTACATGGACTGCATCTTTCCACGGACAGCTATGTCAATAATCCTCCAGACTGCAACTGCAATTATCTTCACAATGGACTGCACCTCTCTATTGACAGACATGTCAATGGTCTTCTACTCAGCAATCGACTGCATCCCAGAAATGTCTATGCATACCAATCATCTCCATCATTCACTAACTTAGCTAACTTTAATGTATTCTGCTTACTCGTAATATCCCAGACATCCACCAATTTTGACATCCATTTCACTTCTCAACCATCTTTCCAAATTTTACTTTTAACACTCCTCCGTTCATTTCCATTAAAATTCAAAATTAAAAAGTTTTGTCTTCACATATTAAAATTTTTATTCGTTGTTATTTTTACTTAACTCACTATAGTTACCTTCTATCTTTCCAAAATTTGTTACATTCTAGATGTTCAAATTAAACCCTAATTTATTATACTACAATATAATTACTAATGACCTTTTAGAAATTATATTAGCTTGACATTTCAGTTTTAATCTTATTACTTTGTACTTAACCTCTTATTCCAAACTATTATTAATAAATTATATATTTTAATAAAAACCAAACAACTCTTTGTATTTACTCATATTCACTATCAAGACATCAATTCACAGCTAAAACTTCCTTTTTAATAAATTCAAATGTCAACCCAATCAAATCACTGTATTTTATTTCTAAATTTTTCATAAATTTTATTCTTAAACATTATGAATTCTCATAAATAGTTCATTGACACCACAGTCAAAACCCCTATTTTATATATTCAAAATAAATCTAATGTCCTATTATTATACAAAATATGCATTCATCTCATATATTGCAATAGGTACACGTAATTTAAGCTAAAATATAATTATGACAGGAATTAATATAATTCGAGCATTGCAAATATTATGTTAAAAATATTCCATAAATGTCATAGTTTTGAATTTAAAACTGTAAACAAGCATTAGCTTCGAAATAGTTTAAAATAGTGTTAGCCTTTACTATAAAATAAAAGTGTAATTATAGCAAGCTTGGAAAAACAGCATAACAATAAAAAAGAACAATTGGGAGCCAGCAGCCAATCTGGTATGCGTGTTTTGGCTTCCCGCAGAAAGCCAAGTAAAAATTATAATAAATATCAATTTAGACAATTACGTGTAATTTTCACATTAATGGAGTGTTGTTGGATAGGCTGCAGAGGTTTCCATTATTTCCTTGCTTCTCAGCAGATGATAATAAGTGTGCATCTCGTTTTGGGCTGTCTTTGGCGGTGATATGTGTGTGATCCAAATAAGAAGCGGAGGCCTCAATGCCCAGGCTATGCAGCAACCATCGTGCATCACAGCAGAGACCTAGCTGTGGGCACAGGAACTGCAATTGGAGCCCGGAGCAGCGATCAGACAACAAGCGTCGCTTTTTCGAGTCATCGGGAGGCTTCCGAGTCATACCAGCCGATAATAAGAGGGCCCAGTCTACGAGAGAGTTGCTGGTGGCCCGATAAAAGCCTAAACATCCGTCGTAGGAGCTGAAAATTAAGGTCAGACGGCGTCTGGCGGTACAATGCTCAGCTTGCCCCGGATTTGGGCTACAAAGTTGACGCGCGCCTTTTATGCTTAGGCGTCAACCATTGTGTGACCTTGTTGACCTTGTTACTCTATTTCTTAGGTCTGCGGTTCTGAATAGAGCAAAATTAATTTGATGCCCAACTGCGAATAGTTTCAGCAAGCCCGATTTCAATTGCTGCGGAAAAATTCCAGCCCCCCCGGGATTCGAACCGAGGACTTGGTTAATGAAAGCATATCTCTACTCTTGATTGTTTCGCCGGCTAATGATTCCATCTGTAATTTTTCTATATATTTTGGTTTCATTTTACTTTGTACCTGTTCTCATCTTGCACATCATTAGCTTTTGAGCTTCCAATCGTTGATGAGATGAAATTCAATAATTAGAAAATGTTTGCAAATTATTTATAACCACGCTTTCACATAAATTAATAATTTAGTACAATTATAACCTGTTATTTGGAGATTCATTTTTAAACTGAGTGTGCGTTAGGTTACGGAAATGTGATTTCATCAACAAGTTCATATTAAAAATGAAATTGCTGTTGAGCAACGTAGAACCTTTTGTAGGGTTTCGAAATTAATTGAAATTTATTTCAAATTAATGAACTCCATTCTGTTATTTTGAACCATACGATTGAGAGATTTATTTCTTTATTTCCACCGTTATTGTATTACAGCTAATGTGATTGGATATGATATGCAACTCTCTTTGGTTCAATTATCTGCTTGTTCTTTTGCATTTTTTTAAATAATTAGTACCCAGGAGAGTTCCTACATTTCCCAACTGATTTATTTAATAAAGCTACATGTAATATATGTAACCACAATCTTAATTCCGCCGCTTCTATATCGATTTAACTAATATAATTTACTACAAATGTTCTCACTCACAGTTTAAGTGTCTACGACTAAATCTTAAACTGTTTAAAATAATAAATCTTAAAACAGTAGAAATTGTTATGTTCTAAACAGCGTTCTGTTATAAAATTGCGCACACCCTTCATTAAAATACTAAAATCTTTCCCTGACTAATTAAAATTTTATACCTCTGCCAGTGCTTCCCCATACGTTAAACTAGAAAATATAAACTTTGCTTGCGGGATGTAATATTACCGCAAACTGGCAACAAAGTGTGAGGAATGATATGCCACGAATGTGCCAACTACCTTGTAGTAATGATTTAAGCAAACGCGCTTCTGTAAATATTTGCAGTGTGCTCGTTATTTACGAGTATTCTCTTAAGGTTGTTACTAATGGCATTAAACTTGAACTAAAACACGCGACGTTTTTTCGTATAGGTTACTGACGCAATAATTTATTAATGGAGGAAGCTATCCTCTTGTGTAATATTATGAGAATTTAATTTTACGAGAAGCCCTCTTCGAAACAATACATTCTATCCACTTTAAGTAGGCCAAACGATTTTATCGACTAAACATCAAGTGGGTGCAAAGGAGTAAGGTGGTTGAAAAATTACAGGATTTACAACTAATTCCTATGAATTATATATTATAATTGGTTGTCGGTTTTGTGAGGGTTGGGCAAGCAGCATTATTTTGCCTAAATGTTAGAAATACAGTACGCAATAACAATGTCCAAGTATACTAACAGAACATAAATGTAAATATTGAACTCTGGAGTAAACATTTAACGTTCCCGATTTGGATTCTAAATAAAATATTAGAACTACATTAAACATTTACATTTAAGTTGCCAAATTATTTTAGTTATAACAAAAAAAATATGAGTGCCTAAAAATGCGCTCCCTAATTATTTTATATTTTATATGTAGCCAAGAAATTGTCTATTTACATTTAAAACAGTTAACGTAACAATTTGAAGGCGTTTGAAATTTATACAGTGAAATCCTTCTTCAACATTTTAGTTTATCTATGGATTTTTGTGTTTTACAATCCTGAATACTAATTAAATCAGCAATCCAAATATTCAAATTTGATTTGTATACAGTTGTTTTCTTCTAAAAAATCTAGACTTCTACAATTTCCGAGAAATTTTAGAAACATCATATACTATTTTCAAGTGGAATATTTTTCAATTGCATATGTGATGAACAATTAATAACAAATGTATTTACAGGGGAGATAGATTTACAGGTGAAGATAGGATTGTAATTCTTTGTGTTAGTCGATTTATTTAATCATCTACTACATTATAAACACGATACAATAAATGGATTAGTGTTATGTTATACAAAATGTAATAACTAGGTACTTGCTAATATTTTTAGTTCAAACTAGAAAAAATAGTAAAAACTCTAAAAGCATTGCTGCTATGAGAGTTCTAACGCGTTTGTTCATTTCAAATCTGGCTGCAAAACAAAGCTATGAACAGGCATTATTAAAAGTTTTATTTGAAAAGTTCATTCGGTACATATCAGCAAATTTGCATTCAGTTATCAGTAATCCGTGGCTATATGATTCCCAAAGGCTACAAAATCAAAGTGTTTATAAAATCCAATTGTTAATAACATTTTAATTGTTGCAACAGTTATAATATTTCAATTAAGTAATGACGTAGTTGCTTTCAAATTTGTAATACAAAGTGCAGCGTCCTCCATCGGATTTTAGGACGCAAATATCACTTAGTGATTT
Organism: Agriotes lineatus; assembly: GCA_940337035.1. NCBI lineage: Eukaryota > Metazoa > Arthropoda > Insecta > Coleoptera > Elateridae > Agriotes > Agriotes lineatus. The sequence continues at coordinate 38,735,218 of OW679198.1, forward strand.
ACGCATGACGCATTTAGCTGATGCACTAGATACAATTTGGTGGAGGACTCGCCCCAATTCGTGCTAAGGTTTCCTGTGTAAAGGTTTGCTTTAAAAGGGTTCAGGTCGAGCAGGAACAGCAGTTTTAAATTTTGAACGAACAACGTTTGCACAGTTCAAGAGCTCTTGTCCACACTTACACTGCTAACTAAACTAATTTAACTTACTAAATTTTTGAGGGCACAATGCCTCTAACACAGAAACGAACAAAAGCCAGAAGCAGGCAAGCGACACTCGAAGAGAACGGTATCTAGCAGCTCCTGCATCGAAAATCGCTCTATGGTCGTTTTCTAGTGATTCCACCTCAACAGTGTTCCTTGCAGTTCCAATCATAAGAATAGAAGAATCTGGTGCAAAATCGAGCTTCGTATCCTCAGTACCTTTGAACGTCCATTACTTATGCCACTTTCAATGAAGTCACAGTCCAACAAAGTGTCTGTATGCGACTCACCTGCTAAAAGTATCGCCTCCCCTTCCCCCCTATCATACTAAACCCAAATGCGCATGTCTCCAGTGGCTCACAGTAAAGATCGCTTACAACGAGTTAGAGAAAGCGACCTAAAGCCGTGATTCAAAAAGAATTTAATACCTAAGTTTGCGTTCAGCGAACCAGTGTTTGCGCTTTCAAGTAAGTACCATTAACGTGTACCTAGTACACATATACTAGACTGTTAAGGCGTTTCGTGGAGTGAAAGTTGTTCCGTAACGCACTCAGCCAGACAGCCAAGCGAGCGTGCAACAAAGGACTTCCCCGCCGCATCTGTGGAAAATTTCCATGCATCGAGTAATTCAGTGTTGATGACGTATGTCAGTCCTTTGGTATCCGAGTCCAGACACGTGATGGAAACGTTGGAGTTTTAGCCCATAAGGGTAAAGTAACCCGATACAGGGGATGTTTGCAGTATCAGCGATAAGCGTTTGCTCCAGGCTGTGATATGATTTCGCTATCGTAAGGGTATGAGAATAGGGGACAAATACATATGTACGCGAAATAGTTTATACGGGGATTGCAAATCGAGTTCTATTTAACACATGTAGACATAGCAGTTGCTCGAAGGTTAATTTGTCTTTGTCTTTTACTGAAAATATATCTTTGTTTATTTGTGTAAATTAATTGATTTCTGTTGCGAGTTTAATTTGAAGTTGCGTTCAGTACCGTAGTTGCAGGCCAGCTTCCTGTTTTTGGTAAATGGTTAAAATTAAGAAACTTTCGTTGCAGTCACATGAATTTACCAGGTGAACAAAAAGAGCATCAAGTACAGTCATCCTGTAGTACACCACGTCCAACTCGACGTTTGCATCTACTGGTTTTAACAGCTTCGCGAACAAGGTACTGTTTTCGCAGATAAATAGATCGGTTGGCACACACTTGCCGTGTTCCAATGCAAAGGTGTCTTTAAAAATATTAATTTTAAGGCTGTATACCTCTTGAAACCCTGCCACCACCTTGCGGTAAAATCATCCAAAAGGATGGAGAGGAGCGTTAACGTTTAAAACATTGGTGCATCTTTTATGTAAGGAGAAGGCAGATACAAATGCTACCACATCAGACCCTGGAAGCGTTTCCCATTTGCGACTGCCACCTGCTTTGTAGCTAGGCAAAAGGCATTCCACACTCCAATGAATTCTAGCACGAAGTGAGGCTATTCCTCCACCAGATGGTATTTACTGCATCCGCTAAATACGTCATGCATATACCCCTAAGTAATGCTAGCGCTTAAAAACCAGCAGAAGGTGTTAGAAGTATTATTTTTCATTAATAAAGAATAGTGGAATTAAAATATATTTAATACTACATTTTAATTGTTTATTTACTTCGCAGCAGTAACAAATTTGAAATACTAAGATAGGAGCATTTCAGGAAAAAGGCTATTCCGGCTACCAACGCAAACAATAAAACCAATATAGTATAGTAGACATCCGTGTACCACACAAAGAGACCCACAAAAGAAGTGCAGAAAGTTATAATGACAAGCTACCCAGCCTAAATCAGCGGGTAACTAATTTTGGATGTAGCGCTACGCGCGAGTTAGTGACTAGTGTCATAATATGCATAATTAGTGCCGCAAGTGACAGATTGCACACGCAATTGTAATGTAAAAGCACTCAATTTGAAACTCAAATCTCGGCAAATTTGCGCTATCTGCGAACAGTAGGGCTCCTGAAGTTACACTTCAGGTAGCCGTTAAACCCTTTTCAGACAGTAGCAAAAACCGCTCAAAAATCGAAGAAATCCCATTAACCGCTCGCAAAAACGGAGGCGAACAATAGAATCCTTTCGCTGACGCAAGGCACTAAAGAATAGGCTTGAACAATTTCGTCAAGAAGACGTTTAAAATATTGGTGCATCTTTTATGTAAGGAGAAGGCAGATATAAATGCTACCAGACCCTTGAAGCGTTTTCCATTTGCGCCTGCCACGTGCTTTGTAGCTAGGCAAAAGGCATTCCACACTTCGATAAATTTTAGCAAGACGGTAATGATGAAATTCTAATTCTCAGGCAGAGAAACGACGCACAATGCCTAATTGCCCTGTTGAGGAAGCGAGAGTCCATCCGATTATCAAGATGTATTCAACCCTCCACCAACACACTAACGAAAAGCGATTTAAAAACGAACAGGGAAACACCATCATTTCTTGGTTTATTTACTGTGTTTCACTCAGTTAACGACTTTTGGTAACCTTTGCGGAACCCCGCCTATTCGTCTAATTGATAGTCGTCTAATTTGTTTGATAGTCTGTTAGTGATTATTTTTGTCATGAGTTTATAAGGATGTGGTAGGAGATTTATTGGGCGGTAGTTATCTAGGTTACATTTGTCTCCCATTTTATGTATTAATATAACCCTCGCAGTTCTCCATGAATCTGGGATGATTCCATTCTGTAGGCACTTGTTCATGACGATTTGAATTGCTTCTAAAGTAGTCGATCCTCCCATTGCTATCATTTCTTTGGTAATGCCGTCGTCTCCAGCAGCTCTGCCGTTCTTCATCTCAGTTAGAGCCCCTTCCATTTCCCCCTTGGTAATTTCAGGTAATTCCTCCGATCCTACATTTAGTATTTTCTCACTTTTGTTGGTGACAGGTTCTGGTATTATGGATGAGTATAGTTCTGTATAGTATTTTTCAATAATTTTTCTTATCTGGTCCTTCTCATATTTGACAATTCCGTTACTGTCTTTCATCTGATTATCTTTTGTCGTCCTCTGCTTCCTAGAGTTTTCAGTACCTTCAAGTTCTTCTTGCTTTCTATTACTTCTTCGATTGTTTCGGTGTTGTATCTTCTATCTTGTTTTATCTTTTTTCTGATTGTTCTGTTGAGTTCTTTGTAATCTGGGGAATTTCTGTTTAAGCAGCTCCTCTCTTTAATCATGTCTCTTGTCTCTTCCTTTAGTTTGCAGTTCTTGGGCTGTGCTCTTGAGCATATTTTACTGGTTGCCGTTTGTATGTTTTTCCTTATCATTTCCTCTAATTCATTGTTGTTCATATTCCTTAGTTGCTCTATTGGTTTTAATTTTTCCTCTAACTCTTTTTGGTATTTGACCTCATTGTTTTTAAGTTCTTGTATGGTCGGAAATTGTTTTTGTGTTATTAGTTTTTTCCTTTCTACTCTTGTGTTGATTGTTATTTTTTCCCTAAGCAACCTGTGATCACTTCCCAATCTGATCCTGTTAACTACTGATACATTAGTTACGATATGTTGGTTTTTAGCTAGTACATAGTCAATTTCATCCTTTGTTTTACCGTCTGGGCTTAGCCACGTCCATCGTCGGTTTTTTGGTTTTTCAAGAATGTGTTCATACAGTACAGGTTAGCCTCTTGCAAGAAATTAATCAATCTGTCTCCTCTTACGTTGGGATCGCCTAGTCCAAATTTTCCTCTATTGGTTATGTTGCCGATGTTTTCACTGCCTATTTTGGCATTAAAGTCTCGTATAATTACTTTAAAGTGGGCTTTTTCTGATTTGGCCCTAATAATGTTTTCGTACATTCGTTCCACCTCTTCGTCTTCCGCGTTATTGTTGGGAGCGTATACTTGGACAGTATGACAGTGACAGATGGATTTGGTATCCTTGCGCTCTTAATCTAAATCTGCTTCTACTTTTGAAAACATCGGGAAAGTCCTGTTCACTCAATTGCCAAACAATTCACAAAAATCCTAGAAGTTTCGAACAAGTGAGGAATTCTATAGCTATTCATGATCAATGCTGTTTTAATTTTTTTGTAAAGAATTTCACAAAATATTTATTGTGCGATTATAACAAACAATAATAATTTAAACCATATGTGTCCATAACATGTTTTACTTATTTTGGAGTGTAAACATGGGTAGCACCCTGTATAACATTTAATAATCGGACTAAACGCAGAATTTAATAGAATTAATACATTAAACTGAAACAGACAGTCACTAACAAGTCGAATAACCGAGCAAAATATTTTTAAATTTAAAAATTTATTATTTAAGCTAGTAAACTTGTTCAATAACGATTTTATGATAACGTCAAGAAAAGTTGGTTACTGGGATAAAGAAAATTGTAAAAATTCTTATTAGCGCAGGGAGATATTATACTATTTTTCATGTGGGCAAAATTAATTCTTAATGAAATACATTAAATACACATTCGTCTTAGACACATTGATAAATGGGAAAATTAGAGCTGTCACTGCTTCACTGTCTTATATTAGTACAGTGTAACAGAGCAAATTGCGTCAAATACGTGAAGGCAGAGAGAGATAAAGTTAAAATGGTTTGTTTTCGAACTAATAATTATTTTCGTGTGTTAAGGACAGTTGTTAAGCAGAGCGTGTTCTAAACGTTTTTATCTACTTTCAAGCACTCTCGGTTGTCACTTGTTCAAAGTTTCACCACTTCACTGCAGCAGCATGAGGGCTGAAAAGCAGAAACAGTGACGCCGAATCACAATTTTTCTACAAAATGTTTCTTTATAATTTAGCAGCTCTAGAAAGTCTGTGTACTATCGCTCCATCGCAGTGTTATAGCTAAATCGCACTTAGTTCGTCCACAGTGCGAAAGATGGAATAACAAAAAGTTATCGGAAAGTAACATGTTAAAGTGACAATTACAGTTGATGCTATTTTCTACTAACATTAAATCGTTGTGTTATTGGAATCTATATCTTTTAATATTTGAAATTTTCCAACAGATTTATCTATTACTAGCAAGATGCCCGTTCTTCGTACGGACTACAAATGTTTCTTCTAAATCTTAAATGAATTATGGAGCCCTTCTCTCCCTCACTCAATATGCTAAACTAACAAAGGCTGCGAAACAATATTGTAGGTAAAGTAAAACAATATTCTTCCGAAATTACTTCTTCTAAACTGTTTTTTCTTCATGTACCCCCCGAAAATGTGTATGTTATTGTCGTTACCCTTGTATAGATTGTAAAACTATAGTTTTAGTATAACAATGAGATAAAATCAAAAATACATGTACTTATTAGAAGTTGTATTCATAAATTATAGCAGGATACCCGTTTCCATCACAAGGGGATGGAATCTCAGAAATTCTCCTATTTTATTCTAAGAAATTCGTGAAAACAAGTTTACCCCTTTTCATCCTTTAGGGGTAAAATTTCTAAAATTTCTTTCAGATCGTTTTATACTGAAATGAACCCAGAAGAAAAAAATAGTAATTTTAACCACCTACCCCTTTTCAGTTTTCTTTTTTTACCGCATTAGGGGTGAAATTTAAAAAAACCCTAAAACCCATTTCTAAAGATTTGAAAAAACACATCTATATGCCACAAAAGAATGCTCTAACTCAACAAACAAAGGAGATACAAGGGGCTTTATAATTCACCTCGAATGCAAATTGACACCTTTAGGGTTGATTAGGGCAAAATCCTGAAATATGATTTAGACATTTGCCTTGGATACCTATGAAAAAAAACACCAAGTCGATATCTTATCAGGTCTAAGAGATATTAAGGAATTCGTGGGAACACAATGTAGCCTTTTTCAACCCCTTGAGGGTAATTTTTTGAAAAACCCTTAAACCATTTTTTAAATATTTTAAAACTACATTATATATGCCAAAAAAAGAATTTTCTAACTCAATAAATATAGGAGATACGAAGGGTTCTTTAATTCACCCCGAATCCATATTTGCACCTTTAGGGGTTGATTAGTGCAAAATCCTGAAATACGTTTCTAGGCATTTGCATTGAAAATCTTTGCAAGTAAACACCATGTCGATATCTCATTCGGTGTAAGAGATATTTAGGAAGTCGTGAAAACAGATTTTACCCCTTTTCACCCCCATAGAGATCGAATTTCAAAAATCTCTTCTTAGCACTACCTTACGTAAACAATTGAACCTTCCACCCAAATTTCAAGTTCGTAGTACCAGCAGTTACGGCTCTGCGTTGATTAATCAGGGTTGTGACTTTCTTTTATATATGTATAGATTAGTATCTATTTAACGTGTATGTTTACCTAAGACATGATATTAATTTTTTTTTCTTTTTGCAACTAGAAATGGTAAACAACATAGATAGGCTGGAAATATACAGCTGTCCAGAGTAATTTCTGGAAGGAGTGAAGATGAGGTTGTAAAATTACTGTTGGTTTTTGTGAAGCAAATTGCAGAGGGATATTTGAGGGTAATCTGTTAGATAAAGCTGAGCATTATCAGAAATTTGGTTTTGAATACCTCTCATCAGAATCAGTCGAAACTTCTGATGATGGATAAGGTCAGATGCTAGAAAACTAGAAATTTGTACAAATATAATATGCGGATGGGAAGAAATAACAGCAGGGAGAAAAAGGACAGAATGAATCTACACAAAGTACACAAATAAGTTTCAGAGATTATCTAAACTAAAGCGTGAGTTGTTCAAAAGGTTTGCAATATTTGCTTCGGGAATATACAAAGAGCTCAAAATTACAAAAAAATGCCAATAGACACTCAAATAAAAAAAGGTGAACGTTTAGTAATATTTGCAAAGAACGAGAAACTATTTTTGATGGATTGACCTTGTGGCTTTTGGTATTACCTGAATAACCTTATTTCTTTTCTTCAGCTTCTCTTATATGAGACTCTGAAATTGATGAAAACCCAAATATCATAGTGCTTTATCTTTATAGCCCATATTTCTATCTCTTTTCCGAGAGTCCTTCGGCTCTCTTGCTTCTCCAGCGCGATCATTTTAATGGTATTTTTATATGTTAGTGTTAGTTTACAAGGTTCCTGAATATTCGCTTCCGTGTTTTCACATCCATCTCCAATATTAAGAGCAGAACAAGAACGCTATGCCATCAGTATGGAAATAAATATTTTCGCTTAACTTACGAATTAACAGGAATATCTTCGGTTTGTTTGTGGTAAGGTACACATCGCTGCTTTCGCAACGAATACATTCCAGCCCGTTCAGCAAAATTAGAAAACCTTTACAAAAATACAAGGTAAATGTAAAAGAACATCTGGTTGATAAGAGTCTGCTATTATCAGATACAGCCACGGAAAATGGGGAGAGAGATTAAATTTCACATTATCAAGTAGACAAGGCGAATCTTTATCGCCACCACAGAGAACTTCAAGGGTTAACACCATTCAAATTGCGGTAATGCTACAAAAAAGTCCAATATAAAATTCTGAGCTTGTGAAATGTACTTCCGGAGATTAAGAAGAACTTAAGTGAAGCTGTTGTCTACTTTCTTCTCTAATATACCTAACTAATTTAGAAAATAGCACTTTTCAGCATGACCTATAAACTACTAAAGCAGCTCCTATGTAATTGAATTGATCCCACTGCAGATCCTCTCGTTAATACAGCGCAAACTGGTTTTAGAGCTGATTTAAGCTGCACAGGCCAGATACTAAATCTTCATACATATAGGCTAAAAGCTATTGATGCTTTCATAAATTCTTCTGCCTATGACACTGTCTGTAAAAAGTGCATCATATATAAGCTCTATCAATTCCTCTCATACTCAAAAATGATGCTCCTCGTACAGAATATGGTTAGCAATAAGAGAAGCATACTGACATTGAACAACAATAAAAACAGGGAATAACTATTACGAACGGGTACTCGCTACATCTTCCTGTAAATTAATTTTTGTAACTGACCTTCTAATAACAGAACATACTAATCTAGCAGATAATGGTCATCAACTCTGAAGTATTTAGCCGCTTTGGAATTTTACTTTAGCAAGTGGCGATTACAACCCAAACAGACAGGCTAAAGTTGAACTAAATGAGACGTTTGTCAGAAAGGTTTTTGGACAATCGAGCCCACTATAGTACATAAAATTAACGCTTCGTAAAATGCAACAAATGCTTTCGAACAACACCATGGACCTGAAGTTGAAATTAGTCTCATAAGCCACTTTAAATATAATTATATAGGTTGAACTAACTTACAAATTAATTAAAGCGGCTACAAATGAATCACAAATTTAACGCTTTAGAATATTAACAAAGTTTAACAAGCTATTGCTAAAACCCTGTATTTAAAGAATTTCGAAACGGGCGCAGGTGTTTCTCTGAATTCTAAGCGACTGCTAGTTTTAAGGAAACACGCATGGTTAGAGAGATTTCTCTCTCCGATTGTAGAGCAATGCGTAAATTGGGTAGTAAAACAAAACACCTTAACTTGTGTTATCCAAGAGCTTAGGTCCGACAGCGGCGCTGTTACCTTAAATATGTTTAGAAGAAGGCGACTTCTAAGGGTCCATAAGACTGATGTGGAACACTTAGTATCCCAAATAACGATTTGATCCCTAAAGAAGGTGCAAAACCGATAGCAACGAAAAAACTTTCAAATGCATTATTTTCGTCTCAAGCTACGTGGGCTAAAAGATTGCATCTCATACCTGCAGGTAGAAAACGGCCGTAGAAAAATTCCAGCAACTACGTACGCCGCCCAGAAATAAGAAGGTTCCTTCTTAGATTAACGTAAATGTGCCGTAATAGTTACCCCCAAAGAAAATTATGGCAGTGGCTTAAGGGGTAAATCCTACTTAAGTCTTTGCCGGCAGCAAACTGCTTTCCCAGTTCTTGGATAAACCGAAATAAATATCCGCCAGAAAATTAGATGCCCAAAAATTACCTGCTATACTCGCTTGCGCTTGAAGAAATATACGCTCTAAGAAACAATTCAATTATATTTGGAAGAAAAATGCATCAAGATGCGACTTACTAAAGCGTTAAAAGAAATGAGTCAAGTCTGATGTAGAACCGAAACGTAGGTTTAGCGCTATAGAGACTCCATAAATAAAACTTCAATTGCTGTGGCACCTAAATTCCTAAAAATGCGCGTTTACTTCCCTCGTCTAAGAGACGAATAAAGTATTGTAATTCCGAAAAAATCACGTTTCAGGTTGCCTAAATGACGACAAACAGGTTTTCTCAATTTCGTCTACCTGTATGGCTGTGTGTGGGTCTGCCTGTCTGTCTGTCTGTTTGTCTTTCTGTCTATTTGTCTGTCGGTTATCGGTATAACTCAAAAACTATTTGTGGAATAAAGAGGATATTTTTAATGCAGACGATATGTGTACATGGCACGACACCGAGAAAATTTCTGACAATGATATACAGGGCAACCGCTTTAAAAAATAAGTATTATGTTTATCTATGCTTTTACTGAGAAATAGATATAAGTAATAATTTTCACATAGCACAGACTTTACCATTAATGAAATTGGACCTAACATATACAGGGTAAATGTTGTAAAAGAAACAAAAAGGATCAACGATAAATGCGTTCTATATAAGACAGCCGCGATGTAACGATGCTAGGCATACTCCGTGATCATATGCAAAAAACGGGTGCTCTGCTTTTGGGCTATTGCCAAACATTTAAATCGCATTTGCAGACGCCGAAGGTCGAGTCCCACCGCCGGTAATATTTTTTTATTTGAAAATCTAATTTGCATTCCCAAGTGTTTTCTCTTATATTTTCAGTATTATCAGCAACGTGAAAATATTTTACTCCTAGGTTTCTGTGATGTTTTAAATTATTTGGTATAACAACACCCACTTGTGGGGGAAGTTCGTAGTAAAACCCTTTTTTACTAAGAAATTTTAACAATGACCTTTACAATAACTCGACTACGCAAAGAATATAGATTTCCAGTACTGTTTCGGTATCTGAGAAGGAAATAGATGAAACCTTGCCAAATTCCAAAAAGCTAAAGAATAGGCAGCACCGTATAAAAAGGGGTTTGCGACATTCTCTTACTTCATCGGTAAGCGTGTCAGTACTGCTGTGGCTATTTCAACGATTTTGTATCTATATAATATTTTTGTATAAATTAGTTAGTTAATGCTCCGTTTTTTATGTATTTGCATGTGCTACAGGCAGAATGGTAATCCTGTAGACCCATTATTTTCGGATCATTCTGTAAAGTTCAGCGATTAGATAGTTTCTCAACAGTGGAAGATTACTACTACCACAACAACATATATTTGCAATTAACAATAACGAACATGTTTGCAAAATTATGATAGAGAAGGTGAAATGGTCTGCTCAAATAGAATGCTTCTGAGGATATTTGTGCCTGAATTTAGAATTGTAGACAACTACAAGAGATCAGTCTACTTTTCGCTTAATACTAAAAACCAGTAACTTGAGTATTTTCATCTGCGATAAGCATATCAACGTTTGCATCCACAGTATAGGCTTCTTCATGCTGAAAAATAAATATTTTACTTATTGTCAGTGCAGACTTATTTTTCTGAAACTTCTGAATAAACGTTTACAGTTAATCACTACTAAATGTTTGATTATAGAACTGAATATTTCTACGTCCCGTGAGCTTCGGAGATTTGACCAATATACTATCCCGACATAAGTGTGTTAACTCGTTAGAAAAAAAATTTTAAACGAAAAAATATATTTTAGTGCTTTAAACACTCACGTTCATGCACGCTCCCGCTCACTTTCACTTACGTTCACAGCATGACCCTCCACCTGCGACATGACCCGCAGCTTTTATTTGAAAATTAAAATTCAGATAGAACAGAATTATCAAATTTAAAACTAGTGAACGTTTGGCAACAGAATTAAAAACTCTAAAATAAAATATGTTTTGTACCTGAAATAATTTACGTGATGTGTTGCAATCAGAATAGTAGACACACAAGGAATTAATGAAAATTGACTACAATAGCTTACAATATTCCTTGTAACCGTCTTCAAAAACATTACTTTTAATACCAGAAGCTGTCATTGGAATTGACGTTTCCCTTACTGATACGGGTACAAGAAGGTATATGTTGCTAGACAGCACTTTTGATTCTTGGGTTGCCTATAGACGCACACAAACGATTGACTGCAGACACAACATTCACAACACAACACAGGTGCGAAGCTGCGTCTCTGCAGGCTGCCACGCAGAAGTATAATGACCTTTCGCTCCAGCTCTAGATCTTCCACATGTCGAGCAGCGGGGAGAAGGGCACCCTTCAGTCATTTATTCGTTACTAAAATATTTAACCTGAAATTAACGTGAATCACGCCTTCAAAATTTTCACTCACGTTTACGGCCCAATTTTCAAACATTACTCACGTTCATGACGGGACCCGCCGTGACCCAGCGTCACCCGACTGTTTTCACGTCACGTGCCTGTCCCTAGTTTGGTTCCCAAACTCTAAGTATATTGCGAAAATGCTTCAGAGATTGGGTACCTTCTAAGTTTATTATTTAAAAATATATGGTAGATTTAGTTAGCAAAAGATGTATATGTTACTTTCTGCCTAATAATAATCTCTTCTTCTTCGAACTTTATTTTACTTTCACTGATCAGAATTCAGTTGTCTCAAAACAAGCATTTTCGTTTAGAAAATCGCCGTTCACCGTCTTTGTTCTGCTCAAAGCTTTGAGCAAAAAAGAAACTTGCAGCTTCATCGATCCTTCAAACTCATTTACCGGCATTAGCTTTGATGAATGCATGCTATGCTGAAAGAGAAATTTTCATCTGAAGTTTAAGATATAACAGTCCGGTCTCAATGCCGTCGTAAAAGTTAGCAACTGATAATTGCACCGCTAAATATGACCTAATGCTTTCAATGTTTGCGCTGTGGTAACTTATTCAATGTCGGCAAAGTTACAGTGGCAGGGAACTAAATTTAATTTTAAAAAAAGAAAATGATTTTCTCAGTACTGGAGAAATATTAAAGTTCTTCCTTAGTGATCAAGATAAAGTAAAAGCTTTCAAGCGTCTTCAGCTAAAAGAACGGTAATTAACTATTCCATTAATGAATAAAATTTCAGTTACCATTGCCGTAATACATACAGGTCTATACATAAACTTTTAATAAATGGAATATATTCATATCTACTACCACTAATTACATGGTGCATCAAAGTTACGATATACTACACTGCTTAGTGAAAAAGTATAAAATCTTAAAAATTCGTTAAATGTAAACTATGTCCGATTAAAAACAATGCAAAATGTTTAACATGTTTTTGTCCAGTGTCAACGCTAATTAACGTAAAAATGAGTCCAATATAATATTTTCTCCATTTTAATCAATATTTTTACAATTAAATCATCGATCAGATAATTATAAGTTCGCTATACACTCCGTCCCAAATAAAGAGAGTCAATATGGGGATCTCGTTAAATGGGAAAAAAGTTGCGTAATTAAAAGACTAACAAAATTACGCCTACATAAATATACCTACTTGATATGATTTTTCGTTTCTGAGTTTTTAATTCAATATTTTTCTAGCGATAATATTAAAGTTAGATCGAAACTGACAAAAATTCTTTATAGCAACTTTAAATACCTAAAGATTACGTTATAATTTTTTATCCGACGTTTCGTCTTTGAGCAACCATCATCAATTTAATTTTTTAAATGCGGTTCTGATAACTTATACGAACTCGTGTCCTAGAGTTCTTTATACGTTGTTTTAATAATAATAATGGTGAGGCACTAACACCCCATGAAGGAGCTTGGCCTGCCAGGCGGAAGGTTAGAGCTTCCGTATCCTCGCTCTCACACCCGGCTGTCGCGTGTCAAATTCATGACACGTGGTGATGATACGTTGTTTTAGCTTTTGTAATTTGAAGAAAAAAGAAATGAGCTACTACTGGATGCTACACTGGATGTTTTAATCCTTAATAGTCACGTATAGTCTTGGAATAAAAATAATTTTCGTGCATCATTATTGATTAATATTTGATTATTTTTCTTACTTATAAACAATAATTAAAATTAGAAACAAAAACATCTAGTGTGACTATTTAATTTTGTCTTTAAATTAAAAAAACTGAAACAACGTATGAAATGCTTTAGGACACAGGTCCGTATCCAAAAATATGTTGATGATAAAAAATACTTGAAATGTAATTAACTCATAATATGTGGTATATTGTTAAATTCAGAATAAAAAGAGCTTCTAAAATTTGACATCATATCATCAGGACCGTATTTAAAAAAAATAATTTGATGATGGTTGCTCGAAGACGAAACATTGGATAAAACATTGATAAGGTAATTTTCGAGTCTACTAAAAGTTGTTATAAATAAGTTTTGTCAGTTTCGCTCTAACTGTTAATATTAAACAAACACCAGAAAAAATTTGTTAGTCCTTTAATTACCCAACTTTTTTCTCACCTAATCAAATTTGTATCTCCTACTATTAACCAGATCCTTATATTGGCTCTCCTAGCTTGTATTTTAAATAATTGAAGTTGTAGGTTCAGTGGCGTAACTTCAAATTTTGGGCCCGGGGGCCGTGATCTTCACCAGGTCTCTTAACTGCCAAATGTAAGTCCTACTCTTGCCAAAGCATTTTTGGTTATCATTTTTTAATTATTTTTTTTAATTTATAAAGGAACGAAATATCACACAAAGCGAACGAAGAATTCAACAAAACACTCAGGAACATCACAAAAATGGGACGTAATCAATATGCTCCAAAAAACCAATAGAAGGGACTAGCAACAGGACAGATCAGGCGATGACGGAAAAGGACAATTAACAAAGATAGAGGAAACAATAAAACAAATAAAAATCAAAAAACCAACGGAAGCAACAATAAATACCTTGAAACGCGAACGGATATATAAAGAATCTCGAACAATACCAAACAAAGACGAAAAAGTAGAAACAACTAAACATAAACAAAATAAAGTAAACATAAACACAGAAAAGGAGAAACGAAAAACAAAAATAAGATCATGGAACAAAATAAACATAGGGACATGGAATATAACATCATTAACTGGGAAGGAGGTAGAAATAACGGAAGAAATGAGTAAATTTAAATTAGATTTAATAGGAATTAGTGAAACGAAGAAGCAAGGAAAAGGCAATATAAAATTAAACCATGACTATACGTTATACTACTCAGGAATAGAGCCAGGACAAAGGTGTAAGAAAGGAGTGCTAATCATAATTGCCGATAAACTAATTAGAAGGGTAACAGAAATAGAACCAATTAATTCAAGAATAATAGCAATAGAAGTAGATCTGGGACAGTTGGTATATATAATACAAATATAAGCGCCGATAGAGGGAGCAGAAGTCAACATGAGAGAAGAATTCTACGAACAACTACAGAAGATGATAGACAGAGCGAAAGAAAAATGTAACAAAATATTAATAATAGGAGATTGGAACGCAAGAGTAGGAAGCAATATAAACACAGGATTAGGCAGTTTGGGAAAATTCGGCGAAACGATACAAAATAATAATGGGAAAAAAATTATGGAATTCTGTATAACAAACGATTTAATAGTGGGAAACACTTTTTGGTATCAACCATTAGAAGAAAAGTACACATATGTAGCGGAAGAACGAGGGGCAAGAAGTCTGATAGATTACATCGTATACACGAGGGAATTAGAACAAATAATAGAGGAAGTGAAAACAATAGGAGAAGCGGAACTCTCCACACAACACAGATTAATAAGAGCAATAATGAATGAAATAAATATTACAGTGGAGGAGAAAAAGGAATATGAGAGAATACCAATCTACAAATTAAAAGATACAGAAAGTGCAGAAAAGTACAAGGAAAATACAGATGACGAACTAGAAAAATTTGAAATAAAAAGATTGGAAGGAACAGTAGAAGAAATATGGAAAATATTCAAAGATACGCTGATAAAAAATGCTAAAAAGATATGTGGAATAAAGAAAGTGAAACAAAACACTAAGAGAACAAGATGGTGGAACGAAGAAGTAAAAAAAGCAATCAGAGAGAAGAAGGAAGCGTGGAAGAAATATATAACAACTAAAAACCAAGAGGACAGAGAAGATTACATAGGGAAAAGAAACAAGGCCAAAAGAGAAATAAGAAAAGCAAAAATTCAATGCTGGAAAGACTTTGGAAGGGAAATGGAGGAAGTGTATACAAAAAATAATAAGCACTTTTGGGGTATAGTAAAAAAGTTAAGAGGAAATAAAGAAAGAGAAGTAAGAGGAATAAGGAACAAAAAAAACGAATTAAAAACGGAAATTTCTGAAATTCTACAAGTATGGAAGGAATACTACGAAGAAAAATTCAAAGAGGACCGAAATCAACAAGAAGAGCAAGACGAATACGACGAAATAGGTGAAGAACCACAGGAAAACGAATTAGAAATGTCAGAGGTGGATGAGGCAATTGCTTCACTTAAACTGGGCAAGGCAGGTGGACCAGATGGTATCGAGGCAGAAATGATAAAATTCATGGGGCGGAAAGGAAAGATATGGTTACACGAAATATTCAGAAAAGCATGGGAAGGAGAGCAAATTCCAAAGGACTGGGAAAATAATACAATCATACCTATCTATAAAAAAGGAGAAACGGTTAACTGTGATAATTATAGAGCAATCTGCCTATCTTCTACAGTTTTCAAAATGTACACGAAGATTCTACAAAAGAAACTTACACACTGCATAGGACACAAACTGGCCGAGGAACAAGCAGCATACAGACAAGGTAAACAAACAATGGACAACATACATATAATAAGAAATATTATGGAAAGAACAATAGAAAGAGGAAGTGAAATGTTCGTCACATTTATAGACCTGAAAGCCGCCTTCGATAATATAAAAAGAAGTAACATATGGAAGTACCTTATAGCGTCACATTTATAGACCTGAAAGCCGCCTTCGATAATATAAAAAGAAGTAACATATGGAAGTACCTTATAGAATTACAGACACCCAGAAAACTCTTAAGAAACATTAAGAACATCTACCAGACAGTCAAAGGAAGAGTACAGATGAACGGACAAGTATCCGACACGTTTCACATGACAAAAGGATTAAAACAGGGAGATAGTCTTAGCCCACTCCTATTCATAACTGTAATGGACAAAATTTTATCAAATACAAGAGAGAAATCAAAACATCTACAATCACAACTAGGACATCACCAACTAAGGTCAATCAAAGTAGATAGTTTAATCTACGCAGATGACATAATACTAATAGCAGATACTCACAATAAAATGAAGGGACTGGTTAAAATTTGGAACGAGGAAATGGAGAAAATGGGAATGGAGGTGAATACTAACAAAACAAAAATGATGATTATAAATAACAAAAACACTGAGATAATAAGAACTATAGAAATAAATGGGATGACAATAGAAGTAGTTACAGCAATGGAATATCTCGGCTGAGTAATAACAGATGATGGAAGAATAGAAGTCGACATTGCACAAAGAATAAAGAAAACAAGGAACGTATATTATGCTATAAACAAACCAATACTACAGAAACAAGAAGTAGACAAGCAAGTGAAACTGAAAGTATACAATAGTATAGCGAGACCAACACTAACTTACGGCAGCGAGACATGGACCATAAACAAAAAGCACGAAAGCAAGATCAATGCAGCAGAAATGCAGTTCCTGAGAAGAATTGAGGGAGTTACAAAATGGGACAGAGAGACGAATGAAAGAATAAGACAAACTTTAAGACAAGAAAGAATAATGGACTTCATAGAAAGGAAACAACTAAGATGGTATGGTCATATAATAAGAAAAGAAGAAAAATCGCTACTAAAAAAAATCATAGAAGCACCAGGAGAAAGAAAAAGGAAGAAGGGCAGACCCAGAAAGCGCTGGACACAAAGAATCGAAGAAATTGGTATAAAGAGAGGCAAAACAGTGGCAGAGATGAAAAAAATGGCATGGAGCAGGAAGGAATGGAAGGACTGGACCTCATATCCGACACCCAGATAGGGTACAAGGATAAACAGAAGAAAGAAGAAGAATTTATAAACAGAAACATCAAAGCAAAATGAACAATAGCGAGTGTTTTTCTCGAACTCATTGAAACTTTATACGGTACCGAGTTTGGACCTGCCGGGCTTTAAACTTCAGGAGGCCCGTTGGGCCCCTGATGTTCAGGGCCCGGGGGCCGCTGCCCCCCGTGCCCCCTCGGTAGTTACGCCACTGTGTAGGTTTCTTTTTAATTTAAAAATTACATAATAATTATTTAAGGAGCCATGCTACCTTTATTAACTTCACCTATTACCAAGCAGCTCTAAATTAGCAATCTGTATCTGCCAACTTTATAAGCAATAGTAAAACAATGTTATGTTAATAATACAACGAAGTAGTTCGAATAAAATGTCACTTCAACATACGTGATTAATTTATGACGAAAATATGAACTGCGATAATAATTGAGAAAAAATGAGGTAATATAGTTGAATTACATACGATAAAAAACATAAAAATAAGAGAAAAATGTCGCAAAACGAACTAGCAGCTATATTATATACCACTTACGGTAATAAAAAATATATAATTTTAAATATCCTAGGTTAAGAAAAAACACAACTTATTTATAGGATCAAGTATATTCACTTTCTGTAAACAACATGTTTTGCTCGATCACGTCGTATTGGCAACCCAATGTGGCGCAAGCGCAACAGTACAAATAAAAATGTATTTTTCGGAGAACAAAGAAAATTATTTAGCAAAGGAAATAAAATTGTCAGATTGGAAAATTTATTAACCAAAGGTGGAAGTCAAATCAGTGGAAAAAGAAAAATAAGCCTCAAAAATATACATGCAGGCAAAATCTACACAGGGCTAAGAAAAATACATAAGAAGAAGAAATCAAGTTAAGGTAGTATTATGAAATGCAAATCAGGAGAGCTGGCAAGAGGTTCCGAAATAAAAGACACAAGTAACTAATTGAACCTAAAACAACAGACATTTTGGCAGTATGGAGAGAATACTATAGAAATAAGATTGAATTGGAAGAGGAGAAAAGAATAAAAGAACCAAGAAAAGTGAACAGCAGAATACTGAAGGAGGAAGCATGCTTAGAAGAAGTAGAAAATAAGGACAGAAAAAGCGAGTAAAGATAATAACACAGACCCAGAGCTAATAAAATGGTTATGATCGGAGGCTAAGGAATCGATGTGCAGAATATGTAAAAAAGTCTCAAGAATGTAAAAAATACCATCGAACTGAGGAAATAATTTAATAGATTCCTTCTACATAATAAAGCAGATCAAACCATTTGTGAAAATAACTTGTGAAAATAACTGAGCTATATGTGTATCATCGGTGGCATATAAAATATACAGTGAAATAATAGAAATAAATTAACTGAAGAAATAAGGAATTTAATAGAGAAGAAGAAACAAGCGGACGAACAAATGATTCTTGCTTTCTTCAACTTACAATCATCGTTTGACGCAGTAAATAGAAATATGGCATGGAGCTGGAAGTATCATATGAATGGGACGATATTCGCAGAAGTCACAAATATAAAAAAAGTGAAACAACGAACTAGCTTGAGTACACCGCTATTCAAAATTATCGCGGACCATATCATCAAAAATACCAACGAAATAGACTATAGACGTTAATTGGATACAACTACTTAATACTATTTCAGATAAAAAAACATGATCTGCCCCGACAATGTGTGACGAAGGATGCCCTTACCTGTTGGCGAATGTTGTACTTGATTTTTTCCAGCTGGTAAATATCGGCCTAGGTTAGCTAACTAGTCGAGAGGGTCGGGGTTTTAGCACAGCTGCAACAAAACTATGGGAGGGGGCGCTAGGTCCTCGACTTAGACAAATCCTTGGGTCGGACCTCCCCAAGGTCAGAGATATACCAAACAAATCAAACTAACAACAGAACCAGCAGCTAGTAACAATTTTTATTTGGCAAACTGGTTCTATAGTGCGACAATCAAAAGTACCAAATTCACACAAAACACATACCACCAATATACATAGTAAGACAAATCAACAATCAATAAAAATCTATCACAGTAAGTACAAAAATAACACCAATAATAATATGACAACCAAAAATCACAAGTAAATATCACAGTCGACCTAAAAACCAACGAATGGTGCCATAACAACTAAATCAGCCTGAAGGGCGCTAGATACATCGTAATCACCTCAAAAGTACTCAAATCTTATACCAATCAAAAATACGCAGTAGCATGTCTAAACATATATCCAGTGACGGTCACCGTGAAGCGGGGATCGACACGACACGACGCATGACCACATTAACCTACAAACATAACCAAAGAAAGCTTTGAATAAGCAACTACTCTCCGTTAAGCGGAGAGCAAAACCAAAGGTGCGAATAGCACAAGCAAAGAGTGTAATGCCAACATTTAACCCTGAATGTTGGCTTAATAAACTAACTTTACGGCTCACAAAATTTAAACGAGGCGGTACCAGCAGGTTATGACATCTCACAGAGGTTGCTATGTTCTAAAGAAAAGTCATAATGTGTTCTCTGAAGCTATAAGTACTGCTTGCGGGCATTCTAAACCCTAAACTAGACTATCAAAATTCAAAAACGGAAAGCTAGTTAATCTCAACAAAAGTCCCGTAGGCGGCATCAAGGCCACAACAGTTAAAATAAATATTGACACTTCAGAATAGCAAACTTGAATAAACATCGAGGTTAATGCAATACGCGACGTTAAGTATGAATAAAAGTGATTAAAGGAGCAGCCGCCACACAAATCAAAGCAAACTACACGGGGGTGCTGTACACACAGGTAAGTAAACTAATTAATGCAATAACTAATAGTTGAAATAGACACCAAAAATTTATATGCACAAAATACCAATATAATTCAAAGATCATACAAATCGATTCCAAGAAACGTACAATACAAACTAAACGCTACTACACCTCAGATTCGCATGGCACGTGGAGGCCGAACTGCTGGAAGATATGTGACAACCAGGTACGCTGGCCAAACGGGACGGCCTCGCCCCAGGCCGCAGATGAACTTCGGTAAAGTAACCCGATACAGGGGATGTTTGCAGTATCAGCGATAAGCGTTTGCTCCAGGCTGTGATATGATTTCGCTATCGTAAGGGTATGCGAATAGTGGACAAATACATATGTACGCGAAATAGTTTATACGGGGATTGCAAATAGAGTTCTATTTAACACATGTAGACATAGCAGTTGCTCGAAGGATTTGTCTTTGTCTTTTACTGAAAATATATCTTTGTTTATTTTTGTAAATTAATTGATTTCTGTTGCGAGTTTAATTTGAAGTTGCGTTCGGTACCGTAGTTGCAGGTCAGCTTCCTGTTTTTGGTAAATGGTTAAAATTAGGGAACTTTCATTTCAGTCACATGACTTAACCAGGTGAACAAAAAGGGCATCAAGTACAGTCATCCTGTAGTACACCATGTCCAACTCGACGTTTGCATCTACTGGTTTTAACAGCTTCGCGAACAAGGTACTCTTTCCGCAGATAAATAGATAGGTTGGCACACAGTTGCCGTGTTCTGATGCAAAGGTGTCTTTAAAAATATTAACTTTAGGGCTGCATTGCCCTTGAAACCCTGCCACCACCTTGCTGCAAAATTATCCAAGAGGATGGACAAGTTCATGAGAGCGTTAGCGTTTAAAAAATTGGTGCATCTTTTATGTAAGGAGAAGGCAGATATAATTGCTACCACACCAGACCCTTGAAGCGTTTTCCATTTGCGACTGCCACATGCTTTGTAGGCATTCCACACTTCGATAAATTCGAGCACGAAGTGGGGCGATTCCTCCACCAGATGGTATTTACTGCATCCGCTAAATGCGTCATGCGTATACCCCTAAGTAATGCTAGCGCTTAAAAACCAGCAGAAGGCGTTAGAAGTAGGTATTATTTTTCATTAATAAAGAATAGTGGCATTAAAATATATTTAATACTACATTTTAATTTTTTATAGTAAAGTAATTTAAAATTCCTGTTTTCTTGTAGAGTTTTATTTATTTACTTTGCAGCAGTAGCAAATTTGAAATACTAAGCTAGGGGAATTTCAGGAAAAAGGTTATTCCGATTACCAACGCAAACAATAAAACCAATATAGTATAGTAGACATCCGTGTACGTGCAGCGTCCATAAATTACCACGGAAAGGGACCCACAAAAGAAGCGCAGGAAGTTATAAAGGTGAAAAGATTGACAAGCTACCCAGCCTAAATCAGCGGGTAATTAATTTTGGATGTAGCGCTACGCGCGATTTAGTGACTAGTGTCATAATATGGATAATTAGTGCCGCAAATGACAGATTGCATCCGCAATCGTAATGTAAAAGCACTCAATTTGACACTCAAATCTCGGAAAATTTGCGCTATCTGCGAACAGTAGGGCTCCTGACGGTACACTTCAGGTAGCCGTTAAACCCTTTTCAGACAGTAGCAAAAACCGCTCTAAGATCGAAGAAATCCCATTGACGGCTCGCAAAAACGGAGGCGAACAATAGAATCCTCTCGCTGACGCAAAGCACTAAAGAATAATCTTGAACAATTTCGTCAAGAAGTTCGGTTTCAGCAAGACGGTAATGATGAAATTTATTTCTCAGGCAGAGAAACGACGCACAATGCCTAATTTCCCTGTTGAGGAAGCGAGAGTCCATCCGATTATCGAGACGCATTCAACCCTCCACTAATGCAACTAACGAAAAGCAATTTAAAGACGAACAGAGAAACACCAGCATTTATTGGTTCATTTATTGTGTTTCATTCGGTTTACGAATTTTGGTATTACGTATATGCAGGTCGTCTAGCACGTTTTGAAGTCCACAAAGGTTAGCTGTATTCATTACTTTTCTCTGTGTGTCTACGTAATGATTATAGGTGCTCTATAGTGTGGTAACCTTTGCGGAACCCCGCCTATTCGACTGATTGATAGTCGTCTAATTTGTTTGATAGTCTGTTAGTGATTACTTTTGTCATGAGTTTATAAGGATGTGGTAAGAAAATTTATTGGACGGTAGTTATCTAGGTTACATTTGTCTCCCTTTTTATGTATTAGTATAACCCTCGCATTTCTCCATGAATCTGGGATGGTTCCATTCTGTAGGCATTTGTTCATGAGGATTTTAATTGCTTCTAAAGTAGTCGATCCTCCCATTGCTATCATTTCTTTGGTAATGCCGTCTTTTCCAGGAGCTCTGCCGTTCTTCGTCTGAGTTAGAGCCCCTTCAATTTCCCCCTTGGTAATTTCAGGTAATTCCTCCGATCCTACATTTAGTATTTTCTCACTTTTGTTGGTGACAGGTTCTGGTATTATGGATGAGTATAATTCTGTATAGTATTTTTCAATAATCTCTGTTAGCTGGTCCTTCTCATATTTGACAATTCCGTTACTGTCTTTCATCTGATTATCTTTTGTCGTCCTCTGCTTCCTAGAGTTTTCAGTACCTTCAAGTTCTTCTTGCTTTCTATTACTTCTTCGATTGTTTCGGTGTTGTATCTTCTATCTCGTTTTATCTTTTTTCTGATTGTTCTGTTGAGTTCTTTGTAATCTGGAAGATTTCTGTTTAAGCAGCTCCTCTCTTTAATCATGCCTCTTGTCTCTTTCTTTAGTTGGCAGTTCTTGAGTTGTGCTCTTGAGCATATTTTACTGGTTGCCGGTTGTATGTTTTTCATTATCATTTCCTCTAATTCATTGTTGTTCATATTCCTTAGTTGTTCTATTGGTTTTAATTTTTCCTCTAACTCTTTTTGGCATTTGACCTCATTGTTTTTAAGTTCTTGTATGGTCGGAAATTGTTTTTGTGTTAAGAGTTTTTTCCTTTCTACTCTTGTGTTGATTGTTATTCTTGCCCCAAGCAACCTGTGATCACTTCCCAATCTGACCCTGTTAACTACTGATACATCAGTTACGATATGTTGGTTTTTTGCTAGTACATAGTCAATTTCATTCTTTGTTTTACCGTCTGGGATTAGCCACTTCCATCGTCGGTTTTTTGGTTTTTAAAGAATGTGTTCATGCACTATAGGTTAGCCTCTTGCAAGAAATCAACCAATCTGTCTCCTCTTACGTTGGGATCGCCTAGTCCAAATTTTCGTCTATTGGGTACGTTGTCGATGTTTTCACTGCTTATTTTGGCGTTAAAGTCTCTTATAATTACTTTAAAGAGGGCTTTTTCTGATTTGGCAGTTGTAATGTCTTCGTACATTCGTTCCACCTCTTCGTCTTCCGCGTTATTGGTGGTAGCGTATACTTGAACAATATGACAGTGACAGATGGATTTGGTCTCCTTGCGCTCTTGATCTAAATCTGCTTTTACTTTTGAAAACATCGGGAAAGTCCTGTTCACTCAATTGCCAAAAAATTCACAACCATCCTAGAATTATCGGACGAGTGAGGAATTCTATAGCTATTCATGATCAGTGCTGTTTTAAATTATTTGTAAAGAATTTCACAAAATATTCCTTGTGAGATTATAACTAACAATAATAATTTAAACCATATGTGTCCATAACATGTTTTACTTATTTTGGAGTGTAAACATGGGTAGCACCCTGTATAACATTTAATATCGGACCAAACGCAGAATTTAATAGAATTAATACATTAAACTGAAACAGACAGTCACTCCCAAGTCGAATAACCGAGCAAAATATTTTTAAATTTAAAAATTTATTATTTAAGCTAGTAAACTTGTTCAATAACGATTTTATGACGTCAAGAAAAGTTGGTTACTTGGATAAAGAAAATTGTAAACATTCTTATTACCGCAGGGAGATATTAATTCGTAATGAAATACATTAAATACGGCTATATTTCTTGACACATTCGTCTTAGACACATTGATAAATGGGAAAATTAGAGCTGTCACTTCACTGTCTTATATTAGTACAGTGTAACAGAGCAAATTGCGTCAAATACGTGAAGGCAAAGAGAGATAAATTTAAAATGGTTTGTTTTCGAACTAATAATTATTTTCGTGTGTTAAGGACAGTTGTTAAGCAGAGCGTGCTCTAAACGTTTTTATGTACTTTCAAGCACTCTCGGTTGTCACTTGTTCAAAGTTTCACCACTTCACTGCAGCAGCATGAGGGATGAAAAGCAGAAACAGTGACGCCGAATCACAATTTTTCTTCAAAATGTTTCTTTGTAATTTAGCAGCTCTAGAAAGTCTGTGTACTATGCAACGCTCCATCGCAGTGTTATAGCTAAATCGCACTTAGTTCGTCTACAGTGCGAAAGGAAAGTAACATGTTAAAGTGACAATTACAGTTGATGCTATTTTCTACTAACATTAAATCGTTGTGTTATTGGAATCTATATCTTTTAATATTTGAAATTTTCCAACAGATTTATCTATTACTAGCATGATGCCCGTTCTTCGTACGGACTACAAATGTTTGTTTCTTCTAAATCTTAAATGAATTATGGAGCCCTCCTCTCCCTCACTGAATATGCTAAACTAACAAAGGCTGCAAAACAATATTGTAGGTAAAGTAAAACAATATTCTTCCGAAATTACTTCTTCTTAACTGTTTTTTTCTTCACGTACCCCTTGAAAATGTGTATGTAATTGTCGTTACCCTTGTATAGATTGTAAAACTATAGTTTTAGTATAACAATGAGATAAATTCAAAAATACATGTACTTATTAGAAGTTGTATTCATAAATTATAGCAGGATACTCGTTTCCATCACAAGGGGATGGAATTTCAGAAATTCTCCTATTTTATTCTAAGAAATTCGTGAAAACAAGTTTACCCCTTTTCATCCCTTAGGGGTAAAATTTCTAAAATTTCTTTCAGATCGGTTTATCCTGAAATGAACCCAGAAGAAAAAATAGTAATTTTAATCCCCTACCCCTATTCAGTTATCTCTTTTTACCGCATTAAAGGTGAAATTTAAAAAACCCTAAAACCCTTTTCTAAAGTTTTGAAAAAACACATTTATATGCCACCAAAGAATGCTCTAGCTCAACAAACAAAGGAGATACAAGGGGCTCTATAATTCACCCCGAATGCAAATTGACACCTTTAGGGTTGATTAGGGCAAAATCCTGAAATATGATTTAGACATTTACCTTGGATACCTATGCAAGTAAACACCATGTCGATATCTCATTCGGTGTAAGATATATTTAGGAATTCGTGAAAACAGATTTTACCCCTTTTCACCCACTTAGGGGTCGAATTTCAAAAATCCCTTATTAACACTACCTTACGTAACCAATTGAATCTTCCACCCAAATCAAGTTCGTAGTACCAGCAGTTACGGCTCTGCGTTGATTAGTCAGGGTTGTGACTTTCCTTTATATATGTATAGATTAGTATTTATTTAACGTGTATGTTTACCTAAGACATGATATTAATTTTTTTTTCTATTTCTTTTTGCAACTAGAAATGGTAAACAACTTAGATGGGCTGGAAATATACAGCTGTCCAGAGTAATTTCTGGAAGGAGTGAAGATGAGGTTGTAAAATTACTGTTGGTTTTTGTGAAGCAAATTGCAGAGGGATATGTGAGGGTAATTTGTTAGATAAAGCTGAGCATTATCAGAAATCTGGTTTTGAATACCTCTCATCAGAATCAGTCGAAACTTTTGATGATGAATAAGGTCAGATGCTAGAAAACTAGAAATTTGTACAAATATAATATGCGGATGGGAAGAAATAACAGCAGGAAGGAAAAGGACAGAATGAATCTACACAAAGTACACAAATAAGTTTCAGAGATTATCTAAACTAAAGCGTGAGTTGTTCAAAAGGTTTGCAATATTTGCTTCTGGAATACACAAACAGCTCAAAATTACAAAAAAAATGCCAATAGACACTCAAATAAAAAATATGAACGTTTAGTAATATTTGCAAAGAACGAGAAACTATTTTTGAGGGATTGATGTTGTGGCTTTTGGTATTACCTGAATAACCTTATTTCTTTTCTTCAGCTTCTCTTATATTAGACTCTGAAATTGATGAAAACCCAAATATCATAGTGCTTTATCTTTATAGCCCATATTTCTATCTCTTTTCCGAGAGTCCTTCGGCTCACTTGCTTCTCCAACGCGATCATTTTAATGGTATTTTTATATGCTAGTGTTAGTTTACAAAGTTCCTGAATATTCGCTTCCGTGTTTTCACATCCATCTCCAATATTAAGAACAGAACAAGAACGCTATGCCATCAGTATGGAAATAAATATTTTCGCTTAACCTACGAATTAACAGGAATACCTTCGGTTTGTTTGTGGTAAGGTACACATCGCTGCTTTCGCAACGAATACATTCCAGCCCGTTCAGCAAAATTAGAAAACCTTTACAAAAATACAAGGTAAATGTAAAAGAACATCTGGTTGATAAGACTCTGGTATTATCAGATACAGCCAAGGAAAATGGGAAGAGACTACAGAGAGATTAAATTTCACATAATCGAGTGTACAAGGCGAATCTTTATTGCCACCACAGAGAACTGCAAGGGTTAACACCATTCAAATTGCGGTAATGCTACAAAAAAATCCAATATACAATTCTAAGCTTGTGAAATGTACTTCCGGAGATTAAGAAGAACTTAAGTGAAGCTGTTGTCTACTTTCTTCTCTAATATACCTAACTTATTTAGAAAATGTAAGATTCCAATAGCACTTTAAGCATGACCTATAAACTACTAGAGCAGCTTCTATGTAATTGAATTGATCCCACTGCAGATCCTCTCGTTAACACAGCGCAAACTGTTTTTAGAGCTGATTTAAGCTGCAGTGGCCAGATACTAAATCTTCATACATATAGGGACTGGCTAAAAGCTATTGATGCTTTCATAAATTCTTCTGCTTGTGACACTGTCTGTAAAAAGTGCATCATCTATAAGCTCTATCAATTCCTCTCATACTCAAAAATGATGCTCCTCGTACAGAATATGGTTATCAATAAGAGAAGTATACTGACATTGAACAACAATAAAAACAGGGAATAATCGTTACGAACGGGTACTCGCTACATCTTTCTGTAAATTTATTTATGTAACTGACCTTCTAATAACAGAACATACTAATCTAGCAGATAATGGTCATGAACTCTGAAGTATTTAGCCGCTTTGGAATTTTACTTTAGCAAGTGGCGATTACAACCCAAATAGACAGGCTAAAGTTGAACTAAATGAGACGTTTATCAGAAAGGTTTTTGGACAATCGAGCCCACTATAGTACATAAAATTAACGCTTCGTAAAATGAAACAAATGCCTTCGCACAACACCTGAAGATGAAATTAGTCTCATATACCACTTTAAATATAATTATATAGGTTGAACTAACTTACAAATTAATTAAAGAGGCTACAAATGAATCACAAATTTAACGCTTTAGAATATTAACAAAGTTTAACAAGCTATTGCTAAAACCCTGTATTTAAAGAATTTCGAAACGGGAGCAGATGTTTCTCTGAATTCTAAGCGACTGCTAGTTTTAAGGAAACACGCATGGTTAGAGAGATTTATCTCTCCGATTGTAGAGCAATGCGTAAATTGGGAAGTAAAACAAAACACCTTAACTTGTGTTATCCAAGAGCTTAGGTCCGACAGCGGCGCTGTTACCTTAAATATGTTTAGAAGAAGGCGACTTCTAAGGGTCCATAAGACTGATGTGGAACACTTGGTATCCCAAATAACGATTTGATCCCTAAAGAAGGTGCAAAACCGATAGCAACGAAAAAACTTTCAAATGCATTATTTTCGTGTCAAGCTACGTGGGCTAAAAGATTGCATCTCATACCTGCAGGTAGAAAACGGCCGTAGTAAAATGCCAGCAACTACGAACGCCGCCCAGAAATAACAAAAATGCATCCCTAGATTAACGTAAATGCGCCGTAATAGTTACCCCCAAAGAAAATTATGGCAGTGGCTTAAGGGGTAAATCCTACTTAAGTCCTTGCCGGCAGCCAAACGGCTTTCCCAGTTCTTGGATAAACCGAAATAAATCTCCCCCAGCAAATTAGATGCCCAAAAATTATTTCTCTAAATGGGAATATGTAACCTGCTATACTCGCTTGCGCTTGAAGAAATATACGCTTCTAGAAACAATTCAATTATATTTGGAAGAAAAATGCATCAAGATGCGACTTACTAAAGCGTCAAAATAAATGAGTCAAGTCTGATGTAGAACCGAAACGTAGGTTTAGCGCTATAGAGACTCTATAAATAAAACTTCAATTGCTGTGGCACCTAAATTCCTAAAAATGCGCTTTTACTTCCCTCGTTTAAGAGACGAATAAAGTATTGTAATCCCGAAAAAATCACGTTTCAGGTTGCCTAAATAACGTCAAACAGGTTTTCTCAATTTCGTCTACCTGTATGGCTGTGTGTGGGTCTGCCTGTCTGTATGTCTGTTTGTCTTTCTGTCTATTTGTCTGTCGGTTATCGATATAACTCAAAAACTATTTGTGGAATAAAGAGGATATTTTTAATGCAGACGATATGTGTACATGGCACGACACCGAGAAAAATTTCTGACAATGATATACAGGGCAACCGCTTTAAAAAATAAGTATTATGTTTATCTATGCTTTAACTGAGAAATAGATAAAAGTAATAATTTTCACATAGCACAGACTTTACCATTAATGAAATTGGACCTAACATATACAGGGTAAATGTTGTAAAAGAAACAAAAAGGATCAACGATAAATGCGTTCTATATAAGACAGCCGCGATGTAACGATGCTAGGCATACTCCGTGATCATATGCAAAAAACGGGCGATTTGCTTTTGGGCTATTGCCAAACATTTAAATCGCATTTGCAGACGCCGAAGGTCGAGTCCCACCGCCGGTAATATTTTTTTATTTGAAAATCTAATTTGCTTTCCCAAGTGTTTTCTCTTGTATTTTCAGTATTATCAGCAACGTGAAAATATTTTACTCCTAGTTTTCTGTGATGTTTTAAATTATTTGGTATAACAACACCCACTTGTGGGGGAAGTTCGTAGTAAAACCTTTTTTACTAAGAAATTTTAACAATGACCTTTACAATAACTCGATTACGCAAAGAATATAGATTTCCAGTACTGATTCGGTATCTGAGAAGGAAATAGATGAAACCCTGCCAAATTCCAAAAAGCTAAAGAATAGGCAGCACCGTATAAAAAGGGGTTTGCGACGTTCCCTTACTTCATCGGTAAGCGTGTCAGTACTGCCGTGGCTATTTCAACGATTTTGTATCTATATAATATTTTTGTATAAATTAGTTAGTTAACGCTCCGTTTTTTATGTATTTGCATGTGCTACAGGCTTATTTTGATGAGAATGGTAATCCTGTAGACCCATTATTTTCGGATCATTCTGTAAAGTTCAGCGATTAGATAGTTTCTCAACAGTGGAAGATCACTACTACCACAACAACATATATTTGCAATTAACAATAACGAAAATGTTTGCAAAATTATGATAGAGAAGGTGAAATAGTCTGCTCAAATAGAATGCTTCTGAGGATATTTGTGCCAGAATTTAGAATTGTAGACAACTACAAGAGATCAGTCTTCTTTTCGCTTAATACTAAAAACCAGTAACTTAAGTATTTTCATCTGCGATAGGCATATCAACGTTTGCATCCACAGTATAGGCTTCTTCATGCTGTAAAATAAATATTTTACTTATTGTCCGTGCAGACTTATCTTTCTGAAACTTCTGAATAAACGTTTACAGTTAATCACTACTAAATGTTTGATTATAGAACTGAATATTTCTACGTCCCGTGAGCTTCGGAGATTTGACCAATATACTATCCCGACATAAGTGTGTTAACTCGTTAGAAAAAAAATTTTAAACAAAAAAATATATTTTAGTGCTTTAAACACTCACGTTCATGCACGCTCAAGCTCACTTTCACTTACGTTCACAGCATGACCCTCCACCTGCGACATGACCCGCAGCTTTTATTTGAAAATTCAAATTCAGATAAAACAGAATTATCTAATTTAAAACCAGTGAAAGTTTCGCAACAGAATTAAAAACTTTAAAATAAAATATGTTTTGTACGTGAAATAATTTACGTGATGTGTTGCAATCAGAATAGTAGACACACAAGGAATTAATGAAAATTGACTACAATAGCTTACAATATTCCTTGTAACCGTCTTGAAAAACATTACTTTTAATACCAAAAGCTGTCATTGGAATTGACGTTTCCCTTACTGATACGGGTATAAGAAGGTATATGTTGCTAGACAGCACTTTTGATTCTTGGGTTGCCTATAGACGCACACAACCGATTGACTGCAGACACAACATTCACAACACAACACAGGTGCGAAGCTGCGTCGCTGCAGGCTGCCACGTAGAAGTACAATGACCTTCCGCTCCAGCTCTAGATCTTCCACATGTCGAGCAGCGGGGAGAAGGACACCCTGCAGTCATTTATTCGTTACTAAATATTTAACCTGAAATTAACGTGAATCACGCCTTCAAAATTTTCACTCACGTTTACGGCCCAATTTTCAAACATTACTCACGTTCATGCGTGCCCGTCCCTAGTTGGGTTCCCAAAATCTAAGTATATTGCCAAAATGTTTCAGAGATTGGGTACCTTCTAAGTTTATTATTTAAAAATATATGGTAGACTTATTTAGCAAAAGATGTATATGTTAGTTTCTGCCTAATAATAATCTCTTCTTCTTCGAACTTTATTTTACTTTCACTGATCAGAATTCAGTTGTCTCAAAACAAGCATTTTCGTTTAGAAAATCACCGTTCACCGTCTTTGTTCTGCTCAAAGCTTTGAGCAAAAAAGAAACGTGCAGCTTCATCGATCCTTCAAACTCATTTACCGGCATTAGCTTTGATGAATGCATGCTATGCTGAAAGAGAAATTTTCATCTGAAGTTTAAGATATAACAGTCCGGTCTCAATGCCGTCGTAAAAGTTAGCAACTGATAATTGCACCGCTAAATATGACCTAATGGTTTCAATGTCTGCGCTGTGGTAACTTATTCAATGTCAACAAAGTTACAGTGGCAGGGAACTAAATTTAATTTAAAAAAAAAGAAAATGTCTTTTCTTAGTACTGGAGAAATATTAAAGTTCTTCCTTAGTGATTAAGATAAAGTAAAAGCTTTCAAGCGTCTTCAGCTAAAAGAACGGTAATTAACTATTCCATTAATGAATAAAATTTCAGTTACAATTGCCGTAATACATACAGAACATACATAAACTTTTCATAAATGGAATATATTCATATCTACTACCACTAATTACATGGTGTATCAAAGTTACGATATACTACACTGCTTAGTGAAAAAGTATAAAATCTTAAAAATTCGTCAAATGTAAAGTATATTTGATTAAAAACAATGCAAAATGTTTAACGTGTTTTTTCCATTGTCAACGCTAATTAACGTAAAAATTTAAGAGTCCAATATAATATTTTCTCCATTTTAATCAATATTTTTACAATTAAATCATCGATCAGATCATTATAAGTTCGCTATACACTGCGTCCCAAATAAAGAGAATCAATATGGGGATCTCGTTAAATGGGAAAAAAGTTGCGTAATTAAAAGACTAACAAAATTACGCCTAGATAAATATACCTACTTGATATGATTTTTCGTTTCTGAGTTTTTAATTCAATATTTTTCTAGAGATAATATTAAAGTTAGACCGAAACTGACAAAATTTCTTTATAGCAACTTTAAATGTACCTAAAGATTACGTTATAACTTTTTATCCGACGTTTCGTCTTTGAGCAACCATCGTGAATTTAATTTTTTAAATGCGGTTCTGATAACGAACCCGTGTCCTAGAGTTTTTTATACGTTGTTTTAGTTTTTGTAATTTGAAGTAAAAAGAAATGAGCTACTACTGGATGCTACACTGAATGTTTTTTAATCCTTAATAGTCACGTATAGTCTTGGAATAAAAATAATTTTCGTGCATCATTATTGATTACTATTTGATTATTTTTCTTACTTATAAACAATAATTAAAATTAGAAACAAAGACATCTAGTGTGACTATTTAATTTTATCTTTAAATTAAGAAAACTGAAACAAGGTATGAAATGCTTTAGGACACAGGTCCCTATCCAAAAATATGTTGATGATAAAAAATACTTGAAACGTAATTAACTCATAATATGTGATATATTGTTAAATTCAGAATAAAAAGAGCTTCTAAAATTTGACATCATATCATCAGGACTGTATTTAAAAAATAATTTGATGATGGTTGTTCGAAGACGAAGCATTGGATAAAACATTGATAAGGTAATTTTCGCGACTACTAAAAGTTGTTATAAATAAGTTTTGTCAGTTTCGCTCTAACTTTAATATTAACAAACACCAGAAAAAATTTGTTAGTCCTTTAATTAAGCAACTTTTTTCTCACCTAATCAAATTTGTATCTCCTACTATTAACCAGATCCTTATATTGGCTCTCCTAGCTTGTATTTTAAATAATTGAAGTTGTATGTTTTTTAATTTAAAAATTACATAATAATTATTTAAGGAGCAGGAACTGTGCAAATTCGTTGTATTGCTGAATAAATAATATACCCTTTAAAATGCCATACTACCTTTATTATCTTCACCTATTACCAAGCAGCTCTAAACTAGCAATCTGTATCTGCCCACTTTATACGCAATAGTAAAACAGTTTTATGCTAATAATACAACAAAGTAGTTCGAATAAAATGTCACTTCAACATACGTGATTAATTTATGACGAAAATATGAACTGCGATAATAAATGAGAAAAATGAGGTAATATCGTTGAAATACATACGATAAAAAACATAAGAATAAGAGAAAAATGTCGCAAAACGAACTAGCAGCTATATTGTATACCACTTAACGGTAATAACAAATATATAATTTTAAATATCCTAGGTTAAGAAAAAACACAACTTGTTTATAAGATAAAGCATAATCACTTTCTGTAAGCAATATGTTTTGTTCGATCACGTCGTATTAGCAACCCAATGTGGCGCAAGCGCAACAGCACAAATAAAAATGTATTTTTCGGAGAACAAAGAAAATTATTTAGTAAAGGAAAATTTATTAACCAATGGCGGAACTCAAATCGGTGGAAAAAGAAAAAATAAGCCTCAAAAATATACATTCAGGCAAAATCTACACAGGGCTAAGAAAAATACATAAGAAGAAGAAATCAAGTTAAGGTAGTATTATGAAATGCAGAGCAGGAGAGCTGGCAAGGTTTTAGAGGTCAGAGTTCTGAAATAAAAGACACAAGTAACGAATTGAAACTAAAAACAACAGATATTTTGGCAGTATGGAGAATATACTATACAAATAAGATTGAATTGGAAAAGGAGAAAAGATTAAAAGAACCAAGAAAAGTGAACAGCAGAATACTGAAGGAGGAAGCATGCTTAGAAGAAGTAGAAAATAAGGACAGAAAAAGCGAGTAAAGATAATAACACAGACCCAGAGCTAATAAAATGGTTGGGATCGGAAGCTAAGGAATCGATGTGTAGAATATATAAAAAAGTCTCGAGAATGTAAAAAATACCAACGGACTGA
Organism: Agriotes lineatus; assembly: GCA_940337035.1. NCBI lineage: Eukaryota > Metazoa > Arthropoda > Insecta > Coleoptera > Elateridae > Agriotes > Agriotes lineatus. Next base: position 38,768,967 of record OW679198.1, read on the forward strand.
GGAAATAAATTAATAGATTCCTTCTACATAAAAAAAATGAGACCAAACCATTTGTGAAAATAACTGAGCTGTATGTGTATCATCGGTGGCATATAAAATATACAGTGAAATAACAGAAATAAATTAACTGAAGAAATAAAGAATTTAATAGAGAAGAAGAAACAAGCGGACGAACAAATGATTCTTGCTTTCTTCAACTTACAATCATCGTTTGACGCAGTAAGTAGAAATATGGCATGGAGCTATCTTGAACAACTGTAAGTACCATATGAATGGGACGATATTCGCAGACGTTACAAAAATAAAATAAGTGAAACAACGGGCTAGCTTGAGTACACTGTTATTCAAAATTATCACGGACCATATCATCAAAAATACCAACGAAATAGACTATAGACGTTAATTGGATACAACTACTTAATACTATTTCAGATAAAAAAAACTTGATCTGCCCCGACAATGTGTGACGAAGGATGGCGAAGGGCGGCCCTTACCTGTTAGCGAATGTTGTACTTGATTTTTTCCAGCTGGTAAATATCGGCCTAGGTTAGATAACTAGTCGAGAGGCTCGGGGTTTCAGCACAGCTGCAACAAAACTATAGGAGAGGGCGCCAGGTCCTCGACTTAAACAAATCCTTGAGTCGGACCTCCCCAAGGTCAGAGATATACCAAACAAATCAAACTAACAACAGAACCAGTAGCTAGTAACAACTTTATTTGGGAAACTGGTTCTATAGTGCGACAATCAAAAGCACCAAATTCACACAAAACACATACCACCAATATACATAGTAAGACAAATCAACAATCAATAAAAATCTATCACAGTAAGTACAAAAATAACACCAATAATAATATGACAACCAAACATCACAAGTAAATGTCACAGTCTACCTAAAAACCAACGAATGGTGCCATAACAACTAAATCAGCCTGAAGGGTGCTAGATACATCGTACTCACCTCAAAAGTACTCAAAACCTATACCAATCAAAAATAAGCAGTAGCATGTCTAAACATATATTCAGTGACGGTCACCGTGAAGCGGGGATCGATACGACACGAGGCATGACCACATTAACGTACAAACACAACCAAAGAAAGCTTTGAATAAGCAACTACTCTCCGTTAAGCGGAGAGCAAAACCAAAGGTGCGAATACCACAAGCAAAGAGTGTAATGCCAACATCTAACCCCGAATGTTGGCTTAATAAACTAACTTTACGGCTCACAAAATTTAGACGGGGCGGTACCAACAGACTATGAGATCTCACAGAGGTTGCTAGGTTCTAAAGGAAAGTCATAATGTGTTCTCTGAAGCTCTAAGTACGGCTTGCTGGCATTCTAAACCCTAAACTAGACTATCAAAATTTAAAAACGGAAAGCTAATTAATCTCAACAAAAGTCCCATAGGCGGCATCAAAGCCACGACAGTTAAAATAAATGTTGAAGCTCAGAATAGCAAACTTGAATAAACATCGAGGTTAATGCAATACGCAACGTTACGTATAAATAAAATTGATTACAGGAGCAGCCGCCACACAAATCAAAGCAAACTACCAAACTACACGGGGCTGCTGTACACGCAGGTGAGTAAACTAATTAATGCAATAACTAATAGCTCAAATAGACACCAAAAATTTATATGCACAAAATACCAATATAATTCAAAGGTCATACAAATCGATTCCAAGAAACGTACAATACAAACTAAACCCTACTACACCTCAGATTCATACGGTACGTAGAGGCCGAACTGCTGGAGGATATGTGACAACCAGGTACGCTGGCCAAAGGGGAAGGCCTCGCCCCAGGCCACAGATGAACTTCGGCATGTGCTAAGGAGGCACGTAGAGCACCGCATGATCCAGGCATCACCAATTGCACCAATACGAACCAATCCAGGTAAAACAAACTCATTTCCAGGGCGGAAAATAAGCTAAAAATACAAATTTCTAGGTACACAATCGCGCTGAAGGGAAGAAGCCAAAACTAACCTGCGAGTGGTGACGAACAGCTTTACTCACGGTCCGATCGGAGAGAAGGCTCAACAAATCCGCTAAAAAAGCGTAGCGAACGCCTGGCAGCAACACGCAAAAGCTCCCATGACGTTCCAGAGGGTTACCTTGCCTCACATATCCTTCCAAAATAATGAAGATAGCTATATCTAAAGCTTAACGAAGCAAAAGGTACCCAGGGCACCAACTTTACACGACCGAATCGGGAATGGAAACGAATGAAAATTTGCCAAAAGCAGACCACAATCTCAGGTTATCAAATGATCCAAAATTTGAAAAAGGAAGAAAAACTATAAGAATGCAGGTGTATGTGCCAAGCTGATAAATAGAGCTGTTCCTTGTTCAAAATTAAGAATGACGTTAATAGGGTTGCCTAACCAGTTAGTGAAAATTGTATTTTTACGAAATAAAGGTGAAAAGTAGCATTTAAGTAATTATTCCAACTATTGCATGGAAAACGACAAAGTAAGCGCAACAAATGTAATACTAATAGCATAGGGTCAAACTGAAATGCAAGAGCTGATAAATACATTGGTTAAAGAAATATAAAAATTAGAAATCCAAATCAACACTTGAAAATTCAAATAATGGTAATTAACAATCAAGAAATAGAAGGCATTAATATAATGATTAATCGCACAGAACACATATTAGCGGAAGCTATAACATAATGAATATCCAAGAAGTATAATAACCTAGGAAAAAATTGGACCAGCAATAGCAAATAGAGCAAGAAAAACAACACACGTATATTATGCGCCACACACAGGGCATTTGAGAAAAGTGAGCTACCTGAAAAAAACCTAAAAGAGTGTAATGCAGTCACCATACTAACGATACTATATGCAAATGAAGCTTGGGTAATACAATCAAAACACGAAATTAGGGTATAAAATATCTCCGAAAATTAACAGGGAAGAAAACTAGGACAGAGTTAGAAACGCAGAAAGAAGATGACTGGTAGAACAAAGAATAATACAGAAATCATAAAAGAAATAGTTGAAATGATTTGACATGAATGGGCCCAGATAGATGGCAAAAGCAGATAAGAGATATAGGAAAAACAAGCAGGGCAGAAAGAAAATACGGATATAAATAATAGACAATTAGCGAAGGAAAATGATAAAAGAAATTGGAGAACTAACGGAAGGTAGAAAAATAGAAAGATGGATTAAGGAAAAATAATAGTCAAATTCGACGTCCTTACGGGCAAAAAAATCTAAACAGAAGAAGAAAAAAGTAACTTATCACTAACTGCAGTAACTTTTAAATAGGTATGAAAATTTTCATCTTTTTTTTATTTAAAGGTACTTTAGTATTAACACTTTTTCATAATTTTGGAACTCAATACATTCCCTTAGAGGAAAAAATTTTTTGTTTTATTACTCTCCGACAATAAAATGAGTTAAGAGACAAACATTTGGTTAAATGCGAGAAAACATCCACCACTGTAATGCTTGTCGCACTGAACAATTAAAACTTTCCTTAATTTAGACTAGCCAGGAAAATAATACAAAATCTGAGGAAGGAGATACAAAGTCTTTTCAACGGTGCCACGGCAATCTCCGACGTCTAATTAGAATAAGAAATATACAGCAGTATCTGCGAAGCCCTAAAAACAATTGGAAATCTAACTCAGGTTGAATTTGCCTTTTAAAAGTGTTTGAAGAACTTCAAAATATATTTGTTTAACATAACTTAGCGACCGATTTACAATAAAAAATTGGGGATGTAGATCTCCCGAATTTGTACACACTAAAAATGCAATTAGAAGGATACACAATTAAAAATCTGTAAAGGACTTTACCCAAAACTTCCCTCGCCAGTAGGCGTTGTAACACTAAATAATTTTAAAAATCAAAGGAAACTACGAGAACAAAATATCTTTAAGTTTCTAATAACACTGAAATAAGAGACGGGAGCACTTGGAAATGCAAATTGCATCAATTTAAAAAAAAAGTAACGGTGATAAAATTCGAACTTCAGCGCTTACGAACGGCCTGCCCATTCGATTTCTTTGTTCGGCACTAGCACACGGTCGAAGCTCGCGTTCGCTTCCAGAGCCACCGTTAGAATTCCTGCGTAGCAGCTATATTTAACGTAACACTCTTATTCGTTTCTCCTTTTTGTGTCGTATAACATTTATCCTGCATTTGTTAGACTCCATTCTTATCAAGGATAAAGCCTTCTTCTTTTTTAGTCACTGGACGTCTACTCCTGGACATAGGCCTCTTCCAATGATTTCCATTTCGATCTTTGCTGGGCGGTCTGGGCCCAGTTCTTTCCAGCATGCCGTTGGATATCGTTCTCCACCCCGCCTGCAGGCGTCCGATACTTCTCTTTATTAAATACACATTTTTACTTCTACGCATTTCTCAGTTGAAGCAAAAACACACAAAATTTTATTTTTAAAGGTGCTTACCCTATATATATTTACTCGATTTCATGCCAGGTAGATATATAATGTGAATGCAAAATATTCTCATCCTCAAACAAATAGCTTTTGAGTTATACCACCAACAGACAGACGGAATTGAGAAAACCTGTTTTTCGTCATCAAAGGCCCTAAAGAAATATCGGAAGATGATTTTTTTGCGATTATAATATAAAGTAAAAATATAAGAAGGGTTAATTGAAGTAACTGTATTGCGATGATATTGCATCGAGTATTATGCTATATTATGGCACCTGAACGCTAGTTTTGCTTAGTTTTAGTTTGTGCTAATTAACTGTTCCCATTTTGAGAATGAAGTATATGAATTATTACTGGGTTGAAATAAGATAATTTTACATTTAATAAAGAAGATGCAATGCAAAGAATAGGAAAACTACAGTGTAGTTTTAAATAAGTTAAAAACAAAGCTGATATGATATTTAATGTTGATTTATTAAAAAATGTCAAAGGAATTATAGTTACTTAAATATTTTAAATTTAGTGAGTGACAGAAACAAAATATTGAAGATAGCATGTTACTATAGGACAATAAATAATAAGATCAATAGAAGAAAAAAATTGTAAAAATATTTTCAGCAGAATATTGTATTGATATATACTAATAAATCCCAATACAGTTATAGTTGATTATTTGAATAAATATAATAAAGGATGTATAAACACATAAGTCTTGCACTTTACATAAAAAAGCCAAAGCAAGATTTTAGACATAAGTGAATTCCAGGTGCAGGTCTTTGCAGTGTGGGGCCTATCAACTGCATTCACTGGTGGAGACATTTGCAGGCAGAGGCATCGAAAGGTGTGCAGTTGAGTTGGGCGTTGCTGTTTGGGTGAGTGCTACTTCCCACTACGAAAGGTGTTAGTAGAGCACAATTGTTGATCCGAAGTACAGGGAGAAAGCCTGTACTGCAGGCATAGCCAGCTACTAAAAGTTCGAAGTATTGACATGAAGTAATTGAGTGGAACTACGCAGGTATATCCTTCTAAAACTTGAAAAGATATTAATTGATGATATACCGATCTTCCCTTTCTGAACCCGCACTGATACTCTCCCAGTGCATTCTCAATATATTTTGACATCTTATTTTTGATGCAAGTAGCTAGGATTTTATATGCAACGTTCAGCAGTGAGATTCCCCTATAGTTGTCGCAGGTTTGTTTGTCTCTTTTCTTGTATAACGGACATATTATTGCTTCATCCCATGCTTTAGGCATTTGCTCTTTGTTCCATATTTCCTGGATTAGCTCGCATAACAATTTTTGTAGTTTAGTACCCCCATATTTAATCATTTCGACTTGTACTTCGTCGGCACCTGGACTACTATTGTTCTTTAGCTGCATTATTATTTTTTTTATTTCATCGTCCTTAGGAGTTTGCTATTGTTACCTTGTATCACTGGCCTTTCCTCCATCAACCTATTCTTGTTAATCAAGTTTCCTTTGTTATCTTTGCATACTATTGTCTTTGTTTGATACTTGCTTCACTTTTTTTGCTTCCTGATAAAAGTTTCCAATTTCTTTATTTCTGTGATTTTCTTCTATCGCTTCTGGCCATTTAATTTTGTGTCTTCTTTTCTTTTCTTTACATATTGCCTCACACTTCTTTCTTAATTCTTCATATTTCAGCTTACTTTCAGCATTTTATACTTTTCTCAATTGTTGCGAATCTTTTTTCAATACCTTGGCTTTCTCCTTTTTGCATTAACAGTTCTTCTATTGCCTTCTCATACTTATCTCTTACCTCTTGATCTTCTAAATTTATTCTTGGTAGTTTCTGTTGCTTTCGTTTAGCTTTTGTGTTATTTGTTGGTACTGTCTGTGTCAGCTTTACTCCTACGAAAAAGTGATCTGAATCCAAGTCTCATCCTCTATAGCTCCTCACATTTTTAATGCAATCTTTATTTTTATCTTCGATTATCACATGGTCAATTTGGTTTACTGTGTTGCCATTAGGTGACATCCATGTTCCCTTGTGTATTCTCTTATGTTGGTAGTACGTGCTTTTGATTTTCATATTTTTGCCTATCGCAAAATCTATTAAGAGCTTGCTATTTTCATTGGACTCTGGGTGCATACTATACATCCCAGTTGTCGAATGGTATATCGGCTCCCTTCCTATTTTCGCATTACCGTCACCTAATACTATCTTTAAATCATATTTTGGAATTTTATCGTACACATTCATAAAACTGTTCTTTAACCTCTAACTGTTTATCATCAGATGGCGCGTGTATGGTGCTTAGACTTATTTTTTGGTATATTCCATTCATTCTCAAGCCCAATCTTCTGTCTGCCCCACCGCTTTTGAAGAAGTTGTAGCCATCTACATCACAAATTTCACTACCTTTTTGTTTATTTTCTTGTATGACAATTATGTCCACTTTGTATTTTTTTAGTTCAGTTGTTAGCTTTTTGATTGCCTGTTCTTCGAGTGTACCGTACGTTCCATGTAGCTAAAAATCTCTTTCTCTCTCTTTTTCCGTTAGATTATTCTTTTCCGTTGCTATGTTCTTCTCTTTTTTGTTTCCGTCCTCGTGTAACTTCAGTTTTTTAATGTATTATACCGTTTGTATTTTCATTCCAGACATACTGCTCCCCATCAATGAGAATCTTTTGGTAACCGGTCTTTGTCTTTTTCCCTCATTTTTATTCTCGTTTGCGATTTTCCTTATTTCTCGCATAATTTGTCTTTCTTGCCAGGTCATATCATTTTCTACATATATTCTTGAACCTTTCAGTTTGTTCTAGTGTTTCATCACTTCCTGTTTTTCTCCCAATTTCCAATCTTTGCTGTGGTTATTAAAGCACATTGTTTGTTGTTAATTGAGTATGCTTTGTTTACTTCGGTATCTACTTTTATTTGATCCTTCAGAAACTGTTTTACTTTTCCTCCGTTGGAATTCTCGAATTTTGCTCCTTTTATTACTATATTATTCTTCTCTTCCTCTTTTCCATCTTTTCCAGCCTTTCTTCTAGCTTATTAATTCTTCCGCTTAGCTGCTTTTTCTCGTTTAGCCATACTTCTTCTCATCACTTCTTTTAACTCTCTATTTTCATTGTATTTTTCTTTATTTCTTCCGCTAACGCTGTTATCACTTATCTCCTTCTCCGCGTGACGCAGTCGTACTTACGAGTTCGCGTCGCCGCACAGTCCCCCAACAAACTGATCGCAATAAATATGTATATAATATAAAAATCGTTTACGTTTACACCTAAACAACATAAACAATGAGTGTCCCATTTAACCCCATTATCTGACCCATACCTCCCACGATAAGGGAGGTTTGGGTCAGACTTCTGGAATTTTTGTATTTTCAAGTGGAATTAACCCTAGAACGCATACATCTAAGAATGTTCCATTAACGCATATGTGGTGTCGTATACGACACCACACCTTTTTTGTTTAATGAGGCACTTTAAATTTACTATACGCCTTTTTTAATATCTGGAAGTTAATTTTGATTGAATAGATGCAAAACGGAAGTTAAAATTGTTAAAATATTTATGAATATGAATAAATTAAATGGTAAATCTAAGGAACTGATCAGGTACTAATATCTACGTTAAACAGTGACAAATAACTACAGTGTGATTTTTTAAAAACTCAATTGCAGCAGGCCCTGGATATCCGAATCAGTTGGCAGTACTGAAGTGTATTGTTGGTGACACTGTCTGTGTCAAAACTGACGCAAAACCTAACCTGCTAACCTCGAATTTGACATAGACTTACAGGCCCAACAACATATCATTCATACGTTTAAATTTCCACGGCCCGCAGAGGATCATTTTTTTAGATTTCTCGATATTTGCATCATAACCTCAAAAAGTTATTTAATGTCAATTAAAATTAGTTCTAATTATAAGGGTCGCCAACTCTGTTCCTTTTAGTAATTATAGTTAAAATATTATCGAGTGACCTTCGTAATATGTTATTTTGGTTTTCTGCTCGGCGGCTCAAGTATAAAAGCTAACTGGCAATCCTATAAAGACAGTAGTGATAGCTATTTTAACAAATTCCACTTGGCATTACGTTACTATGAAAATTATGTACGTAAACTGACAGATGGCAGGTTGTTACCGACCAACACCTACCGAGAAAACTTGTTACGTGATTGCATAGATGGCGTCATATGCGACACCAAGTAACTAAAAAATTAATTATAAAGCTTGTAACAATTTTTGGAAATTAAAAATGAAAGAGATATATTAACAATAATCTTCTGGAGAGGTACTGAAGATATGAATATGATAACATAACAGCAAATCACTAAAAACTAGATAGTTAAATAGGTGGTGTCTCATATGACGCCACCTATGCGTTCTAGGGTTAAGTAATAATAAAATAATATTGTTATAGGACATTAAAAGTCAAACGTTACTAATTATAACTGTTCGATATTAAAGTGCTCCAAATGTCATTTCCAAATAAGTTTGTAAGTTATTTGAAAAGTGACGCAAAGGTCCTCGTTTTCCCTGTCATATGTCATCATTAAATTAAAAATACAGCATTCATTTATGAATACAAAATTATAATAGCTGAAATTTTCAAATTTCGTACCGCCCTTAGTTTTTAACAAACATTTCGGATAACACTTATCCCTAGACCCTTTATTGTACTTGATGATCACGAACTTACAGTTTTACATTTAGAAGAACTGCCGTTTTCTCCTCAAATATACCCAAATGTCGGTAAAACTTTTATTTCTAAATGCTGTAATTGCCAAACCTCCAAATTTTACTAAATTGTCAGATATTTCCAATAGAATGGCATCGGCTTCAATAGATCGGATATAATGTTTATCCTAGTACGAGAATATGCCAACATGTAGGAAAATAGTAGTTTGTACAACGAGAGTGGATATGATGTCCATATCGCACGAGGATAAAGTTTGAGCACGACGCCGTAGGCGGAGTGCTCAATTATCCGAGGGCGATATGGACATTCCACTCGAGTTGTACAGTGTATTTTTTCTACGACCTATCAATGGAAAAGAATGGAAAATTAAAAGAAAATTTATTCAACGCTAATTAATAAGATATCTTACAACAAAATCACGTTTGCCACAAACAGGGCACAGCAGGGCGTGCCCATTGCAAAACAAACAATTAATGAAAGTTGCCTAGGTAATCACGACTAACGTGGTTTGTGATTGGTGTATTTCATATCCACCCTTGTGTGGATATGAAATCATATACGTTCAGTTAACTACAATTGCCTACATATCCATTCTGTAGATTGTGAAGAAAACAGAATATATACATGCGGGAGTAGAAAAAAATTAAAGCCCAACGAATAACGACCAAACTAAACTGCTGATTGGCTATTTAAAATGGCAGAAAGTAAAACCTTGTTAAAAAGCAAAAGGGCTTCGAATGAGAAAAAATCAGATTCAACGTACATTATAATCACAGAAACCGGAATTTAATTTAATGCTGTTTTATTTATGTCAGAACCAAGTATTTGAACTTGTTGAGCTTTCGCTTGAAACGTTATTTCCGATATTATTACCAAGAACGGAAAGAAGTAACGTCATTGAATTTGAAATCTGTCAAGTCAATCTGCATTTTTTATTTAGGAAAAATTCTTAATGTTACATAAAAAGCTGCATTGCACTGAATATTTTGATACTTTAAATGATAGCGTGAGAGGTTGCACGTTAAACGTTCTAATTAACGTGTTATTTCCAAATTTCTTGAAATTTAGGTTTGTGCAAACACTAGTTTACTGCAACGAATTGCTGTTTAAGTAATAGCAAACAAGATTAGCAGTTGATCCTTTACATGCTGACAAACAAATCCGAAGCTGTTGTGACACTCTAATTTTGAGTACCGCGATTACACTCTATTTACAACGTATTTCGTTGTTACGTACATATTTTGTTTTTCGCTGCGTTGATTTTTACTATTGTAATAATAAAAAATACAAAATGGCGGATGCCAAGTTGCAGAACTGAATTGTTTTGGACTAAAAAATCTAAATGCGGTGCTTTTGCCCCTTTTATATGCTATATCGATGGGCAAACAACGACTAAGTATAGCATTGGGTCACTACCTTTTTCTGTTAATGGATTTGTGCCTTGCGGCATTCCACCGAATAAAAAACACACCAAAAAAAGCACTTCCTCCAGTCGTCCAAAAAAGGAATGCTACGAAAGCTGAGTTTTTCTTTAACCGTGCGCAGATGGCAGGCAAACCCTTGTAACGAAATCATTACGAATCCTAAGAATATATTATTCAAATCCAAAAGTTACGTTTCCCGACAGAATGTAAATGAAATACTAACTTATTCAAAGCATTTTGTCGTTAGCTTTCCTGAACAATTTCGAGATGTTTTGAATAACTTGAAAATTAGGTTTCATCATGAGCAGGTCTCACGGACGCGTTTTGTCTTAAAAGTTCTTTTTTTTAGCTGGAAGCAAACGTGTTTAACTTTAGGGCCACAGTTCGTAGTTTTTGAACTGCCTGATTTATAACGGGGTGAAGGCATTACTACGGCAACCGTAATGCTACATAAATCGTGCATTAAGCCAATTTCATGTGTGGCAACTGCAGTGAAATTGTGGTTTTAATGCTTGGAAATGTATTTAAATTTAGTGTAAGTTTATTAATTTTCTCGGGAATTCTGCAGACCGTTGAAAATGGTGCTTCCAAACTGCCCACCGCTATTTTCTATTCATTTACCCGGCAACAAAGCAATGAACAAATAATTAACGAATAGTTGCTAATTACAGTAATGGCTTTATGTCGAGAATTTGTTCGAGTAGGCCCTTATTTATTTAGTGTTAAAATAAACAGTAAATCATCTTCAATGCTATCGCATCTTCAAGCAAAATATAAAAAACTAACATGTATATTATGTACAAGGCGTGCTGTATTAAGGCTCCCCGTAATAAAACACACCAGTAGATTGCCTACTCATGACATCAATCGCTATTTACTTTTCTTGAGAGCACACGACATCCTCAATGCGCATTATTTAGGAATATGTAAAATTAAAATAATTGTTGTGGCGTAGCCTAAGATATATGGCTACTGGTTTGTTCATTAAGTAGTCTTGGCTATATTTTACAAAATAGCAAGCAAATATTATACAATAATAAATTATAGTTTCGAAATGTGAGCTTTTTATGAGGATTTTTATAAATCAATGTTTTTCCAAAATTTTATATTCTACTTACTACGAAAATGTATAAAGAAGTGAGACAGTGTTGAGCCTACAGAACTCCATATAAATTATCTATACAGTAACAAAAATATAGATTTAGTCTACATAAGCTAATTTAGACATTTGGGGTGCTTCTCGTGTGTTTTTAAAGGAATTCCCACTCTGCAACAACTACTTTACAGTCCGTCTAGAGAACATACAGCCATAGCGCTTAACATATCTATTATGTGCGTCTACGCTTTTCGTTTCGATTACTACTTCTCGCTCCAGACATAGAAATCTGTAAAGGGCTTTACTCAGAAATTCCCTCACAAGTTGACGTTGCGATACTCAACAATTTTAAAAATCAAAGGAAAATAAGGGTAAAAAATAAATAACGTTTCTATTAACACCGAAACAATAAACGACAAAACTTGGTAATGCAAATAGTATTAATATTCAAATTGTAAAAACATTACCGGCGGTGGGATTCGAACTACAGAGCCTGCGAATGCTATTTAACTCCACCCGTGTGTCGCACGCGCTCATAAAGAACCTCTCGCGTCTGTGAAATACGCGGCGGTATTAAACAGAACGCATCTATTATTGCTCCCGTTCGACTCTTTTTACATTTACCCGGTATCTGTTAGGTTCGATTTCCATCAAGTTTAAAGCTCGAACTATGTGCAAATTATTACTTTTATCTATTCCTCAGCAAAGATAAACAAAAATTATTTTTTTGAAAATGCCCACACTGTATATGTTGGGTCCAAAATAAACACTTTTTTCGTCAAGCGTAAACATCTGAGCTATGTGCAAAACATTACTTTTACTTAAATAATAGTTCTTGCGTTAAAACAAAAATAGGACAAATTTTACTGTTTAAGGTGCCCACCCTGTATATATTTTACCGAAATTTTCTCGGGTTTATGCAAAGAATGCATATAATCTGCATGAAAAATATCGTCATCCTCCAAAAAATAGTTTTTGAGTTATACCGGCAACAGGCAGATAGACAGACAGGCAGACAGATAGACGGAGTTTTCGACATCTACGGACCAGGAAACGTGAAGATCTAAAAAAATCTCGAAAGATGACTTTTTCGCGATGACAATACTTCTTTCGCCTTTTAGACGAGTGAAGTAAAAATTAAATTGTATAGACAATTGAACTGATGTCATTGTCAACTGATGGAATTCTTCAATTTAAAAATAAACTACCAATCGAACCATTATTTTAGTGACAATAATTCGAGGAGCTTTATTTCAGCGGCAATAATTCGAAGAGCTTTATTTCAGCGACAATTTTTTCTGTAACAATTATTGTAGTGACAATATTTCGAAGAGCTTTATTTCAGCGACAATTTTTTCTGTAACTATTTTTTAATGAAAAGTTAAATTATCAAGACGAATAGGACTCTAGGTCGAAATATTGCAGACAATTTTTGCTCTTCAGATTGTCTCGTTTCTGTTGCTTTAGAAAATAACGACTCGTGCAAGCACTCTTCGTTATTTTCGTCGCCGCAGAAACTCGTATCTGAATCGCAAAAATTATTGTCGGCAATATTTTGACCTTTCGTTCTATTATTACTGAAAATTTTTATTCAATTTTAAAATATAACACTCTGAACATATTGGTATAGTTTTTATTACTTCCTTTTACAATAAAGGAAGTATTGGATTCACCCCAAAAATTCGAAATTGAGTTTTCAACAGATCTTCACGTTTTAGGATCCCCTGATCCCAAAAAACATATTTTTTTTCATTGGTCTGTCTGTCTGTGTGTCTGTCTGTCTGTCTGTGAATAGAATATCTCAAAAACGGAAAGAGGTATGGCGTTGAAACTTCATATATAAGTTTTGTGTACTATGTAGATGCGACAGCAAACTTTTGAAGAAAATCGCATAACCGGAAGTAGGTGTCTACTCTTGTGATTTTTTAGTTTTTTCGATTTTTTCAAAAACGGCTCTAACGATTTTTTTGTAACTTTACATTTTTATTACTTTTTTAATGTGTATTGATGTGAGATAGGTGATTTTCGAGTTGAATACTTCTAATATGGGATTCTTTTGTTTTTTTCTATTTTTTTTATTAACTCCTATTTTAAATAGAACACCCGATATATTATTACATTTTTGAATTCAGCTTAAAATTCTAGACAAAATTTGTATCTTGAAGTAAAAGGAAGTTGTGTGCGTGTATCACACCAGATTTTTTGCTATGTTCTTGGGATATACCGGGTGACAATGAGACTAGAGACATGCTTTATATCTTCTTTATTTATGAATCGATTTGAATAAAATTTTATACAAAAATACTAGACAAAATTTCTGATTGGCTAATAGTTATAGTCAAAATGGCTGCCTTCCGGTTTTACCGGAAATGATAACAACTTTGATTTTTTAAATGGAACACTCTGTATATTTTATGTTTTTCTGAATTTACGGGTTAAATTACATATAATATGATCGAAATCGAGATTTTTTCATAAAAATGAATATCAACAAAGTTAATGAATTTATCCGTTACTTTATTTACACACTTTAGATTTTTTTTCTATAATTGTAATGTTGTTATTTTCGTATGCGATCTTTTGTCGCATGCGATCATTTGTCGCATGCGATCATTTGTCGTGCGACATTTTGACCGGGATCTTTTGTCGCGCGACCTTTTGACTGCGAACTTTTGACGTGATACCGCCCTGTCTCATTGTCACCCGGTATAATATATGTCTTTGCAAAATTTCTATGATGAATGTGCAGCTTAACTAAGGTGAACTAATACAAAACAAGAGCTATGTGCAATTATTGAAAATTGTTTGGCTCTTAATTACGTAATTGGTTCGTCTTGCAGGTTATCTTCAATCACTTTTGGCTACAAAGCAGAAACGGTTTTAGTAAGCGTTCGGTAAAATGCGTCGCTGTAAATAAACAATTATTATTTTTAAACTCAAAAAAAAAACTATTTCGCAGCTCTTATGTAGTACTTTAATAGCAATTTTTCTACTCCTGTGACTAAAATGGCATTTAACATACTAACATACACGTCGCTAAGTGACATTTTAATCACGTCTTTATAACCTGTGACTAAGGAGCCTCTTAGTTACGGGCTGAAGTTGGTAACGACGATTTAAAAGTCACGGGTTGAAGTTTCAGACAGTATTTGCTTTATTAGCCACAGATAAAATTAAAATCAAGTTAGTTTTCAACAGTCAACTTTGACGCTTGTCAAGCAAAATTTAACCTAACTCAAAATTCGAAATCTTAATGATATCATATGATGTTATATTGTCTAAATTTGTGGTCGTAGAAAAATTATAGTATATAACACATTATATAAACTCGTCTAGACACTCGTTTATTAAAAACTTGTGACTAAAGTGACGTTTATAAAACTTTTACGTAATATACTATTACGATACAATTAGTGCATAAAGCTAGTCTTTAGTCACGAGTGGGGTAGAGTTAAAAAGCGAGTGAGATAGAATCTAGAAAACACCATAAATATAAAAAAAATATTTTAAATGTAAATTAGAATTTCTAGCAACTGGTCGTAATTTTGCGTAGTTACAAAATTTAAATCACGTAGCTATTGACGACGTGTATAATGAAATCATTTTAACCACGTTGCTACTGATGACGTGAACTAATGGAAATATGTTATTACACAGTCGTTTTACAAACTTAGAACTACCAACTAAAAGTCAATTTTACACACTGTCTTAGATAAAATAATAAACGGGTTACGGTTTCAACCTAATTGAGTTGATATGGGATATTTGCGAAAACTATCATGGTCAGCGTATGAGTTATAATCGAGAGTAAGTGTCAAAGGTGTGGCAAGATTTGTTTAATACGAAAATTAAATTGATTTACATTAAACGTATTTAACAGACGGACACTATTATTAGATAATACTGGGATCGCTACCTAATATGCATAAGTTGTATGTCATTTGTCAAAGGTTGAACTAAAAACGTGTTAAAATCAAATTGCAATTGTTTGGCGAACTCAACACCAAAAGAATGCAGCGTTGGGTTTCATTCAATACCATTAGTAATTGACAGTTTTAATTTAATAATAAAAAAATAAACAATAAATGCAGTACTAACTTGCTTTACAATTGCAATTATCTACTTATCTACATATCTAAATAATTTAATTTGTTTAATTTGAAGCGAAGTGTACCGTCATCTAAAACACTCCCTCGCAAGTGGACGTTTTTAAAAATTCAAGAAATAGTGGGGTAAAAATACTTTCACGTTCATAATAATACTAAAACATGAAAAAGAAACACTTGGTAATACTAATTACAATTTTCAAATTTTAAAAATATTACCCTCGGTGGGATTCGAACTTCAGCGCTTGTAAACAAGCCTGCGAATGCAATTTCAACGGTTGGCGGTAGCCCGCAAGTTAACCGCCTGTTCGCTGCATTCAGCCATCGAGGACGCCTCACATCGGTTAGATGTGGTTGCCTTAAATACAACGCATTTATTGTCAACACCGTTTTTTTACAGCATTTATTTTGTCCCTGTTGAATACAATTTTCGTCAAAGGCAAATCCTGAGCGATGTGTAAACTATCACTTTATCTATTTCTCAGTTAAATAAAAAATAAACATTATATTTTAAGGTGCTCATCCTGTATATGTTGGGTCCAATATATGCTCTACTTCGTCAAGGGTAAAAACCTGAGCTATGTGCAAAATGCATTTAATCAATAGTTTTTCAGTTAAAGCAAATCAGGCAGAATTCTATTTTCCTCAGTTGTACAATTTTATCGAAATTTTCTGGGTTTGATGCCAGAAACGCATATAATCCACATGTAAAACATCGTCTTCACATAACCAATAATTTTTTAGTTATACCGGCAACAGACAGACAGACAGAAAGACGAAGATAAAGACAGACAGACAGACATACTTCCTTCGTCTTTCAGACGAGGGAAGAAAAAAATGCTAAATTGGAAGTATTCATTGTATTTCTTTAATTATGTAATGTGACAGAACTATAATGTAATCAAGAAACGCCATTTCGCATTATATTGTTTCATTTTGCTTCACTCGTCTAAAATACGAAGAAAGTATTGTAATCACGAACAAATTTGGTGTGATACACACACAACTTCCTTTTACACTGATCTTATAATTAGCCAAAAATTTAATTTTAAATTTTTAAGCATATGTCAAAAATTTTCAAAAATTACATATTCTACAAAAACGGTACAAAGTAGAGCGTTAAGGCCGGCTTCTCACGAGGCGTTTTTGCAGCGCTGCAGAGTGGCGCCGTGGAGTGGCAGGATACGCGATTGTGTGGCGCGTTATTGCGGCGCTACTGTGTAGCAGGCAGAACTGCTAAGTCGCTCAGCAGCGCTACCGCCGGCGTTGCCAGGTGAAACCGAAATAGGTAGTTTGTCACTTGCAGTGCATCGAGATGGACGCAGTGTCGATTTTGGAAACTTCCCTATCCATTTTCACAAGCACATACAATACAACGGAATTTAACGGTAACCCGCAACAAACTAAAAAGTCAGTGTTGCCGTTGGCCTGACGTAAAATTATGGCATGATGTTGCCAAAATTATGCATCAATCGGCAGCACTGGCTTAGTTCTGCGGCTGCGCTTCCGAGAATCACTGCCCGCCGCTAGTAGCGCTGCGAGTCGCGCCGTGTGAAGGGGTCTCGCGACTAGCAGCGCGCGCTTCTGGTAGCGGAAGTCTGCTACGAGTGGCTCAAACGCGCCACCGCGCGTTCGTTGAACGCTCCGTGTGAAGGCGTCTATTTAAAACAAGGTTTCCCTACCAGCAGCGCCACTCTGCAGCGCTGCAAAAACGCCTCGTGAGAAGGGACCCTTAGTTAAAGAGACAAATGTTGTCTAGAATTTTAAGCTGAATTCAAAAATGTAATAATATATCGGGTGTTGTATTTAAAATAGTAATTAATTTAAAAAAATCTGTAAAGGGCTTTACGCAGAACTTCCCTCGTCGAAACTGTGACACCAAATAATTTTAAAAATCAAATTAAGTTAGGAGTACAAACAACTTCACGTTTCTAATAAATTAAATACATTTTCAAATAATAAAACAAATGTATCCCGCTGGGGTTTGAACCCGCCGCATCTGCGGCTCTGCAGTATGCTCGATCCTGGCTGAGTCAAAAAATCACAAGAGTAAACACCTACTTTCGGTTATGCGATTTTCTTCAAAAGCTTGCTGTCGCATCTACATAGTACACAATACACAAAACTTATATATGAAGTTTCAACGCCATACCTCTTTTGAGATATTCTGTTCACAGACAGACACACAGACAGACAGACAGACCAATAAACAAAAACAGGTTTTTTCGATTCAGGGGACTCTAAAACGTGAAGATCTGTTGAAAACTCAATTTCGAATTTTTGGGGTGAATCCAATACTTCCTTTCACCTTTCAAGTTCGGGGCCCTAGATATTTTGCATGCAGAAAGACATATAATCCATGTCTTCCTGGCATGAAACCGAGAAAATTTCGGTAAAATATATACAGGGAAGCAGCTTAAAAAATAAAATGTTCCCTATTTTTACTTTAACTCAAGAACTATTACGTAAATGAAGTAATATTTTGCCCATAGATCAGATTTTCACCGTTGACGAAAAAGAGCATATTTTGGACCCAACATATATGTATAGAGTGAGTACTTGCAAAAAATAAAATTCTGTTTATTTTTGCTTTAACAGAGAAATAGATAAACACTATAGTTTGTACATAGCGCAGACTTTACCCTTGACGAAAATGGGGTTGCATTGCAAAAATCCGAACGGTCCCAAGTGGCAGCGTGCGACAAATAGTTGAGCGTTGAAATCGGAGACACTGAAGTTCGAATTCCAGCGTTGGTAATATTTTTTTATTTGAAAATTGATGTAATTTCGCATTACCAACGTGTAAATATTTTGACCCCTAGTTTTCTGTGGTTTTTTAAATTATTTAGTATAACAATATCCCACTTGTGAAGGAAGTTCTGCGTAAAGCCCTTTACAAATCCTTTTAATAAAAAAATTTAACAATGGCCCTTGCAATGGCCCAATGGCATAATAATTATGCAAAGAATATCGACGTCTTAACCTTCCTAAGATATTTTAACCCCTAGCTGCATTGATTTTTAAATTGCTTAGAGTCACAACGTCCACTTGGAAAGTTCTGAGTAAACACCTTTACACATTTTTCAATTGAATACGTTTGACACAGGGGGGGCTCGTTGCACAACATTTTGTAAAGCTTATCGGGAAGCTTGTGGTGGAGCTAATGTAGATTAGTAATACAAGTTTTAAGTATGACAAACGGTCGATGCGCGGTTTGCTTAAAGCGAACGTGCTAAACAAAGATAGAATGAAGAGAATGCGAACACCTAAGCATCGCTTCACTCAACTGTCGGATGTAATTCGCTGTAACTTTAAATTCGCTGGACGTACTGGAGCTCTAGCATTTCTGGCCTTTACAATTTTTTTCAATTAAAGGAAATGAAAATACTTTGATGAAATTGAATCTACGGAATTAATAGAGGGGCAAAGTAATTGAAAGCGCAAGTGTTGTGTTTTGCATAGAAATTTGTAAACAAGAAGTATATATATATTTTCAATTGATATAAAACTCTAAAATAATTTGGTATCATTAAGAAATTCCCGTTTTTTATTTCAGTACAACCGGCGAACAGTTTCCACCTGGACTATTTGATACAAATGTATAATTTTGGTCGTATCCACTCAATCAATCGCCACAACCCAAAATTAGCATACAAAAGTCCTCATAAAACTACATAACTTTTGTAAAGACAGCTACCGTTTTGGGGTTAAAGGAAAGTTGACAGATTTACAAAAATGGAGCACGTAACTCCTAATGGATGTAAACATCGTAACTCAAACACGACGAAACGTCAAGCATTTTTACCAAGTAATTCCAAATAACAGAAAAACAGCAAAAACCGCTCCATAGCAACCCTGTTTGCAGGGTAGTCCAATGAAAAGCTCGTCACTATTATACCGGGTGTCCGTTCTTAATCTCGAACATAGAAATCGAACATTGCATTGAACGTTTGGCTGACTCCTGCTCGCCAATTTAACGTACAGGAAGGGTAATGCTACCAATACAAAGATAAGATTATTGCACATCAAATGATAATAGTAATAATAATATTTACTGATGTAGTATAGAAATAATGGTAAAATACCTAATAATCAAATGCACAATGTCCTATAGTAAAAGTAGTCAATGGCAAAACTACTTAAACGGCCACAGTTTTACTATCAAGGTTAATATACTATTACAATGACTCTACCACGTTGTAACGCCTATGTCATTTTATAATTGACTTTAACCTTTACTGTACGTTTATTTTCAATCAATTCTTTTTTTAAACTGAATTTTAATTAACTCATTTATTTTTATTATGGATAAACAAATTATTAATTGCTAGCTTCCGTAGAACACTTTACTGAAAAACAAGTCGGATTCTTTCTAATCTAGATTGCTTAATTCTGAAATTTGATTTTCATATTTTTTATGACAACTCGTAGAACTGTCAACTGACACTTCAAATTAGTTTTGAAAAATCAATTACAAATACCCTCTCGTTAAATTTGTCATTCCACAATATCAAATGGTAAATACTCCCTTAATTAAAATTAACTCACTTTACTCTTTATATTTTCTTTCAGCTTTTCTTTTAAATACCTATATTCTGTTACCTGTTATTGGTCTCAACACCCTCCTTTCCAAGCCCAATGCATCCAGCTCTGCGACTTACTACATTACAAGAACTGCTCCACTCAAAGCCACGGCAAAGGTTTCAATTGACAACCAAACTGCCAAGACGTCTGGAATCCGGATCCAAATCAACACATGAACTCAGGAAATAGTTTTTCACAGGAATACAAGAAAACAACTTGCCTTTTTAAAACAGCATCCATACCTCCACCTCAATATGTATCCAAATCGACCTCAGCTGTAGATGTGTTTACTCTGATGCTCAACCAAATCACAAGGATGACCTGCACCCCCGATTCATCGTACGTTAAAGAACGTATCTTCATGGCAGACTTTATAATCTATTTTAATGGTTAGTGGTTTGATTACTTGTTCTAATCTCCATCTGAAAACAAAACTGTATGCATCGCCTGCCTATTGCACTCGAACAGTCGAGCCGCTCATATCAAACTAGGTCGCAGAGAATGAAAAATGGGTACCGTTAAGTTGTATGTACTTTGCATAAAGAAAATTACTTTTGTAATGGGGTCTGACTGTCCTCATTGCAATACTTTATTTAAGAACATTTCAGACTTGAGGACGACCTGCGTGCATGTCGGCGTACTTCCTCCGTCACTGACAAAAACCTTGGCAGTACGTAAAATATTGCAGCAAGAGAAACGGTTGACAATCCGATTATATCTCTAGAAGAGATCTTGAGCATGAGCATCACTGCACCTGCAGTACTCGCAACTATTTATAAGCGCCTCTACGTTAGAAAGGCTTCTTCTCTATGAATCTCCCATTCATTGGCTGAAGAGTCTCATTTGCTCCATATAGTTTGGTATCGGAAAATACTGAGGAAGTTTAAAATTGAAACGTGGTTTTATTACTATGATGTCCCCACGCAATCACTCACTGTTCTTCACAGCTGGGGGAATTTTCGAGTACGTGATGTTGGAGAGTCAGAAAAGGGTCACTGCTAAATGCTATACACAGTGCTGCCCACCTTACGCCCTACAGAAGCCTAAAATCCATAGCCCAACACTTGGTTTCTACACCAAGACAACGTCTCTGCTCATGAGATCAATGCGTATGGCGTCTGTTTGGCAATAACCAAGTTGAACTTGCTTGCAGGAGTTGTTTCCCCCTGTAAGTATTATCTTACACCTCGTCACTTCTCCTGTTTCCCTCATGTGAAGATAAAACGATTTACAACTGATGATAAGCTGCTGAAGATTCTCAGAGAAAACGAGGATGGGTTGATTGGACGATTAGTAATGAAAAATACAAAGGTGTATTGAATATGAAGAAAAATACTTTGAAAGCTTTAAGCTCCCAACTTATTTCGCAACTGCGTTACTTACTTATTAAAATGCATATACAATTGGCGGTAATTTACGCATATGATATTAGTACATATCAAATTCGGTAAATCACACACATGAAATGCCGCGAGCCCTAAAACCAAAACGATTCAAAATTTTGAAATTAGTAGCCTTAGCTGTAGAAAACTGGTCACATCTGACCATTGTGGTAGTTTGCCAAATCACCACAATAGGAGACTTTCCAAATAGCTACATTTACGAAAGAAATAATGCTCACATCTCACACAAATCCTTAGCTTGCTACCCTCACATCTTGGTGCAAAAATAAGTTGATGAGACGAATTACCAACTCCCAATGCCGCGTGCATTCAAAATTCAGTAACTGCATAAAATCTCAACCTAACCTAATGCAATATTTCAAAAATAATGGTAGGTGCTACGATAAACATTCTAGTTAAATGTGTTTTCATGGAATATTACATTTTGGTCACACTTTTTTTAAATAACGTCCTGCGTAATATTACCTTTATTGTTAGAACCATGTTAATTGCCATTTGCCAAAGTTAATGAATTGCCGTCATATTTTCTTGTCGCTGTTTAACGTAACGTTGTGGCAGTTTCGTTTTTTAGCCACCTTATACATTTGCAATCAAGTTTACTGTTTGTAACTAAGTTAACGCGTTACGTAATTAAATCTAACCTTCACTAACCTATGTCGGTGTTATTACTTTTATTCCAAATCTGGTTATTGTCATTTACATATTTTTATTATTTCAATAGAGTACATTGTCAAGTACTTATGTTTTTCATTTGTTGATTACAATATTTGCATACGTTATGTGTACACTTTTTAGTTGTAAAAGGAGTTTAGCAGCTGCATCAATAAGTTATTTTTGTAAAGTAAGTCAGTTTTGTACTTGGTTCGTCGACTAAACTCTGCAAGTTGGAAGTAAGGAAGGTTCCGCATTCAAAGTGGGCCTACCTATTGTTGTTGATGTTGTTTTCCCGATTTACTCCGAATGTGATGGCGCATCAATTCTACCATCATTTACCCCTTGTGCCGAAGCGCAGCCCTAATCTTTAAGGTAGTAAAAAACAATGACTTTCTAGCTGAGCGAACCAAAACCGAGCATCTCGTAACGCGAGTTGGAACTGCGTATCCGGTTAAAATTCCCGATTATGTCGTAAAGTCGTTTTGTGGGTAACATATTTGGCTCCCAAACGTATGACTTTGTTTTGCACGCTTGAGGGGCTGATTGTTAAGAGGTAATACCGGTTTCGTTCGGTAACAGTCTGCCTGTTGGACATATAACTCAAAAACCATTTGTTGGAGGAAGACGATATTTTGCATGCAAATTATATATCTACCTCGTATAAAACTGAGGAAATTTGAGACAAATATATGCAAGGTGAGCACCTTAAAATAATATGATTGTTTATTTTTGCGTTGAGTGAAAAAATAGATAAAAGTAGGAATTTGCACATACCTCAGGCTTTACCCTTGACAGAACCAACAGATACATAACAAATGTTCTACGAAATTAAACATGGGTGAACAATAAATGCGTTCTATTTAAGGTAGCCATATCTCACAGATCGGAGAAGTCCTTGGTGGGCAAGGCAACAAACGCTTGCTTTACTTCGGGCTACGCACAGATCATTCAAATTACATTCGCTGGCTCGTTCGCAGGCCCTGAAGTTTAAATCCCATCGCCGATAATGTTTTCTTTTATTTAAAAAATTATATAATTTGCATTACTAAGTGTTCTCTTTTATTGTTTCAGTATTATTACGAACGTGTTTTTAACCCTATATTTCTTTGACTTTTAAAATCTTTTAGTGCCACAACATACACTTGCGAGGGAAGATCTGAGTAAAACCCTTTACAGAATTTTTATATACTACTACAGTAACGTTTTTATTGCCTCGTCTAAAAGACGAAGGAAATATTGGAATCGCGAAAAAATTACCTTCCAAGATTTCATGTCCCTAGATGATTACAAACAGGTTTTATCAATTCCGTCTGTCTGTCTATCGGTTGGTGGTATAACTCAAAAACTATTTATTGGTGGACGATATTTTGCATACAAATTATGTGTCTACCTGATATGAAGCTGAAAAAATTTTCGACAAATATATACAGGGTGAGCTCCTTAAAAAAATTAATTATGTTTGCGTTAACTGAGAAATAGATAAATGTAATAATTTGCTTTAGGCCAGGCTTTACATTTGATGAAAATGGGGCCCAACACATACAGGGTACTGTCCTAAAAGGGTCAAAAAGTTTCAACAATAAGTCTGTTCTGTTATATACACCTGCGCATCGCAAAGCCGGAAGAGGTCTTCGTTGGACCGGTGGATCAGACGGTCGAATTTAAATTTAGGTTTGCAGGCGCTGTACTTTGAATTCAATCGCCGGTAATGTTCTTTTAATTTGAAATCTATTTAATTAACATTTTTTTTTATTTTCAACATTGTTTAATATCACAACGTTCATGTGTAAAACCCTTTAAATATTTTTATCTACGACCACTACTAAAAGTAGGCCTTTTAGCGCTAGCTTGTTTCACTAAAAGTGACGTTTTATAGTTTACCGTGGTTAAAGAAATCAGATGTTTACTTTTAGCTCTAGTGCTAAAAGTGAAGTGAGGTTATAAAACTAAAATTTCGAACTGGAAGTGAAGTTCTAAAGTTATTCTAGTTGCTTCTTGCGTTACAGGTAGCGCGTTTTTGAAATAATTAAAGCGTTATGTAATGAATACAGTCAGATGTGGAGTATTAATAATTACATTTCGTAACTGACCTTGACAGCACTGGCTTCGGCAAACAGTCGCGCGCGCATGCCTACTATTTATTATGACATAAATTAGAAGTGTCGTAGATGCAAACATTTGTTAAATAGATATTTTTATGGATTAATAACGGTAAAATTAAGGTCGTAGATAAAATATTGTATGCAACTCGTGCTAAAAGTCGTTTATGCACGAGACATGAAAATTATGAAGCCGAAGGCTAAGTTTCATAACATGTCGACTTTTAGCACTTGTTGCATAAATAGCTATTTTTAATTTTCTAATAACTTCCATTTTATATTAATGTTTTTATTTCACATTTTTAAATAATACAACATTTTTATTTTACACTTTCAATTGTAACACCTATTAAACACCCAAAAATGTTAAATACTATTAACTTAAGAATAAATGTTAACTATGTTTTTACAACCTTCCTCTAAACTGCCAAAATAGGTTATTTATTTTACGTTACCATTGGCGACGTGAAAAAAAGCATTTGGCGCACTAGGACGCAAACAAATTTGCATACTAGGGCGCTTCTTGTCCGACTCCCCCTGTCTTTCGATGAAAGTAACCGGTCGTGTAGGTCAGGAATTATTGTGATGGCTTTTTCTGCATCAGAGTCGTAATTATCACCTTTGTGCTTCTCGCTGCAATTAAAACCGGAGAGCCTGTCGAATCGCGTTCGTTATGAAGGTTAGTCAGTCGAGTTTCGCCTCTGACGTGGTTCACACGTTGAGTTACCGTGCTCTTCTGTCCCTTCCCTTTGCAAAGAGTTTCGCCTCTGGCGTGGTTAACACGTTGAGTTACCGTGCTCTTTTGCTTTTTTCCTCTTAATGAAGCCCCTTACGAAAGTGGGCCAAACGTTGAGTTCTTCGATTTCAATCATGACACGGTCCAATCCCGGAAGTCGTTTGTTACTTAAGGTCACTCATTATAGATTTTAAATTGATTATAATTTTTTCGACGACTGACATCGAAAGTCGATTTTTCTCACTGTCATTTGACAACAGAAAGTTGACATTTGCCGCTGAGAGTGCGTTTTCATCACTTTGCCGCTCGCCAAGCGTTTTGGGTTTCCGCGTGAACAAAATAGGTAGCCACGACCGAATGTTTCCTTGACAACGCCCGTCATTTGCTGAAATAATCGCGTCACATGTCATAGACTGCGCGAGTAATGTTAACTTGATTGTCAATTAATTTTTGCAATAAAATGAAATATGATATTTTCCTTTGATAATATGCTCAGTCGTCGAAAAAATAGTATGTATATTTCGAGCTAAAAGTGCGTTTGGCGCTTTTGCATGATTGCTGGATTCGGCTTCGCCTCAACCAGCAATATTCATGCGCAAGCCGCAAGAATGCTTTTTCAGCTCTTAACATACAATATACTATTATAATAATTATTTTCATGTTAAATGATGTTTCTGTCTACTTTGCCAAATGTATTCCGAGTGCTCCTGTTTTGTTACATTATTTTTAGCTGTTATTACACCCAGTATAGTATTTTTTCGTAAAAATATTTATATAATCATTAATTGAATATAAACTATTCATCTAACGTTATATTTCGAAAGTATTTAGGGCCACAACTGGATCGTAATCCACTCCACTCTAAGCTAGCTGAATCACTTCTTATTAACGTCTTGCAATAAATTAGAGAAGTAAAGCTTGACCATTTACTAGTATCTTTTTTAAAACTATTGGAAGAGAGCAATATTATCATATTTGTCCCGCTTATACCTTGTATATTACCGCTCTGTATATCGACGCCCTGTATCTTGACGCAACCCCAGGATACATCTTGTCGGCATGTAGATCTATGCCGACGCTCGCGGTGAATCTTTGAAGTGCCGTTATCCACTTTTCTAGAGAAAAATCTTCCATTACAACGTCTACAGATTAACTCCAATTTTACTTGTCGTCATCCTAAAGCTGTCCATTTTGGTTTCATCGAAGCCCGTTCAAGCCAACCTGCTAGGATTTTCGCTCAGTGCCCGGTGACCGAGACTTCCTTTGATATTCGTATCTTGCTCTTAATTGAATTATTGAACAAGCTAAGTTAAATCTTTTTTTTTATTGCAGGTGTGATTTACCGCAAATTTTGAATACGTTGTATGTACTAAGCTAAGTTTGCATGCGGTAATTCGTATATATAAGTTTTGGGACGGAAGCGCTCTGCGGCAGTTTATTTAAAAACCTTCCTGTTTCGATTGGCCTCTCAGGCGAATGGAACATCATGATAGGTAGAATTCTTAGGGATTGTTTTGTTGCCATTGGTTGCTGCAGTTCTGGCCTTCAGCTGGGCCTTCTTAAATGTTATCTTAAGGAATTTCTTAAATTTACTGTATGATTTCTCTTTGTAGAGCAAAGTGCAGTTCCGTGTATTCGTGAAGTAAATAAAATAACGAAGGTAAATCTATATCATGAAACTAAGTACTCATATCAACTGCCGCCAAGAAGAAAATGTTAATGTAATTCTTCCCCCCCCCCCCTCTAGTACATCACCGTGGCGCTCATAAAAATAACACGAGCAACCTTTAAGCTTGTTAGCTATCGTAGACGGGGTTTACTCTGTGACAAACTATAGCCTTACAAATTACTTAGCTTTCAGTTTTGCTTCTAGGAACTAAGCACTTAGCAATAAACAGATACAAAAATATTTTTAAGTTTATCTTCACTTGACGTCACAACTTCTCGAAATACGATCTGTCATTTCTAAGATAAGCTTTCTGCTTTTTACAGTAGCTAAAATGGGTAAATCTGTAATATTTAGTTTTATTTTCTAAAATCGAAAACCAAACTGCATATTCGCTTAACGAATAAAGTTAATATTGTTTTAATGGCTACGCGGCTGCACTGAAAGAGAAAATATTATCGTTTACGTTTAAATACTGCGTACCTGAAATATTGAGTGTCTGCGCCAAGGAGTTAGTTTAGCAGGGAATTTAAATTGAGCGTATTTTCATAACTTTTGTAAAAACATAGGCAACTAGCAGTTTTCGTAATGTAAATGTGGTGTGTTATGAAAGTCAACTATGAATTTATTAGCTGGAGTTCTGTTCAGTTTCTCTACGTTTTTCAAGATATTTTAACCTCGTTTTAGTACTGAAAATGTGCTCGAGCTTTGACTTATACCCTGTTTGTACTGTTAAACGTGTAGTTTTAGCGGACAATTAACATCGTTTAGCTTATAGTGTAGACGAATTTCTACTTCATTACCATACCTAAAGTATTTTGTTATCTTAGAATTTCAACAACTGCTTCAGAAATTATTTTTACAGCAAAATAGAATATATATCTCGTTGCTTAAACATTTAAAGTAGATAAGCTTTGTTTTAATATCACATTAAAAAATGTAATATGTGATAACGTTTGTAATTTTAAGAGTCATATTTGGGTGCAATTAATAATACAGAGATTAAGAACACGATGAAACACTTTTATATCAAATAATTACCTCACCTAAAAATGCTTTGTTTCCAACCCACTCTATGGCAATAAATACAAAACCACTTGGTATTTATTAATTAAATTTTCTCCAAATAATGTCTAAATTAAATATAGTTTTGTAAATACTACTATATAGTAGTTACTAATACTAACACTTGTACGAATAAATCTAGACATAACTTTGTTTACTCACAACTTTAAGAACGCCTGCAGGCACGATGCTTTGTCCTCCTGGAAAAATAAAATTCCATTTTAAATCCCTTAATTAAGAGCGCCGAAATATGGAAAAACGAGCAATTATTTTCGCATTTCTTTTCGTTTTGTTAAATCGCGACATTAAATTGCAAGCAATAAAATCCGAATTCAGCCTTTCCCTTGTAAGAGTCCTTTAATGACAAATACAGGAAATATACAAATATCCCAGTAACTTTGCACAAAAGAATTTATTACTCTTCTTTAGAATTTTAAAGATTTTACAATTGTAATTTCATTAAGAAATGGCTCTATTCGCCCTCTTTAACAATTGCATACAGACGATTCTATGGCGATTACGGGAGGAAACCTTATAAAATATCAAATGCGCTACTTATTGATTTCTAGTCACAATAGAAGGACGGGCGTCAATTGGTGGTTTGTGAAGATGGAGTTCCCAGGTGTCAAACGAGCTCAGCTCGTGTGCGTAATTAGAGTCTGATCAATTCTAATTATACCTCAGGTACATATTTTACTGACAGCGCTGCTATATTTTAGGTCATTTTCCAATTTAAGCTTCAAGCAAAGCGATGCAGCAGTTTCCGGATCAAAATAGATATTCCCGGAAGATCATCATTAAAATTGCATTATATAATTACAGCTAAACGATAATTAATCCCGTAGGCGATTAAAGAACGAACGAGTTTGGAAACAATTTCAAGATTTAGATTGACTGAAGTCATCCATCGCATAATTGCTACGTCTTAGAAATTATTAAGATGGTTGCTTATAATGCTCATCTATAAGATGTTCACTTTTCGAATGTAACAGTAGAGATCTTGCTTTTCTTCAAAGGTATTATATCGGTTAAATTAGGGCAAAGTTATAAATTTTAGTACTGTTCAATATGTTAAAAAGGCATTTGACCTAGCTCAATTTGTTAGTTACTTTTACTGCGCACCGGTCTCCGTAGCTCAGTGATTACGCATTCTGGCTACTGATCTACCGGTCGAGAGTTCGATCCCCGATCCCGGAAAGGTTATAAAATATTAAAAAATGTGGATGAAAACCTCTACAGAATACCATCATTCGGAAGTGATGTAAAGCCGTAGGTCTCTTGTCACTACGATGTGTAGCATGTAAAAGGTTCCTTGCTAGGGTTGGAACTCCTTAGTCTCCGCAAAATTCTAAGTAGGACTTTGACCATATGACCAAAGTAGTCGGTGTCTAAGTTACCTGATACGCCGTATGCTTAGACCTTGACAAATACAAACAAACAAATAAACTTTTACTGTGCTGTATTTACTTGAATATTTCTTAATATTTTGTGAAATCTTTCATAAAATCAAAAAAACTATTCCACCGTTTGAAACTATTGGAAGCAATATTTTTTGCTAGTTGCGTCGTATTATATGATTATAGCAATCGATAACTGTTGATTTTGAGATTTCAAAGATATTCAAGATATAGCGGATTATTTATGAGCACTACATCAAAACTTACAAGATTTGAAACAAATTTTTTTGTAAATAATGACCTAACAAATAGACAAAGAAAAAAAGGGGAAAATAAGGTAAAAACAGCAGAAAAAACTGAGAAAAAGTTTAAAGATTGGATACAATAAAGTCACAATAGATGAAACAGAGTAAAAATTAAATATAAAGATAGAGAAAGCAAATACATGAAACTAATAAAAAATCAGAATCGGATCAACGGAAACAAACCAAGCAGACAAAAGCGATAAAAAAGTAACAACGCGAAAACAGATATGTAAAAATATGTATAGATGCATAAAGATGGAAAAGTGAAAGCGGCAAAAAATGCAGTTACTATACTCTGCATTTTGAGAAATATATTATACTTTCACAGCAGACGACAAACAGTAGAACGGGTTTCGTCATCCACAAGATGCATGTATCAATAGTAGAAGCATATATAAAATTAAAGAAAGACTTATGCAGTAAACTGAACAGAGAATAAGAAATGCTAGCAAAATTTTACCTCAAGATAGTTTCAGACGACAGCAATACATTGGACGAAAAGAAATAGTTAGATCCACCATAAGTAGATGCAGTATCACGAAACTAACAATGAAAGTAGAAATCTACTAATAGATTTTGCACAACACAGAGGATAATAACGAGCAGCTACTACCAAGAGAAAGGCA
The DNA here is from genome assembly GCA_940337035.1 of Agriotes lineatus. Classification (NCBI taxonomy): domain Eukaryota; kingdom Metazoa; phylum Arthropoda; class Insecta; order Coleoptera; family Elateridae; genus Agriotes; species Agriotes lineatus. The sequence goes on from OW679198.1 coordinate 38,799,235, forward strand.
TACCCAAAAGCACTTGGAGAGATATAAAGGATATTCGGAGCTACACAAGACCAGCTGTAGACATTGTTTACTTGTTGGTATAAAACTAATACAAAAATGTAAACCTATAGAAAATTAAATTACTGAGAATATGGCTAAAACAAAATATTTAAAATAATTGCAAGTTAGAGCAAGACAACTCCGAAATAGAAAGGCTGTATATGAACAATAGAATAAAACAGACAACAATAAATGACAGCGATAAAGAAAATAATAGTAGAATTAGAAAAAAAGAAAAACTACAAGACTAGATAATAGGTCAAAAAGGAAAATGAAGCAAGCAAAAGGAGACACAAGAAACAAGTGAGAAAAACAAAAAACTATTACGTGAAAAGGAACCGAAATACAACGAGGAACTAATTGCTGGGATAGAAGAAAATTACTCAACCAAGAAAATACTGAACATTTATCGAGAGCTAAACAAAGAAAAAAACGTTGATCAACTAAACTGAACCCCATATTTTATTAAAAAAAAGATGGAAAACTAATACGAGGACAATCAGACATTAGAAGTGTGAAAGAGCTATCTTATATGATTATTGAGTTGATTATTAAACCAAAATGCATAAAATGAATAGAATAAAGAAAAATTCGACATTGGACTGAAGAATTCACAAGAAAAAAAGCAAGATAAAATGCACAAATTGTAGAGAAACGGCACTTCTAATTGTAGCGTATAAAATCTTAGGCTCGCACTTGAAAAACAAAGTAACAGAGAAAATAGAAAAAGAAATAGGAAAGTGCAAATGTGCCTTTAGAAAATGTAGATCAATAGAAGACCAAATAGCCACAAACATACAAATCAAGGTACCTCCGTATGTGAACAGAACTATTTAAGCTTAATAAAACTAGGACCACTAGCTAAACTATTAAACTTAGTAAAATTAACGTTAAAGAAGCCAATAATAGAATAAGAATAAATAACAAACTATTCAAAAAATTCTATGTCAGCGGAGGATTGAGACAATGGGGCCCACTCTCGTTAATACGTTAACTAAAGTATGCAATGAAGGAAGCCAACTTAAACAGAACAGAGTTGCTATCCCATACGATATACCTATCCCGATACGAAGCGAGAGAGAATTATAAGAAATCCTAGTGAAATTAAAGGAATATGCACACACCATATGCCTATAACTAAACGTGTAGCAAACACATGGACACGTGCAGGGTCCATAAATTACCCAGCCAAAATATCTACAAAAGCAGCGGAAGAAATCTTAAAAGTGAATCTTTTCGATCGATAGGCTCTTCAGCTTAAATCAGCGGGTGGCTCACTTTGGACGCAACGTTACAAGCGAGCTGATAACTAGTCTCACAAACAAGATAAAAAATTGTCGAGAATGACGGTCTGCATCCGCACAGGAAATGTCAGAGCACGCAATTGCAAACTCAATCTCGGAGACCTAATGCGAATTTTGAACAACAGGGGCGCCGAACGTAAACTGCAGGTAGTATCAAAACCTTTTTGGAACAATAGTAAGCGGTTGTTCAAGGATCCAGAAAAGTCCAGTGACCACTGGGGCACATAAGGAAACTCATAACCAAATCCTTAAAAGCCAGTAACACTTTCGCTGACCAGACGTCCGGCATAGAATCCGGATAAAATTACTATTAGCACTTTCCCGAAAGCAAAAGTTCCAACCGGCCACCAAGCAGCAATAAAGTCTTCTGACTGTGTCAATTGACGAAAAGTTATATATAAGGATAAATAGGTAAGCACCGGGGCATTCAGAATTTGATTTATACGTCTTATTCCATTGACTTCGGCATGCCGGGTCTACAATCCGTCTAGCACATTTTCGAGTCGACGTCAGTAAAAATTGCATTCGGTTAGAGACGTCTGTCGAAATACCTAAGCGCTTTAACTGTTCACACAATAGTTGTTTAATCGCGCACTATATGTATTTTCTGGCTCAACACATTTGCCAAGATACTAATTGAATAGAGACATAGAACAGGAAGAAGAAATATTGGTTGTTGTTTTACTTACAATTATAATTATAATCTAGGTACGTAGTAGCAGCAAAAACCAAAAACGAAAATAAAACAACAGCCATGACAGAGACAAATAGAAAATTTGACGTAAACTTAAACAAACAATGACAACAAACAAAGAAAAAGCATATAACTTGAGGGAACTTGAGAAGTTTACATAAAATATGGTAGAGGCACGGAATCCTATCGGATGCTGGATAGGTGTAAAACAGAAATACAAAGAAGATTAATGAAAGAAGATTGTTGTGTACCAGAGTTAAGAGACTGATTTATAATGAAAGCAGTTGAAAATATTAAGCTTAGCACTGCCACGCGAACTCCTAGGACTCATATATGCAAATGCACAGCGACGCCTATAATTGGCCTAACGTCTGTTGGCTGAGTGCAAAATAAATAAATCAAAAAATAAAATAAAAATATCTTCTTCTTGTTTCTCTTAATATAGGCCCGGGAAAATGGCTAGCATATCTTGTTAAATTACTTAGTAGGAGAAATTCCCTTTCGAGGGTAACGACTACCACAGATAGTAGTGTGATGCCGGAGAGCGTTCGATGTTACCAATGTCAGGTATGGGGCTCCAACCTACTACCTGCCGACTGCAAACGCAAACGCTTTACCAGCCGGCCACATGCTTCGTATATGAACTTATTAAAATGTACCTGCGATTTTGTGCATGTTCCTTGAGAAATACGAAGTTAGTTTTGCATTCCAATTGTACTTATTCATCTTTGAAATTAAAATTTTGAAAAAACGCATAGACAACACCTAACTGAAACACTGAAACGAAGTTTCTCCACCACTTTTGTTCAAGTTTGTAGGTAGGAGGTTGGTTTTTCAGACATTCCTATTTTACTTTTCCACCTTTTAACCAAATTTAAAATTCCAAAAAAACGCAAAGACAAGAAAACAGAATTAATGACTCAAATACGACTCAGTTTTAAGAAGTTCATGAAGATATGAAGTAAACTGGAAATATATGCAACTAATCTGTGGCTCATAGTAATATTCACGGGTGAAGTTTGGACAGTAGGAACGACGGAATAAAAAAGTTACTGTAATATGAGTGAAAAAATACGCAGACAATTTGAGGTACAATAATACAAAATAAATTGGAATTCAAAACTAACAAAGAATAATAATAACTACAGTTAACCAGATATAGTAAAATTGGTGAATGGACAAAGGTTGAGGTGAATTGACCAATTTATAAGGATGAATAGAAATACAATACTGAGGAGACCGTTAAAAGTAATAGAGGAGGAGAAAAATCACGGAAGACCTTGGATAAAAACTTACAGAAGTATATTGTATGAGAGACATTACACGTAAGTCTATAAAAGTTGTAATTAGAAACGTGGTGCATATTAATAAAATATTTTTTATTATATCCACCAAATTCACTTTTTTTGTATAGGGTTATGTTGCAGAGGTAACATCTCTCCATTGGAGATGGTCACATCAATAGCCCTTGACTTGATTTCTAGTCACTGATCCTCTTAGGGTACCCAACTCTCATCTATGGCTTCTAGTGCCACACTCTGAATAACTGCACTGACCTGCATGCTGAACTATGTGAGGATAGTCGGATGTATGAATCTAGTGGACGCAACTTCCCGATAATGGATTTAATGGCTATAGTAATAGAACAGGGGGAGATTAACCCCTTTAGCCCTGAAAGGCAATTGATCTAAGAAGAGTTGAAGTGGTGGACTAGTCACTCATCATTCGTAAAAATTTTAAAAACCGCCTAACACGAAGCCTCGGAATTGGACGGAAAACAAACTGACACTAACTGGGCTATGACACTTGAGAGTTGGCAAGTGGAATATTCAAGGAATATCTACAAAGGTAAAGGAGTTCGTGACCGTAATATCTAAATATAAAATGGACATTATATTTTTAACAGAGATAAAAAGTAAAATAAAAGGACGCGAAGTAATATATTCTTTTGCTCAGGAGTAAATAAATGCAAGAGATCTAGTATGTACTGTTTGAGGCTTTCGCGGTTACTCGAATTATTCTCCTTGGCATAGAATTTCGGCTTAGACCGCGTAGTATTTGTATATGAACACCCAGCATTTTCTGGCTTAATGTGCCTTGCACCTTGTGAAGTCGAGCAAAAACCCGCGCGATCGCCATGCTCTCTGGTGGCTCGTGTTGTTTGAGTATCTTGAGGACGAGGATACTTAGGCAGATTTGGCCGTTTTGCTGTTTGTGCATCCATATTCACTAACGTTTCGCAAGACCTTGCAGCTTGCATCATCAGAGTGAAAGCAAAACGGCCAAATCTGCCTAAGTATCCTCGTTCTCAAGATACTCAAACAACACGAGCCACCAGAGAGCATGGCCATCGCGCGGGTTTTTGCTCGACTTCACAAGGTGCAAGGCACATTAAGCCAGAAAATGCTGGGGGTTCATATACAAATACTACGCGGTCTAAGCCGAAATTCTATGCCAAGGAGAATAAGAGATCTAGTACTCGAATATCAGTTCTAATAAAAAAGAAAGATACGAATCATATAGAATATATTGAATATATAAATGAGACTACTCAATTCACCTGTCATCTGTCAAAAATTAACCAATGGTAATACAAAATTCAAGTAAATATTTCCAAAAATATATTATTTATTAGAAAAAACCAATTTTCCTACTCGCTAATAGAAAGTAGGCTTTTTATAACATTTGGAGGCATAAAAACTGTTACATTTCATTCATGAATGGTTCGTTGCTCTGGAAATGCTGCTGTAAACACTTTCTGTACTTCGTTTGAAATCGAGATACTTTTTGTTCGTCCTTAAAAGCTTTGTCAAACTGACAGTTAATAGCTTTTCACAAAAGAAACTTATTTATGCCAACTAGATTGGGCGTTACTTGTTTTGGATTATTTTTAAAGTACCTACCAAATTATATACTGTTAAGCAGTTTTTAAACTTATTTAATTAAACTCGTAGTAAAAAGCATGTGTATAATCCGCATAGAAAGTTATTCGCTGACCTCGTGCTCTTGCAACGCTTCCTATGGTCGAGTTGCAAAGGATCACGCGGTGCAGCCAATTCTACTATTCATACAAATAACTATTTCGTTTTCTATTACTTTGGAAATTGCGTGGATTGTTATTAAATTTACGGAAAATTTATTTTATAAAATTGTTGGGTCTGGTATCATTTTTAATCAAAACTGCATAGGTTATTTTTGAGGTGGGATCACTCATGTTTATTGCGCTCGGTATTAGTCTTGCGCACTTGTCCTAATCATTTAGAAGCGAAGTGGGGATCTGTGATACCACCCCAAAATAAGTCGACATGACTTTGACTACTCAGGATATTATCAGTGGGAATCTTAAAGTATTTTGGAAGAGAATTAGTTATTATGGCTATGCATATTCCAATGCACGATGTAACAGTACCTCTAAAGAGAGCCTTTTACGATTCATTCAGTTAACTACAATTAAAAACGGTCGAAATCTAATTTTGGCTGGTAATCCCAATGAGAAAGTTGGAGTACGTAATAACGATGAAGTAAGTAGTCGGCTAATTTAGAGATCCAACCGTAAATTATATTGGCCATAGAGGTTTGTAATCAGCACAGTTTCAAAATTAACATCTGGTTCCAACATAAACATATACATGGATATACGTGGACCCGACAGAACGTAAATCAAAAATCTAGTATAGATTTTATTATCACGAAACAAGTAGCTACGGAAGAAGTCATCGTTGAAATAGGTGCTAACAGCGGGTCGGATCACTATTTACTTTCGTCTGAAATAATTTACCCATATTGTTGTAATTAAACTAAGACTTATATCGAAAATCCAAGTACAGATGACCAATTAAATACAAATCTACATATCCTCAATATAAAATTTATTTTGTTAAATACAGTACTTAGTACCAGATATCTTTATGACAGAAGATTGAACCAATATCTTCAACATCAGGAACAACTTGTACATCTTGAACAAAAACATCAAATAATAATAAATGGCCTTCATAAAGTAGCACAGGAAGCTTTTGGATTAGAAACTAGTAATACATTTTACCCAAAATTGCTGACAGGGGGAATTGAGGAAACAATTAAAACTAAAAATTAAACATCTAACAATTGTCTGTCGATAAAACATAATAAAACTAGTCCAAATATAAGGATTTACACACAGAAGATAAAGAGAAAAAATAAAACATGTGAAAGGAAATGTAAAATTGAGAATAAGATCGAAGGGGCACAACCAACAGAGATGCGAAGAACAATAAAAACGTTCAAAAAAGAAAAGTAGGACAGCGCAGCATCGATGGAGAATTGGAAGAGACTGGTTCACTGGACAGAGGGATCAATGTAAACATACACCTGCAACACCGGAGGAAGTAGTAGAAAATTAACGAATAAACTGCTCAACTACAGGTCTAAAGAGTAGCTTCAGAATGTGTAGTTCAAAACGTGACCACCGAACTTCTGTAGATGGTGCCAAGTGGACAAGCCGCCACTGTGCTACAATGCTTGGAAATTTTGCAAAGTGGAAAATCGCCACCTTTCGCCAAAACCAAATAGCGCATGAAGGTGCTCGGGACCTTAGCAACAACTTTCAAAATTTCGATATCTGTAGCCGTTCGAAAGTTACAGGCGATCCAGACAGACAGACGGACGGACGGACGGACGGACGGACGGACGGACGGACAAAACGTTCGCATAAGTACGCTGAAGCTACTAATAACGAAGTCGAAGATTGGGAAATTGTAACTGATGATGTTCACAAAGCTATAAAGGCTATGAAGAATGGACGAGCTGGGTCCTGGGGTGTTATGACAGAAATGATAAAGGATGGAAGTGACCTATTAATAATACAAGTAACTAGACTAACAAACATACGCATTAATGAAAATAGAATACAGAAGCTATACAAAGTATTCTACATTACGTGGCTCTACAAGAAAGACAAAAGACATGATTCCAATATATAATTATAAAGGATTAAGTGTAAACTCTACGTTGAGCAGATTATTTACAAAATCATCAAAAATAAATTGACATGAGCAATAGCAGTTCAAATAAGTGAAGAACTGAGTGGATTTGCATCTGGGCGGTCATATGGAATAACCTGTTTATTATACAATGACTGTTCGAAAAGCGAAGGTCAAAATCAGAAGAAGCGCTTTTATTGAGCTTCAGAAAGTATATGATGCGGTCACCAAAACTAAATTACGGGAAGTACTGAGCACACTAGGCATAGGTAAGGGTGAACCTTATTAGCATAGTTAAGAAGATTTATAACATATACATGGCATATGTCACAATAGGCAATTGCCTATTATACGTTATATTTCCATCTAAAGGCCTTAGACAAGACTAAATAATATATCCCGTACCATTCAACCTATATCTGGAAGCTGTTCTCGAAGAATGGAAGAATGCGCTTGGAGGAATGGGAGCTCCTATAGGCAATGATCACATAGTATCCTTAAATTACGCAGATAATCAGGTGTTGATTGCACAAAAAGTTTTGACCTGGAGTTTATGCTGCAGAGAGAATACAGAGCTTACAAGGAGTGAGGGCTTACAATTAACAACGAAAAACAGAGAATTTAGTAAGAACCTTTGACGAACAGTTTATCGTACATAGCAATTATAACTTCAGTCTTAAATAAGTCACCGAATTCAAATATTTAGGAACTCTAGTAACTTCATATCCATTAGGTACAGCGGCAATTAATCCGAAAATAGAAAATAGTAGAAAGGTATTAGAAGCCCTTAATACAATATGGTGACCGAAGAAGTTATTGCAAAGGACAAAATTCCATATAGGAATAACTATGGTTGAATCGGTCTTAAATTATGATAGTGTATAGACGCTAAATGCAGTCTTGAGAAGACGATTAAATGCTGTAGTTGTACAGGAGGACATAGTAAACACAGTAAAACAAAGAGGACTGAGATGTTTTGCATCAAATCGTTAATATGTACAAATCAGTTAACGTTAAACCCATACAATTTTATATTAAAATTAGTAGCACTAGAACTTTTAAGCTCCTCATATAGCTACGGGCGTTTATGGAGGAACTACTTCTCTAAACTATTAAACGAAACAAATAAACAAGAAACAGAGGAAAAAGACCAGAATCGCAGACTAAGCGAAGAAAGTAAAGAAACATACGAGACAAGATATATAATTCAAGAACATAATACAAAAAATGAAACGTGGTAAAGCGAAAGGAAAGGACAGAATACATAGCGAAATGGTACAATCAGGAGCAGAAAGATTGCAAGAATATTTGAAATTATAAAACAAATATGGATATCAGTAAGAATGCCGAACGAATGGACGAATGCAATGATTTTATCGATATACAAGAAAGGAGATCCACCAAAGTGTGAAAAATATAAGAGTATATCACTACTAAACGTCACATCTAAGATTCTAACAATCATGATAAACAAGCAACTAACAAGATTCACTGAGCAACAAATAGGAGATTATCAATGTGGATTCAGGGCAGGCAGATCAACGTCTGATGCTATACATATTATGAAGCAAATACTAGAAAACAGCTATGAGCATAACAAATGCAACTATACGTATATGATTCTTATTGATTTTAAGCAGGCATTCGACAGAGTTGATAGGGAGATGCTAATCAAAGACATGAAACGGCTGAATATACCGACAAAATAACACAACCCACAAAAATGACATTATCTACAACAAATGCAGTAGTTGAAATAACGGATGGAAGATCTGAAGCATACTCAACAAATACAGGCGTGAGACAATGAGATTCACTGTCAGCCACCTTATTTAATATAATGCTGGAAAACATAATAAAAGCCACTGAAGCAAAAAGAACAATAAAAAATAAAGAAGAACAAATACTGACGTATACTGATGATATAATAGTAGTGACAAGGAACCTATGACAATTAAAAGAAACGTTCTGGAAAATAGAAACACAAAGCAAAAAAAAAGGAGGTCTAGCAATAAACGCTGAGAAAACGAAATATTTAAGAATCTAACCAGAAAGACATACAAAACGAAATTTACAGACAGGAAAGTACACATTTGAAAAAGTAGACACCTTTAAATATTCGGAATGGTGATAAACAGCACACATAATAGAAGTAACGAATTAAAAGAGAGACTGCAATTAGAAAATAAGACTTATTACAGTAACAAGAAAGTGCTTAAAGGTAAAAAAATATCCAAAACAACAAAAATTTTACTATACAAAAGTTGAATTAGACCAGTGTTGACACACACAACAGAAACATCATGCTTCACCAAAAAAGGAGAAGAACAGTTACAAATATGTGAACGAAGAATACTACGAACGATACTAGGTGCTGCTAAAATAGGAAAAAACGAATATAGATCTAAAATGAGCCACGAAATATTGAAAGAAATAAATGGCGAAGACATTATAAAAATAATGAAAGCACTGAGACTACGATGGTTTGGACACATCATTAGATCAGGGAATGGAAGATCAATTAAAGAAGTCACAGAGTGGACACCGACTAAAGCACGATATAGAGAAAGATCAAAAACGAGATGGTGGGATATATAGTGGTGGATGACATAATATAAATGGAAATTAAAAACTGGAGAAATATAATAATCGACCGAAAATCATGGAGAGAAGCAATGTAGAAGACGAAAACGCATAACAAACTATAAAGATAGCGCAAAGAGAATCTTGGGGACCAATCCATCCCCTAAAATGGATTCATAGAGCTTCAACACAAATGGAGAAAATGTCCAAAGGAAATATGCCATTAACAATAATAATAGGGCAGTGCATAAGTGTACAATAAAGGGGATATGTTACGCGAGATATTTCAAATATTGAAGTGGTACTGATTATGAGTGTAGTTAGATACTATTAATTTCGTACTCTTGTTTCATTGCTGTGATTTATAAGATAAGTAAATAGTGTTAATTCAGAGACAATTTGTGAAAATACAGATTTATATCTATTCCATTCTTCAATAATGTCATCCTATAAAATTTTTATTAGATAGCGAGGCTATTTACAAAAATTAATCAATCTCCTAAGGGTACATAAAAATTCATATGGCAATCATAATGTGTCACCATGATGATAATATTTTTATGTGCTAATATGCAGACATAAAAGCACTAATACATAATATACTATAGAGATACTTAAAGGTTTAATCACAATAACGAACATTTTCCGAAAACATGACGAGATGTTTCTTTCCGGAGTTATAGCACTTTTAATTATTAATTTATTAATGAAAGGTTTCTCTTATTTTTGCAGAAATATTATTTTAGTGCTAAGTTGACCGATATTCACTCTAAACAAACATGCAGAAACAGAAACTTCACCCTAACTCAAAGTCTGTATATTGGATACTAATCTTTTCCGCAGCGACAATATCCTGTTAATAAAGGTATTCTTTGATGGGAATCGAAATTATTTATAGTATACATAGAGTTCGAAGCAATGTATAAACCACAGATATGGAATGAATACTGCTCAAAGCCATTTAGCCTACCAGTAACTGCTAAGTTTGCAAGTTTGAGAAGGCAAAGTTTTCGTATGATGATGTTATAGTTTTTAAGATTTTTACCATTAGACAGAAAAAATCGTTCTCGGCGATAAAGCAGAAAATAAATTAATTCAATCACATCTCTAACCATATCTGTCAATAGACGCAGCACCGCCTGAATGAAATACAGATCTTTAAACTTAAAATTTGTCTCTTTGGACTGATAATTGCTTAAAATTGGCATATTGTGTATTGATAGAGATTTGGCTTTATGCTAAAAAGCAAATATCACCCCAACAAAGTGTATATCACTAAAGTAAGGAAACTAGAGGCAAATATTGATCATCCGAGAGCCTACAGAAAAGCTATGCAAATAGTACAAGTTTTCTATTTTGGCTTTGTGAAGCATTCAACCGTATTATGTTGTCACAGTGTGTAAGCAGGGTAGTTCGCTACTTTATCTCGTCTGACGTGACAAATCTGAAATAGTTGTACTTAAAAAATGTTCAGTAGTTTACCAGCACTCAAGCAGTATGGGTAATAGGAATAGAAGGTAAGATATTCATATGAAAAAAGTACAACGTGCAAGTATCTTAATAAGACAAATCAGACTGTAACCTGACAAAGCAAAAAAAGTTAATTTAAAAAATTTATTGCCAATCACTTGACCACAAAATATGTTGCTATGAACACATGTTATGAGTTTATGATTTTAATAGCAATTAGTAACATTTCAAGCATTTAAAATATTATTTTACAAAATGTGCCATAAATATGCTAGTTTAATTTTTGCAAATTGTATAAAAGATCATTGGCCTTGATAATAATTTGTAAAACGGCATTAAAAATAGTGTTAGCCTTGATTTGAATAACAAAATGTAATCAGAGCAGGCTTTGAAATAATGTATAATATTGTAAAATCGAAGACAAACAATTGGGGAAAGGAAGACATCTGTGAAGTGGTGTTAATTTTGGCTTCCCCAATAAATAATTAAAATACGTGAATAAATACCCTTTTCCCAATTTAGTATGTTTGAAAATTAATTATATATCATTTTGGTACGCCGTAGTAGGTTGTGTTAGTTCGTAGCACCTCTGCAGAGGTTTATAAAAAGTGTCTGATTTGTGCATCGACTGTTGGCTGGTCTTTCCGAGACCGTGTACGAGCTTCTAGCAGTGTAATTAGAGCCCTATAAGCTAAATGTAAGCAGCGACCTTTGTGGGAAGTAGTTGGAGCCCTAGGTGTTAGACAACGGCTGAATTGAAGGCATTTTTGGGAGCGGTCGTTCTGCAAGTCATCAGCGGCTTGTATCTGCAGGCCAACAAAAAAAGAGAAGCCGAGACATCGTGAAACTTGCTGGGGGCTCGAGTTAAGCCTTAGCTTCCATAACAAAGGCAAAAAAGAGGTCAGGAAAGTGTATCCTAAAAGATTGAATTTAGTGATTTCCAAGTGAGGTCGGTTTTTTGTGCACTTCGGGCAGACCCGTCCTCTGAGTGTTTTTTGTTTGTGACGTGTATTTACTTATTGCTATTGTTACACCTAAGCAACGCCTGGATTACGTAATCACTCATAATTTGTTGAAGTAAAGCGAACTTTTTTTACGAAATTGTGAGGTTGGATCGCCATATTTGAATTTAGTTCCCATTAGTTAAAAAATATCCAGTATTGTAGCGGTCTCAATCGTTAAATAAGCATTGTTTACAATATTAAGTTATAAAAATTCTGCCACATTTTAAGTTGATAGCAAATGTATTTCATAATTTATACAAATCAAGATAATATTTGCTAGGATGTAGAAACCCGACCCATATGAGAGATAGAGACATTTATTTAAATCTAATAAAAATAACTGTATCAAATAAACTCATTAAAAACACAACAAGTACCTATATCTCAATACAATATATGATGTTCAGCCATTAACATTTGGAGTTATACGGAAATAAATATACTTTTTTCTATAGCACATGTTAAAGTGTGCTTTTATCAACTCAAAACAAAAGGTCAAGTTTTACTTTAACAGCAAGGGTAGATAAAGTAGCACTTTAACATCAAGGATAGATAAAGTAATTTAATTTTCTAACTTTTGTTTAAATTAAATATGACAGCTTCGTATTATCGTAGCAACCCAATCTAGCTACTGACATTTTGAAATGTCATTATTTCTTTTGAAATTGTTAAAGTTCTTGCTATAGAAAAAAATATTGTATTATACACGACGATAAAGTTATTTCTATCCACTCTTGAATCATTACCGTCTCGACTTCGTCTCGACGTTAAACGATTCACTCGTGGATAAAATTTAACTTTATCGTCTTGTATAATAAATTACTATTAATCGACGGCTTTCTGAAAGAGTGCCTTTTGTTACCACAAAAGTACTTCATCTAGTACAACACGGTTTCATAAAACCCAAAATGTCATAAATTTAGCATGATACCACAATCTTACATTTTGAATAACTTTCCTTGATGATATTTTGACGTATTTTAGAACAAAAATGTACATTACCTGAGAAAAAAGTATTTTTTGCACTTCCGGGACTAAAGTTGATACTGTAGTCCCCGTAAACAGGGGACTAAAGTAGATCATTTAATCCCTAGGGACTAAAGTAACTCATTTAATCCCTAGGGATTAAAGTAAAAATAATACCGTAACTATGGTAAATTTATGTACACCACGAGGTTAGTAGGTTAGGTTTTGTTTGTCATCTGACACACACTGACGTAAAACTTAACCTGCAAATCTCGAATTTGACATATACTGACAATACACTTCAGTACTGCCAACTGATTCAGGCTATCCAGGACCTGCTGCAATTCAGTTTGTAATAAATTATAATTGTCAGTTTCCCAAATTGACATATTCCAAAATTTTGGAAATGTTTGATGATAATGTTCCCAAAAGTGCAAAAAAATAGCGTATATACCTCGGGACTAAAGTGCCTAAATCCCTTGAGTGGTTATTGCCCTCGGGCTTCGCCCTCGAAGCAACAAACTCCACTCGCGGGATTAAATGGTGCACCTTTAGTCCCCTCGTGATATAATATACTATTTTTATCTACCGCTCGTGGGAGTTTATGAACACCAATCCAAAATGTTGGTATTAAGGTTTTTCGACTCGTATTCTACAAGGAATATCGCTACCTGGAGCGTTTGCGCCAATTTGTATACACTCCGTATATTGGCATGATATCCCCGCTGCTTATAAATGTTTACTAATTATTTACAAAAAATGTTTTTGGTTAAGCATGCAATCTATAACGTCACCGTACCTCTCAATAAAAAAAAATCACTGGGCCAAACGTTTCTATAAACCCCAAGGGTTACACTCGTATTTCATGCGATTATTAGCTTATATCTGCCACAATAACATTTTGTTTTATTTAAGAAAATTTGCTTTTCTACCAAACTAGCATTTGACTCAAAAATTGAAACGAATAAATAATCAAGGGAATAGTTCTAGAAAAACCACTCTCAAACCATTTAATGACCATACTTTCACAGAATATTTTTGTATCTATTTTTGTAACAGATCGGTCTGCTTCACAAGCAAATAATAATAATAAATGTCTTTAATTTTTGCTAAATCATCATATTCAGCTTATCCCATGGGGAATTTTATACCGCCATCTCTGGCTCTCATAATTCGGTTTAGAGGTATCATCTTCCTCCTATTATCTATATTTGTTCCTTAAAAGTTTTTGTGTGTTTTTGGCTATCAATACTATTTTCTTCCATTCATTTCTAATCTCACTTTTTTCTTTCCAGTTTTTGGCCCAATTAACTGCAAGTCTTTTATTACTATGTTCCACTATCTATTTCTCGGTTTTCCTTGTCTTCTTGTTTCTGTTGATGTGGTTATTATTTTTGTAGTTTTGCTGTTATACTCACGTGTTATATGTTCGAACCATTTTATTCTTTGACTTCACTATTTGGAGTATGTCTTCTTCTCCTCCCATGTATTCGTTTAACTCGTGATTCATTTTGGCTCTTTTTTTCGGTGTCACTTATTTTGACGGGGTCCTAGTATTACTCGCAGAATCTTCCTTTCCAGTGTTCTTAAGTCTTTCCTCTTCATTTGTTTCTAAACGTATAGTCTCTGATGCATATAGGGCCGTTGGCGTCTCAAGGTTTAACGAAATATTAAAAACTTGTTTAATGTTCATTACATACGCAACAATTTTATTTTCAGTTCGTGAATTCCTAGGGGTTTTCTTATGAGATCAAAAGAAATTACTTCTCTTATTCTAGTGAAATTTCATTCTTAAATTGTCTTTTACACATATGGCAACGAACATTAAACAAATCCGCAAAATAAATAAAATGCAAATGGCTGATAGTAAGCAAAATGTCCTATCGTACGCCCATGCAATTTTTTGGGCGTTCATTGCTGGTATTGCATCGAAGCAAGATGGGCTTCCATGTTCCCGGAAATATGGCGGCTGGCAAGATGCACTACGTCGTTGCTGTATCATGGGTCTCCATTAGGACGGCTTTTAAAAATTCTCATTAAAGTAAGCACTTGGTGTTTTGCGAATTTACCCACGAAATGAAAACAAACACTTTGGTAACTGCATTTTTTAGTGTGAAACATTTGTGTCAAGTACAACTTTATTTACATTTCAAGGAAACACGGTCACTCGCAATGACTATATACAGAAAAAGACGCGCTAGAATCCGTTAAAAATGCGTATATGCATGTAAGTTAAAGTAAAGTTTGGGCACTTCATTCCATGTAGAAACATGGCCTGAAACAAGGCGAGTCAGGGTCGCCGAAATATCTCTTTCCATAACCCAGTCATCTGGGATACCATTAACGCCGTATTGGGTGATGTAGTTAGCATCACGCCTCCTACGACTGCCTTACTTTCCCTACTTCCACAACTGTGGCTTCGGTACCCAATTTTTAAAGCGACTGGGTGGGCCGCCCGCCAGTTGCCAGATGTTGGGATTGAACTCCGTACCGTGGCACCGCAGCCTGACGCCCTAACCGTTCGGCCAGGCTGACGACTTAAAAAACATGTCACACGTTCGTAATTGGAAAATGTACGCACTGTCACCCCACTGTATTACTCTGTCATTTTGAACGTGTATAAATCTGTCCAACTTAAATGTTCGTTATTTTTAAGATCTATTTAAGACTACAGCTTACTGCTGTATGTTACAAATAATTTATCATATTTTAACCCTATGGACTTTGAACGAAACTTGAAATTGTTGCATTTATTTTTAACTACAAACATATAATTTATTTTTAGAACGCTTTTCATATTGAGTCCTCAATTATTATTACTAATTTGCAATACATTTTCTTTCACATTGTAGTTTTTCTAGCGACATTAATATATTTGACTCAAACGGCCGTAACATAATGTGTGCCCTAATGAAAACATAGCAATATATACTTAATGGAGGGTTACAGTTTAATCAATTTATCGGTTATTTACTCTGAGAGAAGTTTACTAGAAACGATATATATTCAAACAAATTTCAGAACTTGTTAAAGAATAAAAGAAGGTGTTTATAATTAAATGAAATATTTTCCATATTTCTTTAAAAAACGAACAATTTCTGTGCCAAAATTAATAATGCTTTTTAGGTGCAAACCCATATCTTTAAATGAAATCCACATAAAATAGGACGCATACTGTAAACTTAGAAAAGTATATACCTCCATTTAAGCACAGATCACACGATCAATATCTTGCATCAAATTTGTTTGTCAAAGAAATTGAGTGACGTCATAAACAATATTTGATTTATTCTATCAAACTTGTTTTATGAAATTATTTAAATTACCTATTATTAGTGAGGTTATGGTCTGCCTTCAAAACCCAAATCGTTAATTGTTTATGTGTATTTTTGTTAAAAAATGGAAGCCCAAGCCATTATGCTTTCATTAGTAGGTTTAGGTTTGACGTGTACAGCGAAAATCTAGAAAAGTGTGGGCCTTAAGTGGCTACAATGGCGCGATCAATAAGAGGGAATGTTATCAGTATGGTCTCTGAATAATTTCACTTTTGACAGTGGTCAATTATGAGATGTTTTATTGGACTTTTTCCACTGTCTTGGATGTTTATCACACGACGTTTCGAGAGTTTTTGGTCTACTCTCGTCCTCAGGTAAAAGAACAGGTTAGTCCTGAGAAGGACTGATTTTTGTACGTCTTTTGCACGTACACTCGTGCCTACCCCGGGGTGTAAATTTCAGTCTTACCACTAAGCCACCAGCGCGGCCTTATATTTTAGATTTTAAACTTATATACAGTGCGTAAATTAAGTATGGAAACGGTGGTATTATTTGAATACGACCATAGATCAAACTCTGACATTTGGTATAGAAGTAAAATATACGGTTTTCTACTAATATCGTTACGACTGCTGCACGGCCAACTAGATTATTTTTTTAAATTGAAATGGGGGTCGAATGTACCATCATTAGAAATATGTTTTTGTGTAGAATCCAACTATGTAGCACTTGGTATGGCTGTTTTAAAAAATAACTTCACTATACCAAATTAAAGGTTGTAGATAAAAATTTAGTAGATAACTGAAACCGATAGTAAGCGCTGAAAACAAAACAATGCCACTATTGTTTAACAAATATTAAACGTCAAAAATTATAAGTGTTGTTTGAATTTGCGTAGTTAGTGAGAAAGTACCATGGAAAATCTTACAGAAAAGGAGAGAATAGAGATTCTCATAATGATAGGGTATGATGACAGAAGACGTAGTTATGCGGAAGTATGTAATTTATTTTATCTTCATCCGTGTTGTTATAGCGTCTTAACCAAATTAATTTTAGTATCGTTAAGAGCTTCATTACCGCACTCAGTGCGGTAATGAATATTGAACAATACACGTTTGCTTATGGCACACAACGAAACTCGTTTGATTGCCGCAAAACTCGGCTCACCGCCTCGTTTTGTCAATCAAACTCGTTTCGTTAAGATGCTCATAATCAAACTTGTATCGTTAATATCTATAATGCAAAATACCCTAATGGTTAAATGGGTATTCTTCATAAATGTACTGTTTAAAGTTGAAAAACAAAACAAAGCATTCACCGCCAACTAAATGTTTAGCATATCTAGCAAGCCGTTGAAAGTAATATTCTCAAAGTTTAATTTGGTATAGTAAAGTTATTTTTCAAAACTGCCATATCAAGTGCTACATCGTTGGATTCTACACAAAAACAGCTTTCTAATGATGGTACTTTCGACCCCCATTTCAATTTAAAAACATAATCAAGTTGACTGTGCTGTAGTCGTAATGATCGATAAAAAATTTAAACCACGAATATTAGTAGAAAACCGTATGTTTTACTTCTATACCAAATTTCAGAGTTCTATCTATGGCCGTAATCAAATCATACTACCGCACTACGCACTGTATATGTTACACGTGTATACACAGTAGCCTATGCGCAGTAGGCTATTTTTGTAATTCTCTGCGCAGTAGTGTCAGCCAAATGGGCCTTATTTCTGCCCTAGCCTGCCTAACTGGTTTTTATGCCAATGCTATGTATGTAGCTTCTTTCAGCTTCCTACGAAACCTATTTCCTTTTTTAGCTGCTATTGATGCGTTATTCCATTGGATACTGTGGTCTTCGTTCCAGACATGTTGTGCGATCTTGCATTTGGTGGTTTCGCCCTTTCTAATATATTTACTGTCTGTGTTCCGATAATCTCACTGGTAGGGGTCGTTGTATTTTTCCTATGTATTGTGTTCCACACTCGCACGGTACGCTGTAGATACATTTCTTTGAACTCTGATCTTTGTTCTGAGGCTTGGCATGCGTCATCAAGCCTCTCAGAGTTGTTGTGGACTTAAAGGCAGTTCTTATGTTGAATCTTTTTCCAATTTTTCTTAGCTTCTTCCTCCGATCATATGTTTTTGTTTCGGCTGTATAAACATCTTGCGATGCCACGTTTCACGCTGTTTCGGTGATCCGAATCGTAGTGTAGGTATCTCCCCGTATGAGTTGGTTGCTAGGAATGGGAGTTTGTCTTCCGATTCTATTTCCATTGTGAACTTAATTGATCGAGCTTAATCAAAGAGATGTTCTAGGAAGCAGTCTAGCGTCTCTCTTATGCGGGCCATATTACGAACGTATCATCTACGTATCGCAACCATAGACTAAGATTTTTCTCATATTGAGATATAGTTAGTTGTTCAAAGTCTTTCATGTAGATGGTGCTGACTACTAAACATAATGGAGACCTCATGGCCACTCCGAACTATTACTGGTAGAACTGCTCATCTGCTTGGAAGCAAATAAAATTCGACATAATAACCGCCGTTGAGAAAACATTAGCACGCCTAAAACCAGAAGAGGCAGAGGAGTATAGTTGGAGAGCAAGAAACTCCCTTGACCCATCAAGGAGAATTAAACCTAATCGCACAAGAGCGGAGATTAGAGTGATCAAAGTTCTCAAATATCTCGATTATAATTTGTAAAACATCGCTTCTTACCTGCATAGGTCTTTAAAAATTATTTAAATAAAATCGAAACGTCGGTCATTACACACAGCCAGGAGCTGAGTTACCTTTGTTAAACTAGACACAATATTTTGAAGTGACATACCGAATACCTTAAAGAAACTGCTTCAATCTTTAAGTATGGATCTAAAACAATGACTTACAAATAAATCCCCTTCAAAGTTTTGGGTGACATAGAGAACAATTGAGTTTATGTATAATATTAGGCATACATAACCTGAAGAGGTCGAAAGAAAAATTATTAGTCTAAAATTCCGTTTACGTCTAGTTGTTGTACAGTGAAATTTCATTTCGTCCCCCGGGTCGAATCTTGATAGTTGTTCGCTACAAAGCGCGTAGATCCACGCCAATCTGCCCGTGGTCATTTTTTGAACTGCCGTTGTGTATTCTTCATTCGACAAGTTCTAATTATTTATTGCGGTACCAACATGCAGCTGTGGCTTTTAGGTGTGTCGTTTTAATATTGGCGGCTAAGAGTTCATGCTGTATGATTTCATTTCCTTAAGTTTCTATGTTTCTATTATAGAAATAAATAAAAAACATATGAGTAATGTTATTTCCATTTTTATCCTGTATATGTTAATACTGGAGCTATATTAAATACCAAAAACTCAAAAATATGTCAGATTTTACAAAAAAAGAAAAACTCTACAAAACATGAAATAACTCTTACTGGATTCGCAACTAACTAATTTATATGTAGTCGCTGGGGTTAACTTTAATTTCAATTAAACCTCTCTTACGTAGCTGCTAACTAGTTAATTACTCGAATTTCTATATTAGAACTTTATAAAGAGGCGTGTTAGTGCTATAATTGAACTATACTGACAAACAGCATTAGCTCGAGGGCGGATTAGCTTGACTTTTATTTACCCTGTCACATGCCAGTAAACTGTTTCATCATGTTCTAATTCATCATGGCTGCAGTGAACCAAGCCTACTCACTTTCATTTCCAGCATGTAGCTCCAAATAAGCTAAACCGAAGAGCATTGAACTATAATTGAAACGCCACATAATGAAACAAATTCCATCAGGCGTATGAAATCACGTTAATATGCAAAAGTTGTATGTTCAAATTAATTTCTGTGAAACCCCAACATTCCAATTAAACGACGATCTATTCACCTTTATAAATTCGTAAGTCAAATGAAATTCCTCGCCTCGGGGCACGAGGCCCACGAGTTCAAAAAGTCTCAATAATCTAAAAGTGCCGGCGATTATAGGTCTATTGCAGGGCTTTAATAAAATCAGTAGCAAAATTTTATTTCTTGTATCGAAATGCTTTGTTCCTACAGATCATTTTTTGACTAAAGTGTGTTGGAATAATAACTGGAAATACCTAAGAAGCAGCAGAAATAAAATAACAAAATAAGGCGTTCAGTTTCCTTCTTGGTGCTATTTACAGCATTGAGTGAATTAATTTGAACACAGCGATTATTGCCCTCTTATATCTCCAATTCAATATACTTTTATGAACAGGTGTTGATACTGTTACAGGAAAACATATTGTGTAGCAATATTAGTATGCGGACATAAAATTGAATTTTAACAAAAAAGAGGATCTGAATCAGGAAAATATAGAAAAAGTATAAGAAAAAAAACTGTTTTGCTAGATAAGGCCTTCGTATGAAAATAATAAAATAACAACTTTTGACCCTCCACGAGTCTGTTTTGATGACTCAAGTGTATAGAAGATTAATCTGGAAAGAAGGTTGGTCGATCACAGAAAAAGCAACGCCTAATTCATCGAATGAGTCAAAAAATCTCTATGTTTGACTGTAAAACATCGAAGAAAGGTGTTGTTCTCTGACGAGGATCACTTTTTAGTTCAAAGGTAGCAACGCGAGAAGCCGATTTTCAGAAAGGTTGTGCGTAGGTGACCGCTATCATTGCGTGAACGTACCTGTTTGGGAAACTTTACCGTGCCAATTTTGTGAAATTACGGCCTCTGTCGGATACATCCAGCTGAAATTCCGATCTCTTCTCGTTTGAGTATCGCTGAATTTTATATCGATTTCCCAATATATATATATTTATAGGAACTTTTTATCGTCCGCCGACGCAGCCTTAAAATGTCTCCCATCATACCGCCTGCAGAGCAACGTCAATTAGCTCGTTTTTAATATTGACGCTACCCATTTTGATTTCATCGACATATAGCTTTCATTTTAAAGCCTGCAACTTTCTAAAAACTTTTGCTGGTTAGCATTATTGTATCATAATTTTGAATGCGCAACTTACCGTCAATTTTGTATGTGTGTTAATAAGTAAGTCTGCATATTGTGAAACAAGTTTTAGGGCGTATCCCTGTTAGAGTGTAGTAACACCTTAAGCGCTCTACACCAGTGTATTAATATTGTTTTCCTCTGTGAAATTTCGTTATAGTCAAACAGCTGTTAGGGATATTAGTTATTGCGCGACGTGACTTCTTAATCATGTAAAATTCTTACAAATTACCTACTTTGATACCATTCTTTGTTTCAGTCGTAACTACAAGGCTAACGCGCTTAAATTTATTTGATTTCTAAAGTGTAGTGCAGTTTTACACACTTTAAAGTCAGGTAAGCTGTTTCAGATATCACGAAACTACTAAAGTCCAAAATATTTTACTGATGGAGTTTCCCCATTATATCATCGGCGGCCTCAACACAATGAGACCTCGTCTCCGTACATTTTTAGGTACAATTATTTTGCGGAGCGAGGAGGGTTTGCTAGCGGCAATCAAAATAATTACCCTTTCCCATCCCACTGAGTTACTCGACCACTTATCAGAATTGGTGCAGGTCGTAAATAAAATGTTCTCCTGTAACAGTGTTTCGCCAACTACCAACCAAATTAATATTGGGAAATTATTAGATGTTGCTGTGTATCGATCAATTACGCACTTTGATGGGTATGCAGCAACTGCTCATCGTTCAATAATTTAGCAGTGATTGATATCTGTAGGCTATTAGTAAGATCAGAATATGCAAAATTGATTGCATAACGAAGAAGAATATTATTGAAGCAGTAATTCAGGTGTAGTTTTGGTTGCTCAAAATCTTGCCAAAAACTAATTGGCTTCACATTAAAGTAAATGCACAAAAACGTAGAAGTCGAAGGACTTTTATCGATATTCTTCATAATTCTATGCTGTATCTAAATCTATAGTAAAAAATATGCTGGTTTATTAGAAAAATTGTTAATCACATAACTCGAAAATGAAGTTAATCTAAAAATGATAATTAGCTGACACCAACCTTGTTTGATGTAGTAATTTTTGTTGAATTAGTGGGTAGGGACTAAAAGGGCATAAATACGGCCGACAAAGTTACACAAATCCTGTGCCTATATAGGCTGACTCCATGCTTCGCATAATCTAAACAAATACTGTTTTGTTGACCTTACGCCGTATTACAAACTGCTTCCTAGTTTAACCTCATCTCAAACAGTTTTCGGAATATTCGAGCATCGGTACTGAACTATACCCTTAAAACGTCGAACTTCCTTCCATATAACTGTGAAATTTAAGCAACCTTTTCGATTATACCGAGTGGAAACCTTAGTGGTGAACATTATTAATTTTATTAGTATACCTTTGAAGACGACATTTAAGTAAATAATATACCTAAACTGCCATAGTCAAAAGTACCTGTACTGATACTGATAGTGCACTCCCCAAGGTTTCCATTCGGTATATGAAATTATTGTCACTAAGGGCGAAAAAAAATATATTCTTAACTATTTTAAAGAGCTTTATTTATTATTGAGTTGGAAAAATATATCGCGAAACCTGGATGTGCGTACTGATGAATCTTTAGCGCATGCGTATAATCGATATTCAAGATCTCGTGCATGACTTTCATCCAAAGCATTTTAATAAATGTTTACTGCAAGATAGCAACACCAGCTAACATCTGTTTATACTGGTGCTACTGCTTTTGCAGCTTACTCATTTTCTACACATGTTAAAAGAATTGAATTTATATCGCTATTTCAATATTAACACGATTAACCTATCAATTGTTGCAAGTAATTTAAATGTAATCACTAAAGTGCATTCGTCACACTTAAAATGCAACATGGAAATGAATTCAGCATTTATTTTTATTTTGTTAAATCCAGCCAGTTTCAAAAGATATTAAACGAACAATTATATGAATGAATGGTGACAGTTGAGAGAGCAACAGGTTACTATAAGTGAATAATATTTACTAAAATAGTGTCAACTTGCAAATTTTGAAATCACTCTGAAGCTTGAATTTCATATCAGTTGTGAATAAATAATAATTTTAATGTTATATATAGTGGCAATATAGCTTTCCCTGAGATAATATTTGATATAATAACATCAAATTATTATGATTCAAATTAGAAATCAATTTTGAAAGTCAACCTGAGTTATATTGTTCTATTGTATATACATTATAATGCATCATTCATGTAACGTAGAATCAGTGAGTGAGTGATTATTATTGTGTTAATTAAATAGTTTCTATTGTGAGAAATATTATGAAGAAGTTCTACAACCAGCTTCTGAAGTACAGCCGAGCAGTAAGGCAACCAGTGAGGGTGTTCCACAGAGGAGAACAATTTAAGTCAGGTATTTCTGAAGGAAGGCAAGGTCAATGAACATTTTATTGAGATTTCAATGTGTAGTTTTTAATCAAGTTTTATTTGATACAAAATTATATAGAACTGTCTTTTAGATTTAATGACTGCATAGAATGAATAAGAATATATTCTAAGTATTTTCCTTAGCATAGAATTTCGGCTTAGACCGCGTAGTATTTGTATATGAACACCCAGTATTTTCTGGCTTAATGTGCCTTGCACCTTGTGAAGTCACGCAAAGACCTGCGCGATGGCCATGCTCTTTGGTGGCTCGTGTTGTTTGAGTATCTTGAGAACGAGGATACTTAGGCAGATTTGGCCGTTTTGCTGTTTGTGCATCCATATCCACTACTGGAAACTCGTTAAGTATTTAATATATCTAATCTAACTTTTTTAAGAAAATATTTATTATATAAGTTTCGAAATAATAATAGTGACTCTAAAATTAGTTGCCGGATAACACTTGGTAATCATGCTATTAAATTTAATGTCATACGAAGACCGCACTATAGAGACATATTCTACAATCAGTAAAAGTCGCTACATACTATAGCTGGGCTGAGCCTTGACGAGTCAGGGCCATGTATGATCTCCTTCAAAATCCAGTCATCTGGCACACATTATAATATGTGTAACTGTGTAAGCTTGAGTCATAATATTTTTCCAGGTCCCTTTTGGCGTTTACCAGCCAGACAGTTATACATAGCTTTCTTCTTGTGAAAGGAAGGTATTAACACAATTTATACATCTCTAAGAAACTGTTTTACAAAAAGCATATGATGAAATTTTTTGACATAAGTTAATAAAACAAATGGTACTAGGATAGCTTAAATCAACGCCAAAATAAGGAATATCGAAAGAATAGCGACAAATCATTTTTGGGGGTCATCTACAAAAAGCTGTTACACGTAATAAACGCCACGTTCTATTTCAACCATGGTCAGGGATTTACTAGTGTACCTGTATAATACTTTAGTAAGAGTAGAGCAAACAGCGAAAAATTTTGGATCATTTTTTCAGGGCTACCAAGTTTTAATGATATATTGAAAAACAAGGTTGGTAAAACTGACACACGAGTTATCAGTTTCATCAAATTCAAGGTTAGCAGGTTAGGTTTTGTGTCGGTCTTTGTCAAAACTGATGCAAAACCTAACCCGCTAACCTCGAATTTCATGAAACTGACAACTCGTGTGTCAGTTTTACCAACCTTGTTTTTCAATATATCATTAAATCTTGGTAGCCATGAAAAAATGATCCAAAATGTTTCGCTGTTTGCTCTACTCTTACTAAAGTATTATACAGGTACACTAGGTTTTACTAGCTATCTTTACCCCAATGCCCATTATATCTGAATGAGCAAATATTCAAAGACTGACAGAGAAAATTTAATAACAAATCAATTAAAATTGGGATCTGATTAAAACTCAGAATAGGAGTCGAGCTTTCATCAACATTAAGTAATGGTTCTAATAATGAGCATCTTCATGCGAAGCTTAGACAGAGAATGATAAATTGCTACATTTGGTTGCTATTGGTGTACAGGAAATGGTTTAGCATCTCAAGATATCCACAATGAATTTACTCAAACTCTTCGAAATGTGGTTGCATCATACGAGCCATGCCTTTTATGTATTGTCGTTTACATATTTACCGCCAATTTCGAATATAGAACCGTACAGCGTTCGAATCTCTTTAAATCTAGAAGCTCAAAAATAATTGAAAAATATAGGATTAGTGAAATTACTTAGTCACAGCGTCATTTCAAAGTTGTCAAGTCGCGTACGAAAATGAATTTCTCTAAGGAAAATGTTCTTGCAATAATTTTCTACAACTTTCGAAGAGGACTAACACGACTTCAATGTTTCGAGGAGCTGACTTCAGTGTTCAATGATAAAGCCCCATGTCTTAGAACTGTCGAACGCTGGTATTTAGAATTCCAGCGTGGACATACCAGCCTTAGTGGCAAATCTCGTGAAGGACGTCCAAAAACCGCCTTTACTGAAGATAATATCGTTGCTGCGAGACAACTAATCATCGAAGACCGTCATGTGACATATCGTGAGATTGAAACTTCATTAGTCATTTCAGGGACAACAATTCAAAAGATCCTGCATGAAGCGCTTGGTGTGAGAAAGCTGGTCTCCCGTTGGATCCCGCATTTGCTTTCCGAAGATCACAAGGCGGCTCGTGTTAAATGGTGTAGGTAAACTCTTCAACGATTCAACCGAGGAGAACAAATTACGTCTACGACATCATCAGTGGTGATGAATCTTGGATTTATGGATATGATCCTGATTCTAAACAGCAATCGACCGTCTGGGTCTTCCAAGATGAACCAAAACCGACGAAAATGGTTCGCTCCCGAAGCACTTCAAAGAAAATGGTGGCCACGTTCTTAGCGAAAGCAGGTCACGTTGCGACGATTGAACTAGAGGATCGTAGGACAGTTAATGCAGAGTGGTATACCATAATCTGTTTACCAAAAGTTATCACCGAGCTTCGGAAAACCAACCCAAAGCGACACATCATCCTGCATCATGACAACGCAAGCTCGCATACCGCTCGCCAAACAATTGAGTATTTGGAGCAGCAAAACGTAGAAATTCTGGACCACCCTCCCTATAGCCCTAACGATTTTTTTACTTTTCCCAAAAGTAAGAAAAATCTTCGTGGTGAACGGTTCCAGTCTAGTGAAGAAGCAGTCGAAGCTTTCAAATCGGCGATTTTGAGTACCCCTACCTTAGAGCAGAGCCGGATTAAAGGGGGGGCTAAGGGGGCTGCAGCCCCGGGCCACCGAATTTTGGGGGCCTCGAAAAGATTGGAAGGTTATAATCTAGTGCGGTTTCTAATCATGTAGATCCCTTTGTACCCGTTGCATAAATGGGAATGGGGCTTCTAAAAAATTTAGCCCTGGGCCTCACATATCCTTAATCCGGCTCTGCCTCAAAGTGGAATAAATGTTTCAAAAACTGATTGGAGCATATGGTAAAGTGCATAAAATATAGTGGTGTATACTTTGACAAACAATAAAATGTATATAAGGATCTAGTTGTTTATTTTTTTCTCAAACGACAAAACATAAAAGGCATGCCACGTATAACAAACGAATATTCAAACGAATGCGGAAGTACTTATCAGAGTAAATAGCAAGGGAAAACGTTTAAATAACGTCCGATAATAACAAGTTTTGAACAAGGATGGCTGTGAACTTTCAACTACACATCTGAGCATGTACTATAAACTATAAACAATGTAATCAGTTGTTGCCGTTTCATTTTATTAATCCGAAATTTTTATCTAAATTCCGCAATACAATCTTAAACGCTGCATTTCAATTCACCGTTTTGTCGAACCCCATTTTAAACATACGATTGAATCAAAACAATCTTGTGTTCTAGTGAGAAGATCATTTTAGTCAACAAGTCTTCATTTTACAAGTGTCAAATTGACACATGGATTAATTGTAACTAAGAGAACTAGTATAAGATGCACAGTTTACTTTCCATAGCCTTCCTTGTTCAAAAAATGTTATGGCACCAGTGTACTATTGTAATAAAAGAAAATTGTATAGCTTAGCCCTGTTATGTGTGGTTAATTTTAACACTTAGTAAACTAATAACGAGAGATATACTAGAGGTACTGTAGGAATAATCTTCACGGGGAAGAAACATCCAAGACTGAAAAAGAATTCGTAAAGTAGAGCATTTGTTTCATCTAAATCGGAATAACAAAGTAGTTAGCATAGTGATAACCAACGTCCGAACAACCAAGTGCAGTACATACATAGAAATATATTATTTCGATCT
Source organism: Agriotes lineatus (assembly GCA_940337035.1). Classification (NCBI taxonomy): domain Eukaryota; kingdom Metazoa; phylum Arthropoda; class Insecta; order Coleoptera; family Elateridae; genus Agriotes; species Agriotes lineatus. The sequence continues at coordinate 38,826,684 of OW679198.1, forward strand.
CCTGGCTGAGCCTCAATCTAGGACTGATCTACGATAGATATTGCTGCCACATTCGCTTTAGTTGTCTGATTTGGAGCTCGTTACGATTCGAAAGTGTAATTTTGAATGTTTTCTTCTGTTACCGTATGTCGGCAACTTAGAACGCCGTCGGGTACTTGAAGTTGCCTACACAGCTTTCAGGAACTTCAGGGTTGCGGGTTGTCACACTTGCCTTTGGAAAACCCAGCTTTAGAGAGATTTTCCGGCCTCTATTTCCTTTCCGGAAATTTTAAACATTTTCGATCTTACTTTCGAAATTACGCGACATACTTCGCTGGGGTTTTTCTTTTGGTAACGCTTTCTGATCGGATTCCGACCTTCAAAAAGAATGTTCAGTCATGCTGCCTCTAAGATGAAAATTTTTGCCGCCTTTCTTGTCTTATTGAATTTATAAAATACATGTGATTAACGGCGTCTTGTCGAATTTAGTACTAAATTTTACTTCTTGGAACTAGTACCCTAAACATTTTGAAAATAATGCTCCGTATATCCGCTGTCTTCAAAAAACTGCTGGGTTTTACAGTACCACGCAGTTCTGACGTCAGCTAATAAAGACAATCAGTATGGCCGACGCGTGAGCTGTTTGTACAAATCAGTTATATGTTGATTACAATTATCAATTATAATTGAGACTTTAAAAGATAAGTCACTTACTGCCTTCGTTAGTGTTTGGTGGTGTGCGTGCTAGTGAATTACCATCAATATTGCACAAATAAACACGTAACTAACCGTTTCAGGTGGTTGTGAAATAAATGCATTGCCACCGTATTTCAGCTAAATATACCAAGGTATGCGAATTATATTATCTTAAAGGAAACATTGTATGGATTATAACGGAGCTGGTTTTGAAATTTTTTACAGGAACACTCCTGTAAAAAATCAACAAGCAACACTGCTTCCCAGTAATTTGGTTTAAAATAAATCGCTTGGGCAAGGAGATAAGGGTGGCAAGCTAAGTACGTTAACTACTAAATAAACCAAATTTTGAGTTTTATATTCGATAGCAGATTAAACCTATTACACTTTAAGAATGACATTACAAAAAAACAAATGGAGCTAAGAGCTCAGTCCACGATTGGTAATCCCGTTTCCATAGGACATCCGTATTTTTTTTATAAACGCATGTAAACACTATGCGCCTATGCTATTTAAAACGAAATTTTACGGATGGTCAACCTTCGTGTGCTAACATCACATCAGAGGGCTGCGGCGTTTAGGTGGTATTGATTTGTACTGTTTGTAATTGATTCTAGTTGAATAAGATAGTGAAAAGTGCCGCTCTCTGATAACAAGTCATTTTTGTTATGTCGTTAACAGTGGCATATGGTTGTCCCCCATATTTTTCTTAGTGTTAAAAAAAAGAAATTATTTATTGTGTTCATCTTAGGTTGCAACTTCCAGTACGTTCCACGTTTCCACGTGGGCTAATGCTCTATCGAATTTATTTTCACGCCTTTTTTCTTTTTCCAATTTCTTTATCTCTCTCCCTCCCCTTTTGTTTTATCCTCTGTTCCATTTACTTGTAATTGTAGGTTACTACTCTAATATATCTACGTGGAGTGCGAGGCCCGCCATGTTTACTGTCAAGAAAAGAACATGTGGGTACCTGAAGCAGTCGTACGTGTCATTCTGCACGTCCGCTGAACGAGAAATTCAAATGAGCAGTAAGCTACCGTCACTCATTTTTTGATTTAACATTTGTTTATATGTAACGTTGCTCTTTGATTGTGTAATGTATTTTCATTTGCAGCAAGAATAGTACACGAATAATCCGATTATACGCATGCACTATTTGGCTCTTAAGCGAAGATTGTGTGATCTATATATCAAGCGAGCTGGTTACACCATTCCGTGTTTCTCGCATGTTAGCCTCCAGCTTGGCCATGTATCCAGTTTTCATCTTGTAAATCTCTATTAGGTATGACCTAATTTACTCCATATTTCCAAGATAGTTTTGGTCTCCCTATTTTTCCTTTTGGTGCCTACTGCCATTTACATCTTTCCTCTGACATCCTCATCATGTGTGTTTTAATCATTTTTGGAATTTATCAATGTGCCCAAGTATACATAGTCTTACCTTGTTCGATTTTCTTATCATTAATTTATAAATTCTCGTCGTTTCGCTAGGTTTTTGGAATTTTTTTGATATTCAACGTCAAACCATATTGTTCACTATACTCAACTGATTTATTCATGAGCCAATATTGCGCTACCATCTGCATATCTTACATTGTTGAGTGGGGTTCCGTTTACTTTTATTCCTAATTTTTCTTCTTCGAGAGCTGTTTTGATAACCTCTTTAGGGTATTCACTGAAGATTATTGGTGATAGTAAACCGTCTTGTCTTGCTTCTCTTTTTACTTCAATTTAATCTGATAATTATTTGATAATGGATATTTTTGGTTTTTGGTTTTAGTATAGATTTGAAATGAATCGGGGGGTCACTATAATCTAATTTTTACGCTTCTAGAACATTCATTAGCTAGTCGAGACGAATTTTATTCAAGGCTTTGCTATAGTTAACAAAACACACCTACACATGCTGATTAACGTCTAGACTTATCTTTTGAATAAATGTATTGAGTGCAAAGAGGTCTTCACGAGTGCATACGCTCTTTATAAATTCAAACTGCGATTCATTTATGTTCGTATCCAGTTTTTTATATACACAGATTATTCCCTGAAACAGTTTTAGCATGTGGGACATCGAACTAGTAGTGCGATGATCATTACGTTTTTTTTTTTTGACAAGCAAATGAGAACGGTTACTAGCCATTCCCTAGAGATATTTCCTGATTGGTAAATTTGATTGAAATTTGTATCAACATACTCATGTACTTTTCATCAGTAATTTTGAGTATGTCGCTAGATCGGTCGGTTTTCAGTAAAATATTTTCTTTTCTTCCGTCTCCGCTAAACAGCCGTTTTACAATTGTTATTAAATAATTCGTAACTCCCTGTTCTGCCATTTATTTCCATAATTGTGTGTTTAAAGTACTAAGGCGTTTTTACTACTTCTCTCGATCAATTCCGTGCGCTACTATCCAATCAGGGGTAGTTTCCTTAATAAGTTGATATGCTAATAACTTTTATTTGTGAGTGCATTTAGCTTTTGTGAATCTTGAGTTAGTAACGCCTTTCAGTGTAGTAATATTGTCCAGTGTATTAATGCCGTCGTTTCGAATAAAAAATATATTTTGAATGTTTGACACTAGCCGTTGTTCTTTATGTATATATTGTTATCTCTTTATAACCTCTTTCATTGCAATTCATCTAGTCCGTGTGGTTTGGCGGAGTAAATATATTAAGGTAAATTATTGAACCTGGCGCCCTTATATATTAAGCCATTATGGCTCGTAACAAGTATATGCATATATCGGTCATTCTTTGTGTTCATTATCATTTTTCGGCATCCTGTTTTGGCTAGTTGTCTAGAACACTAAAAGTTGATACTAATACCTACGCTTGCGTATAATGTTACACTTTTACCTAAAAATTGTGTAACAAGCTGAGCTATTAAGTACTATATGTTTACAAAAATTAGGATAGTTATGCGGTATAAACATTTTCCGTTACTTGTGTAATAAAAAAACATTCTTTGAATGTAATTTTAAATAGCTCGGTTCCAGTGAAACAGAAGTATATTCCTGAATAAACATTACGTTGAAAAATTTACTTGTAATATTCACTAAATGCATACATATAAACAATTGAAAAAAATATACACACATTTCTAGAACTTTCTACCGGGTGTCTTAAAAACAATTACATCTAGTATGCTTTGAATTTCCCATAATGCAAGACCAATAACAATCTAGGGCACATAAAAATTTACATGCAAACAAAATTCAAACCTACTAGATGTAATTCTTTTTAAGACATCCGGTACGTAAAGTACGTTTTTTTTCTATAATAACTGTCAAAGTGTTACAGTGTTGGTAGATATGTGATTAAAACGCTAGGTAATTTTTATACCTCGTGTTGGTAGAATTTTTTCAAAATTATGGTTATGTGTCAGTTTTGAATGTCACAGTTTCTTAATTTGAACTCTTTACAAATTTCTTTTTTTAACATGGAATCATCATCATCATCAATAAAATCGGATAAAAAACGAAAACCAAGAAATATTTTAAATGCAAAAATGAAGCAAGCGATATTAAATTATGACATATCTGTCAAAATGATAATAATCTTTTTAGTGGAAGAAAAGGACTAAAAATCTATGTACCCTCATCGTTAAAACTAGGGACCCTGCAAGAATGCAACTTATTCCCTAGAAAGTTGACCTTGAAAATTATTATAGACAAAAAACGTACTTTATAACCTTCGTATTACTATACAGGGTAAGGTGTTACTTACAATGGATATATTAACTTATTTCATCAATTAAAATAACTACCGAGAAAGTTTATATAAGCAAAAATTGTTAAAAACTACATTTTTGAAAATATTTGTATTTTTCTTGTTTAAAGCGCCATGCGCCAGTTTGTTTGTTCTAATTACACTATATATTATTTGATACATAGTTTTTTCTCTTTTATATACAGCCTTCATACTAAATTTCTTGAGAAAAAGTTTAAAAAAATGTAAGTTTAATATAAGTAGAAGGCTTTTAATAGGCAGAAAATTTAAAACATTGCAAATACATGTTAGTAGTATATGAGAACTGTTTTATTATACTGTATATTAGAAGTTTTCGACTTTAAATTAGATTATGGCAAAAATGTTTAGTTAAAACCACAGCAAGCTTATATGATTTTCTTTAAAAAATTCGAATATCTGTTGGCCGAAGTAAAACCAAATGTTAGTGGGTATTAAACTTTTAACAATCATCATGGCTCTGAAGTTCTTAAACACAAAAAACAGCATCTGATGGAAAAATATTTCTAGAAACTCTTACAATTGACAAAATAAAAGGAAGCAAAGACAATTTCAAGTAAGTGCACTATTAATGACGTTTGTTAGAACGGCGAGAGTTTAAAAATGTTAGATTATAGGAAAGGCTGGAGGCTGAAAACTGCATTATATTACTTGTACTGAAAATTGAAACTGGTGGTTATTAATAGACAAAATTAAGCTTTTACCAAGATTATCTACCTATTGTTTCGCGTTTCATATTTAATGAGCTAAAAAGCGCAGCAGGTTACTAAAATTGCGCGGAAAACTTGCTTCATCCCTCTTGCTATTTATAAGCGCTTAATTATGTTAGCCCCAAATCAGGAAGCGTTACACAATTAAAATTACTTAACAGCAGGGATTTTTATAATTCTGTTACATGGCATAATATGTATATAGTTTTGTTTTCAATTTCTTACAACCAAACCAAATGAAAAAAGTGAAAAGCTCCAACAATCGAAGTTCTGACTGACCTAATAAATCGACCAACTTTGAATTCCGACATCATAAAGTGGGTTTTGAGACCTATTCATCAATAATGGTTTGGCATTTTCACAGATTTCGGTTTGACAAACGACGAGAGTAAATAATATCGCAACCAACAAATGAACACAGACCATACACAAAGTACGTTGTTCGGGATGATGTGTCTGGCAAAAGGTAATCAATTGTGGGTGGAAAACAAAGCAGCGTTTTGTTTTGGGCGTTATGAAAACACTTTTAGAACAGTAGCGAACCTGGAAATATTATCTCGTATGAGATTGTTTTAGGCACTACCCCATGGATAAGATATGTTTAACGTTTTGCATATGTTACATAGTATTTATTTCAAAATAAATTCTTGGCAAGGACATCGTGCCGTTTGTAAAGTAGAGATTGCATTGAAACAACGGCACAACTGCTCCATTTAAAAAAAATTAAACTTATCTTTATGAATACAAAATAATGCTGGAAGTCTAAAAATACAACATACAATTTTATTGAATTGAATCTTGTATGCAGCACATTTTTTGCTCATTTTATTGTAGAGCTACTTTCAAAAGGTATAGAACAAGGTTGAAAATACATATATTTGAAACAAGTAGAACTTCTAGATGATTTCGTAACGAAGGTAATATTCCGAAACGTGTCTAATACTAGCTAAATTTACAAAGGCCTGAATTTAAAGGAGATCCTGTTTTGAGCAAAATAATTTAGAAGCAATATAAGGGGTAGCACACACTATAGGATCCTTGAGACCAGACTACACCTTACACATTTTATTTATGACGACCCTACTTTACCTTAAAATTTCAATTATAGTCTAGGTAACCGTATAAGCAAAGTGTGCTATCGGCCACTACTAACGCCGATGTTGCAATCCTTATTCGAAACACGTCAGAAGCTTAATAACAGTAGAAATAAAGAACCTTGAACAAACAAATTAAACAGTTATGTCGACCAGACAAGTATATAGACAAGACTTATAAATGGACATTTAACAAACAGAGACAAGGTGCAAAACGTACTTTAAAAACCCAATGCATGATGGTACGAAAAGGAAAAAAAACGACAACCAGCAATTACTGTAGAATAATTATATTAAGAAACGAAGTAGCAGCTGCGTTCAGCTAATAGAAATGTCACCAGGGTACTATTACATAGTTGTTGAAATCAGTGGTGGCTCGTGTAGAATTTTGATGGTAGAGCCAACCACCAAACGTAAAATGCACATTCTACCCTCTCACAGACAAAGGCAGATTCCGATATCCCGATATTTAAATATTTCGTATATGGACTAGCAAAAATTGGTATAATGAAACAATTTATCAAACTTTACAGTATATATGATTACCTGAATCGAGTATCTCTCATTTTTCGTTTAAATGAATAATTCGGCCAAAAAATTATCTCTACCGTTGAGGTACATTCGTGAACGACGTATATTATTTAAGATGTGCGACAATTGACCATAAATTATTAAAATGATACCCGTAATTATTTTGCGAAAACACCAACGTGCAGCGTTGGCTTTTCTTCGTCTGAACTCGATGCAGTCAGCGTACGTGAGAAAATTGTAATCAGAAACACGGGCATGTTATTGTAGGGGTTAGGTCAGGCAGAGCCTGCTTGAGGTTTGAGCCTACGAGGACGAGGCTCCCATTGAACGTTGAAATACCCTCAACTGTTGACCTACTTTTTGCTTCTCTGTACCGCTGCAATCTATAAACTGTCAAAAAATTTAAATTCGCTTCGATCTGACACCAATGCGTCCCTGAAAGCAAGCAGTGCTTATCGTACAGCTTTTATTCATGAAATAAAAATTACACGTGTTTTATTTAAACTTTAAAATGAGAAGAATGACGAAAAATAAGTACAAAAAATGTTTCTTTCAGAATTAAAAAAAATCGCAAATGACTGATTTGTTATGATGAGGCCATTGCTCCTTGGTTTCTTGTAGCAAGCCGCCACTGGTTGAAATACTCGTGGCCACCGAGAAAGCAGAAATAGGCGTGCCCTGAAGAATGGGTAAAATTAATCCATATACCTTTATATAAAAAAGAGAATTGCCATACCGTTGCATTGATATAATATCACATTGCAACAAGGTGATGCTAACAATGCAAACAATCCCGGAGAGAATGAAATCGTTTGTTATACTACAAATACCTTAGGAATAAGTGATTTTGTATATTAAGCAGATAATTGAAGAATCCAGGGAATTTAGTACTAGTACTTACATATACTTCATCCATTATAGCAAGGCTTTTGACTGTGTTCAATGGCAAACAATGCGGCCAGAGTAGAGGTTCGACCTCACTTGAGAAACATAGATAAAAACCTATAAGACAACAATACTGCACAGGTGAGGATGGACAACGAATTAGCAGAACCCTGGCCACCAAGGCCTACAACAAGATTACACATTGAGTCCTATTCTTTCTTCTATAACTATACCAGAGTCGTTAGTTAGGAAAGCAAGAGGGTGGCTAGGATGGAAGCAGCACAATAGGTGACAAAACATATTAAACTTAAGGTATGCTGAAGACACCACACCACAGGAGAGCGTGACAGAGACCAGACAGCTTTCAACGAACCACCAGCGTGCGGTTCTCAATTTTCTCGAGGTGCAATATACTTAGCGTGGAAGTGTTTTTTGTGGCCTTTTTGGACACCGTCGGTGCTGCTGCCAGATAAATACAAGCTTGCCTAAGTGCATTATTACTAAAAGTTCTATGCCCTTATTTGGTATATTATAAAACTATATAACTCGATCCATATCAGATATCAAAAGCATCCCGTTAAACTCCAACCATCTCATCATCTCGAGTTCGCCTTTGGCGCTATCTGCCGCTTGAAGTTACTGCTATTTTTAGCCATCTATCCGATTTTCCATCCCACGAAACCGTCTTCTGCATGACGACTCCGTTTCGTTCTTCCGAGCCCGAAACTGGGTTAAAAATATTTGCCAAACATAGCGCCCGAGCACGGCTACCTCCCCCTTCATATTGTAGCATCAATTTTACTTCATTCAAGTTAAGTATATCTCCGTCACTGTGTAATAAGTTGCTTGTGTAGAAAATATTTTACGTTACGACCGCTTGCCAGACAAATTTTATGTAAATCTCTGTCTGGGTGTGCTACTCGCTATTTGGAACTCTGGCTGGCTTACACCACGCAATTAATGCTACCTTCTTTAACCGTCACGTTCAGGTAGAATTCTTTAAAATGAATGTGGTATAGATTCAGGCTTCTGCTGGCCCGAACTGATTTGTTATCAGATTGTGTGTGTTTAATAGAGCAGAACTGGATTACATCCGGTTCGACTTACTATAAAGTAAAATGCAGTACGCGTTTTCAGAAATAAATAAGATAAAGTTAAAGAAAGTAGGTTCTATTTTGAGCATAAAGCGCGTCTATTTCCCGAAGCAGAGAGCACGGTCGCCCAGGATAGAATCTCCTCAGTACATCACTGGCCAATGAATTATTATCATGGTGGGGTCTAAATAACAATTAAAATATTTCCCCGTCTCTGATAACTTTATGTTTGCAGACAAACACGTGTCCTATCAGTTTAATACTACGCCCATCCCGAAAGTGGTAATTGGTTTTAACCTGTAGCAACGTATGTCATTCATTGATTATAGAAAAAAAGGTCGACGCTGTTGACATAAATTGTCTTTGGGAAATTATCAGACACAAGAGATATTTTAAACACCAAATAAAAGTAGGCGTTGTTTAAAATTTTTCGTCTGATTTTGCTGTAGGTTGGGTAAAAAGTCAAGTTCGGGCACTTTATTCCATGTAAGAACACGGCCTGATAAAAGGCGAGTCAGGTTCGCCGAAATTTCTCTTTCCGAAACCCAGTCATCTGGCACACCGTTAACGGCGTACTGGGTGATGTGGTTAGCATCACGCCTTCAACGACTGCCTTACTTTCCCTACTTCCGCAACTGTGGTTTCGGTAACCAATTTTTAAAGCGACTAGGCGGGCCGCCTACCAGTTTCTAGATGTCGGTATTGAACCCCATACCGTGGCACAGCAGCCTAACGCCCTAACCGCTCGGCCACGCTGACGTATGTAGGTTGGGTAACGGGTGAATATCGTGCGTTTCGGTTCATCTAAATAATTTTATTGGCTTTTACGTTCACAAGTGACGTTCCTTCCCTGCGAAAACTACCCGTGACGATAATTTTTCGCAAATGTTGTGGATTTTTGCTTTGGCTTTTAACGATACATAATGTATTCGTGTGGGGTTCTCTTTCAATTATTCTTTACAAGCAGAGTTTCCCGATGCAACTGCCAATACAGGTGCAAATTTGGTCTTATCGTTGTATCGCTGCAGCCGTCTGATTGCTCTAGAATATGATAGCTTTTTGAAAGTAAAACATTTGGCGCTCTACGATTTGATGTGGAACTCGCTAATACATGTTTCAACGTTGTTTAGTGCTTCGTAGAATTTAGTTTCGGGCCTTTTCTTTTATTTCCTGCTTTCTTTCTTTCTTCGCGTTTTCTTTGATCCTCTGTTCGGTGCACTTTTGGATATGTGTTAATACTGCGATATATCTACATGCAGCGCGAGACAAACCGGGCTGACTGCCAAAAAAGAACCCGAAAATACATGAAATAATTGTTTGTATTATCCTGCACGTACGTAGGATGTCAAATCCAACACTAGACAATGCGCAACACCTGCAGCAGTCATTTATCTTGGACTTTTCAAGACGCATCGCAGCCACTAAGGTCGGAAAGTTTTGTGTGCAGTAAACGACATCAGTCATTTCCGAATCAAATATTTTCTTATAGTATACCACTTTGCTGTCGGTGAACAACTCTCCTTGCCGACCGATTAATATCGCGTCATGTTGTAGGCCTTTTGGATTTCACACGTTATTTTTCCCTTATAACAAGCATAGTAAACGGGTAAACCTGATTATACATACTCACATGCGTTATTCAGCGATTAGACCAAGATTGTGTATCTATTGCAAGCGATACATAACATTTTTTATGAATGCGTTACGTTTGACGAGGTTTTATGGAAACGTCGTACCCGCAAGTGACCTTAATATGTAGTTTTACTTTTTATTCGAGATCATTTTGCTCTTACAAATATCTATTTGTGCATCGACTTGTGATATTTGATGTGCTGACAGTTTAGTTTTTCGGTTCGTTTTGCGTTCACAAACCTGGTTCTATTAATGTATTTCTGTGTATTAATGTAGTCATTATGAATAAATGTACTGTTGATGTTTGACATTAGCCGTTATTTTTTGCATTTGCTGTCTCCTTCTAGCTTTTTTTACATCGCAGTTCATCTACTTTATTTAGTACGGCGGAATGTATTAGAGTAAGTTATTGAATCTGGCGCTCTTATCTATTAACTATATATTATTACCCCTCTACGGTATCCTGGTTAAGCTACTTATTTGAAATACTAAAAGTTTCGAAGTTGATACTGGGCACTGTCGTTAAACTTTACATATTTACCTGAAAATTTCGTAAAATTGGCACTTAGCCTATGGAAAACCCCTATTGAAAGAGTAAGAACAAGTTCACCGTCCTCATAACGCAATCATAACATAAGATATATAGTATCCAGGATGAACATCGTATTTATAGAAATCTCATAAACAGGACAAGAAGCACTCCAAGCGCCACTATGATCCACTTTCAAATTCTGGAATTTTTCCTTCACTTTCACTACAGGTGCTGAAATTTACAGTAAAATTGCTTGCGCTTGTCCTTTTCTATAATTACAGATTTCAAAAAACAGTAAGTGAAAAACTAGTTTTACGTAATTGGCTATGGAAAAGAACTGTATAGTATCTACAAGATAGTTGTATGATCGCTTGATCTCTAGTTTTAACTATTTAATGCTTTACGGTTTTTGCCTTGTAGTTTTATGTTGAATAGATATATTTGCCTTGAAAAACAAATTTAATGTTTGATATTAAACTGAACTCAAGTATAAAGCATTATAGTTACAAATTAACCAATATACTACCAATTATCCTGGTGCCGGCCAACAAAACAAAAAAAAAACGTTTTCGTTAAAAACATGTATTCTTCTGTTTTTCGTTTATTTCGTCGAATGTTTTCCACAGCATATTAATTAAAAACTATTTTTTTGTTTATTTGTGAAAATAAACCTGTCTAAACCATTAAAAACAAACAAAATAATTCTGTCTAATAATGGCAATTGTAAAGAGCAATAAAAACTGTTTCATATATACACGTATAAAAATACATTAGTAATATTAAAAACACTTTGCCTTATCGTTGATAATAACCGGTTTATACATTAATAATTATTAACATTCTTTAAATAACATTTGCAAAACTCACACTCATTTACATTCTAATTACTATTTTTAGATTATAATCGTTGAGGATGTTCCAAAACTGATAGGTCCGAAACCAATCCCTCGAACCACAATGCCCTTGTAGTGTGCTTAACTCGGTTTGATTAGGGTACAGAGCACTTAGGGGTAATTATGGCTATAATGGCGCTAGAACATTTCATCACACACAAAGGGCCGAGACCTAGTGTGTGGATAAATTTGTATAGAGAACACGAATTGGAATAAACATCACACAGGAACATCAATTGTGGGCATCAGCGGATTGTTCTACATGAGTTGCTTAACCATTACAAAGGGAGATTACCTGCTCTTCCACAGATTAGCAATAGCAGAAACGGGCATTCACGTTCTATAACTCGAGAAGCAGAGTTCGTCGCTATTAAACCTCAAAATTTTTATTACTTGGATTTTTCTTCACACCAAGTCTTGATTACATCAGTAGTTTTTGTAAAGGTTCTAGATTTTACAACTACGCTTTAATGGTAGCGACCACGTAATTTTTATAGTTTGTACGTGGTATTCGTTAGTTTCAGATAACTTGTGAAGCAAACAGTAAAATTCACACAAAGGTATTGTATTCCGTCAATTCGACTTAACTGACCATTCACCAATTAAATTGGTGACCTATCTCCTTGTTATTTATTTTTCCTTGAAAATGTATTTATAAAATATCAGAATAGAATCTTATGCAAAGTTGGCCAGAAAAAGCTAGAAAAGCCAACAAAAACAACTGAAAGCCGAGTAGAAACCATTGATTGGGGTTTATTAAAAAAAAAACCTTCACGTGGCTTAGGTCTTGAAAATAGAAAGAAGAAATTTTATTCCCATTTTGCATTATATACTGCGAAACGTGTATCAGAAAACTCAAAAAATTCTAGAGCATTTCCTGTTCCTTATGTATTTTACCTTAGTTCAACTGCTGCGGTATTTATCAATAAGTAGGTACAAGCAACAGTTACATATATTTACATTAGCAATAAAACAACTAGAAAATTAATTAAATGAAATTAAAATATTCAACAGAATTTGCATTAAGATCCCTTCCTATTTTATTTAGCAATAAAACAACTAGAAAATTTATTAAATAAAATTAAAATATTCAACAGAATTTGCATTAAAATCCATTCCTATTTTATTTAAATTCATGCGCGAAAAATACATACGATAATTATGAAAGCACTGATGCGTTTATTTAATTAAAAGGGCCCGGAACCGCTTCAGCGAAGCATACACATTACTTAATATTCAAATCTATTGAGTAGAATGAGCCGCGGATTCCGATTAAATAACAAACGCAGTTATAAGAAATGCTTATTGCATAGAGGAGGTATGTCAATGTTATTATCCGTTTACTAGTCTTGACAAATAGAAAATAATTCAAAATACATTTATAAAGTAAAGTACGGCTAGTGAAAGCTGTAACCCACAGGTGGGAGTTTATTAAATACAAATTATGAAGAATTAAAGTATACAGTGGATAACCTCCACAAAAACGTAATTCGACAAGTTAGGGAATTTCAATCGAAGCGAGAGAAACAAGCGTGCTAGGTGAGCCTCCAGGAACGCAGCAAATTGAGTAAAATACTTCTAGCACTGACTACGTGCGTCCAATGGCAGATGTCGCAATCGGGCAGAATGAATCCAAGGTCTGTAAATATATTCGTAGCATGCTTAGAAAAGCTTTCTATATTTACGGACCTTGGAATGAATCCGTTGTTACCAAGTGACAGACCTTCTCCTGATTTATCAGCATTCGAAAATTATTATATAGAAAGTTACTCGAAAATTACAAAAATAAATCTGATGAAACCCAAAACCACGTGAGTGAGAAACGGTTCTGCGCCTGATACTATGAGGGTAAAAGATGGGTGTTTGACCAGTCAAGTGCAGAGTCAGGAATCCATTACGCCAATTCTGCACCTGATAGCTGATGATTTTTGAGATAAATCTTTTTTTAAGCTTCTAGCCAGAGAACCCCAGTAATGCGTTTTACGGCATCCAAAGTACAGTAAAGACTCCCAAATTCCCAAAACGGGCGCTGAAAAATAAATCTGCCTTGAAGTGGTATACGGAAATTTAAAAAAAAGAGGAATCATAACAATTGTAAAACAAAAATTACAAGCAAGCCACACGTACATTAGCTCTTCTAAAAATCCACAAAACCAAGGCATAAGCCTATAATAATAGTGGAAAGAATTTTAGGACCGCTACACTCCGAACAAAGTAAAAACAAGAGTTCTGGTATTCCCTCGCTGACAGCCTAGAACAAGAAGCGGCACTAGAAGATTATGCTTAAATCGAAAGAGTCGAATACTAACAAAGCTAATCATCCTAAAGAGAATTAGTGAATACGAATATCGACCTACGCTACAAAACACAACCAAAACCATTCCAGAAATAAAATTAGTGAAACCCTTGTAGTGCCTTATCGGTTGCTACATGTTATTATTTTTAATATGTTTCCATCACCGTCGTAGTGCAGGAGTTTGGAAAATAAACACTTATTTGGACCACCAAAATTGCCAGATGTAAGAAAATAAAGAAATCGTTTTTAAATAAATAGTTACTGTTTTATAAATTTCCAATTGCTAATGTGAAGTGCAGAGTAAAAACACTGTAATACGCAATATCACTAGAATATACTAATGATAATCTTGTAAAACTTCAATATAAGAAGGGTAGCAAGCTGTGAATACCAGTAACCAATAGCGTAAGTAGAGTTACTCCGGAGGAAGGGATGGCGGTTTAAACTAAAATGATCAAAACCAAATACGGGGCTCACCAACCTAATTGTTCAACAACTCACGAATCTAAGTTGGAAGATTCCCCGCAACTTACATCGAAGGAAGATATCTCAAAATTACATTTATCAGAAACACACTCTTTGATCAGTTATAACTTATTATAGATAGGAAAACACATAAATACGGCGCAATTAAAGTGGTACCTCGGACCAAAAAAATATTAAATTTATGTTATTTCAAGGAAAAATACGTAGCTAATTGAGGCGAGCTCAATGCCAATTTTTAATTTTAATTGTAAGTTTATTGCACAAATAAACAACGCAAGTTACGTAGAAAGTACACATATTAATGCATTAATACATCAATAAATGGTGTAAATTAGAAATAAAGAGAAAAATTTCAATATCATCAGTTCATAAATTTATTCACTCCGCCACATTTTGAATTACGGCGAAAATATTAAGTTAAGGTACAAGGTTGTAGCTGATCTGTCCAATCCAGAGTCGATCAAACGTATGTGGTTTCAATCTCGCATAGGTGCTGAATAGGACCGTAACAACGTAGGAAAATCGTATAGACTACAAAAATTAAGTCAAAGCGGGGATATACTTACAACCAAGTTGGTTTTTAAAAATTCTGCGGATAGTTATTTTCTTGGAAGAGAAAAAACCCATAAGCTGTTTTACTACCATAGTGGGACGAATATGACTACAAAATCTGACCGCTGAAAAAAGTTCCTAGACCGCGCTAGATCTCGCTAGAGTACCTATATGACATTTCTGACATAAAATCTTTTTGGAGAGCAGTGACACTACACTGAATGGCAACGTGTATTTTGGCCAAATTGCGAAAATCTGCTTTAAATTTTCCGAAAATCTTGTGTCTAATACAAATTAAATATTTAGGTCAAGCTATGAATACAGTACGTTGGCGTGCTTTATAATTTCAAACATAACATTTGACAATCATTTTGGTTGTTGGTTCTACGCCTCTGATAGATTTCACGTTAACAATAAAAAGAAAGTTACTAAAGGTCTGCGTCCTTCCTCTTATTAAAAAATAAATTACAGATGACATCTACGGTCTCTAGATCTTTCGGTTGCAATACGATAAATTCGCGAAATAGTGTACACGATACGCCAAACTCCAGTAGAAAACGCGTTAAAAGCTAAGGTAGTACGAAACATCACATGCGGATACTATCAGATAAGCTAAATAATGTATTTAATAACGTGAATGACCTAGCAAATAAATTTACACACGTTGGACAGAAGTCACCGCTCCTTTACAATCAACATATAGATAACCTCCAAAACGTCAAAATAGACAATTTTTTTACCAAAGAAATAAATATGTAAATTTCGAGAGCTAATTAATCGAAATACTACGTTCAGAGGGGCTAACTAAACTAGGAGACACCACATAACTCGAGGAGGAAAGCTGCGAGAATCCAAGTCAAACTTATGACTGCACCTAAACTTAAATGTTAACGGTGGCAGGCGCAACCACCCATTATCCTAGCGATTAAGTAGTTTTTATGGAAAACTAAGGTGAGTTATATCGCTAGGGTTAATGAAAGGTAGACTTAGTTTAAAATGAACATAACAATGTCATGTCGTTTGAAATTCATTCGGGGGTGAAGAATCAACTATTAATAGTATAAATATAAGCATTGAAATTCTGCGCATTTATCTATTTTGAGGCTTAATTATTACAGAAGTTGTAAATTTTCAAAAGAAACTGATCTTAATAATTATCATTAAAAAATCAATTACAAATGCAGCCTTCAGTATATACAAAAATTATTACGAACACTATCCAAACCAGTAATAACATTAACACAAATATTTTTTTAAAATGACTTTTTAAGCTTAGTCGTGCGATGTAATAGTCATGGAAAACTTCTATCTTATAGTTTTGTGTAATTTAGAAATTTACTGTTTTAACTAGTATACGATTAATAAATATGAAACAAATTTATCTTTTTCAGTCAAAACCCATTTTCTCTTGGGCACTATTGCATTATAAAATTAGATGTGACTGGACAGACAAAATAGTCTGAAACTGCAGCGAAGTGTAATTACTAATTAGTTTTACAGAGAATAACTTTTAAGCTGTTTTAATAATACGACTTCCGGTCTCGAAATAGACCTTCATTCAGTACCTGCTGATAAAATTGTTATCAAGAATATTAAATTTATCTCGGGAACAGCATGTGACGTCACTTCCAGGCAACTTCAGACCAGTTGTTTATGGTATAAGTGTGTTATATTACAAATAATCCACGAGAGCAAAGTTGAGCTCTCGAGCCGCAGACCGAGAGGTGTCATTTCTCGAGCAAATTATTTGTAATAACATACACGTGCCATACAAAATTTTATCCAAGAACTCTATAAGTATCTAAAAAACATAAATTTTGTTAGCACAACCGTGAAAAGTCTCAGTGACAAATTGGAAAGTACCGAGCGATCAACTACATTTATAATTATAGTCGCCTGTGATTCGTGTTATACGTTTGGCAGTACTGAAGTGTATTGTAAGTCTATGTTAAATTCGAGGTCAGTAGGTTAGGTTTTGTATGTTATTTGACACAGACTGACGCAAAACTTAACCTGGAAATCTCAAATTTGACAAAGCTACCAACAATACAGTAGTAAGTGACCTGGTTTTATCTCACTATTGGGTTATGGTTTAACTCACTAGTGAGTTATGGACCACTTCAGAGGCCTAAAATCGATTAAGTAATAGCCTTATAACTAGGAGGTGTTGGATAAATTAATATGCTATTTATACTAAGAAATTTTAATAAACAACCTTCTGTAAACAGTTACCTGGCTTTAGAGTTGGTGTTCTAGAAACACGTAATTTAATTTGTTAGTTGGTAGATAGTTTATAATGAGAAGCGGTTGAAGTGGGAACGGAATTTATAGACTTTCAGAAATCGCTCGACAAATACATATGGATTTGTGACAGAGTAATATTGCAAGAAACATATATTTGCATTTCTATAAATATTGAATATTAAAGAAATGACACCTATAAAATTGGAGCAATTGAGACCGCTATACACATATTATTTTCTAGTCGATAATTTAAATGTCAAAATACAAAACCAGAGTCTTGCAGTTTATTACTTTATTTTTTCAAAGAAATTTTGTATCTGCAGTTATCTCAAAGTTAACCTTAATAATAAAATGGTAGTTTTTACATGCAACAATAAAATGTCATCCTTTTCATTTGAATTCCACCTTCGAGTTTTAAACAATCCCACACCGTCTGTGCCGTATTCTTCCTAATAGTATTCCGGAATCTGTAACCTATTAAGCTCTTTATGACGGTTCAAGAACATTATGCACACATGTTGAACAGTTTTAGTTCCTCTTATAAGATAATTTAATGCTCTTTTCCTAGATATTGGAAATTTCTGCTTTAAGCATTTGCTCTTTAAAGACAAGAAAGGAAAATGTCTTACATCAACTCTCTTGTTTACTATTTTAATTCAAAGATTTGTCTAAAAATAAACCGGAAAAATCCCAATTCAAGAAAAAAAGCTAGTCCGTATTTGCTTTAACTAAACCTTTCCACTTTTCAGGTTTTATTAAAAGTGTTTTAGTAAATTTTCTGCAAAATATCTGAATGCTAGCGAAATACTTCAACTAAATAAATATGCAAAGACATATTTTCTGTTAGAAACAAAAAGGAATCTAAGTTTTCTTAATTACTATTCCAAAGACACATCAAATTATTCCCAATTCGTTGAAACTCCTAACCACATTTAACAACAGCTAATACATAATTATTTTGACAGCTATGCTGTCATCTTCGGAACCTTGAAGAGACAATGTGAAAGATTGTTATGCTGAATAAGGTCTACTTTGAGCATGATTGTTAAAACACAAGATGTTATGAAATCCTGTCCAACACTAATTACTACACCCCTTAGATATAAACTAACTTTTTCTAATCCAGAAGTGTCAAAAATGTATTGTTCACCTAAGATACATAAAGCAGGTAAAACGGTGAGACCTATTGTTTCTGGTATTAACTCTCCGACCGTCGTATCTAAATGGTTAACAAATGAATTTAAAGATTTGTGAAACCTCAAAATAGGTTTTTGATTGAAAACTCGTTGGAGTATATAAATAATAGTATATTAAAATACAAGTTGCAGAAGGCATCTATTCAAGCACGAATTTGAAATTCCGAAACGAGCCGCATAGCCGCGAGTTGTGGAACAAATGAGTGCTTGAAGATCCTTCTGCAACGAGTGTTTTATAGTATTTTTTCTATTTTGCCGCTTTATGCTATTTTATAAATTGAATTTTTTTTTCTATTTTGCGTTTAGAATAACTCCATTCTAGCAGCCAAATGACTTCATTTCATAGCGACTTATTCTAACACTCAAATGACATCATTTGGTTGCTAGAATGGAGTTATTCTAAACGCAAAATAGAACAAATGAAATATTTGGAACTTGGTGAAAGCGAGCTTTAATTTTAATTGATGTGTGTTCTTTGTTTCCAAGCATACCAGTCCCACAAACTATGATATATATACGGGAATTGCTTACCAATAATAATTTCGATTCAACAAAATGGACAAGTTTGTGAAATTAACTACTCATTGTATATTCCAGAATTGTTTTCAAATAGATGAAAATTTTTAAGAACAACGTGAGGAAACAACTATGGGAAACAGCTAATTTGAAACTTATTTCAAGAATAATACAGAGTATTTCCCAAGAATTTGGTTCAGGTATGTGGACGTCATCTTTGCTGTTTTTGATTTATCTAAATGTAGTATTGATAATTTTTAAATCAGTTAAATTCTTAATTTCCTGCATAAAATTCGCATAGAAATGGAAAACTAAGAACAACTACTATTTATGGATATTACTAAGACGAGATAAAAATAAGTTGGAATTCGATGTTTATAGAACCAAACCAATGTAAACAGATTCATTTTAGCGGATTCGAATCACAAATCACAAAATGGCTGCTCTAAATTTCTTAGTGCATAGACTGCCAACCTTTTTATTAAACAAATATCGGCATAACACCGAACTTCAGACCATCAAAAACATTGCAGTGTGCAATGGTTTTTCTTCTAAAATTATCGACAATTTGGTTAGCAAACAAAAAATTAAATTGCACTTTCGAAGTTTCACAACTTTGGGCAGTCTTAGAAGTCGAGGATCCAATGAAAAGTACATCAAAGCTTCCTTTCATCTGGCTACAAATGGCATAGAGAAAATTTGTAAAGATTCGAGGTAGAAAGTTACTTATAGCTCAACCAACAATATTTGAAATTTATTGGTGAATCTGAAAGATAAACTTTTAAAACTTTAGATAAATCTGGAACTTACGCAATTATATGTTTCCATCATGATTC
Source organism: Agriotes lineatus (assembly GCA_940337035.1). Taxonomy (NCBI): domain Eukaryota; kingdom Metazoa; phylum Arthropoda; class Insecta; order Coleoptera; family Elateridae; genus Agriotes; species Agriotes lineatus. Next base: position 38,846,600 of record OW679198.1, read on the forward strand.
TAAATATATTGAGCAAAGACGTCGTAATTTTTATACTGGGTTTAAAGAGCATACAGCTCATTTTAGATTCAACAGATTCTAAAAATCTAGTATTGCTCAACATATTTACGAAAGGGGTCGTAATATTACGGAAACTGCAAAATTGTAAAGGCGTTAACTTCAACAAGACAGCCAAATAAGTTAGATAAGAAAATTTTTAACAAAGATGGAGGTCCCATACCCTACTCTGATCTTTACTCTCTGTTGAAGTTGAAACCTGATTGGTCGCATAGTACATGCCCTCCGAGTCAGTTAGTACAAATAGCGTTGGAATGTGCGGGAGTGCTGACTTTCACTGGTGATTTGCTTAGGAGAATATCTTCGGGCAAATTTGTTGGGTTAGTCTCTTTCTTCAAGGCTACTGAAGAGAACAGCTTAGCTGCCGAAACACATATTTAGCGGTTAAATATTTGTGTGTTTAACCGTTTTCAATATGTCTCTGTGTCTGACTCAAACCGTAGGCTCCAGCAGTGTCTTACATAAAATTATTTCAAGTTGTAACTGTTCTGATTTTTAGTCACAAAAACGCAACTGTCAATTCTTCCCATAATTCTACTCTACAGCATTGTAATCTCCTTATAATGATTAATGTCCTTAATTCGTTATTTAAAAATATCAATACCTTGCCAAAAATTATTTTTCTCATTTGTTCATTTGATTTTTACTTGTAAAGTTATTTTCTAATTGCAAGATAAAGCTGAAGCAACACAGCACTGAATTATCAACACAAAGAAGGGCCTGCACGTCTACGGCTACTTCAGCCTACACAGAGAGAAATAAATGTCATTATTTACATTTATATTTAAAAATACTACAAATTAGTGAACGCAAAATGTCAGTCTTAATTATAAAAAAGCGAGGAAATGGCAATAGGCATCCGGTTCCTATTTAGCCGAGTTATTTCATTTAATTGCGCAATTCCAGAGAGAGAACAGTGTAACTATTACTTTCTTGAAATAAATGTTGCACTGTCCCTAGAAATCCTAACTTGATTAACACCGTAGGCGGATACAAAGTATAAAGTTTTACTACACCAAAGAAAGACACAAACTTACTTCCACTGAATTAGATTCTTTATTTCTACGTCAGCGCTTGCACACTTAAAAGCAGTTCATGAGGGACCAGCATTTTTAAAATTTTATAAAAGTAAGTTACAAGTATTGACAAAGACGAAGTTGCCAATGAAAGCTCTCAAATGTAAAAGCAACAAAAGATGGAGAAACTTAAAATACGTTTGGTTACTTCACTTAATTTCAACATGTTTAGATTTCAACTGTTCTTTGATTTAAACATTTGAAAAATAGTTTTTTTGTATAATTTTGTTCTTTTGTACAAAAATATAACCAAGTACGTTTTTTATTTTAAATCACTACTATGTAGGACACAAATGTTCAGGTAGATTTTAAATTTACTGTAGTATGTTAATTATAGGTTTTAGGCAGTTAGAACTGTTTACGTTTCTCTGTAGTCATCAATCTATACTCTTTATTAATCACTGCAACTGCTGCGTTCCTAAATTTTGTCTGTTGCACACGGGCTATGATTTTTTGTTTTAGTGCGTCGAAAATCTATTAATTTCGGCAGAGTTTAGCGGCCGAAAACGCCCACTTTTTCGTACTAGTGAAGTTTACTTTTCAGCAGTAATAATCATAACAATAGAACCTAAGGCTGTGTTTCCATTGGTAGAAATTAAAATAAACATTGTCATGTTATGGTATGATCATGACCTCCACGACTTTTCCCAACCGTTTCCATTAAACTGCAATTTTCGTTTTCAAGAAAATAGATAAAAAATTATGTATGCAACCCGTACGAAAGCTCACTTTTAGACTCGCCTTATTTCTGTGCCTCGTTCGCTGTGCTCGCTTGACCATATACTGCGGCTCGTCCAAAAATAATCTTAATTTCCAGTAGAACAAAAAATTATATATGTAACTCTTACGAAAGCAGACTTTTAGACTCTCTTTATTTACGTGCCTCAATTGCTGCGCTCGCTTGGCCATAAACTGCGGCTCGTTCAAAAAAGTCCTTAATTTCGTACTTGTAACATAATTAGCTATTACTACTGTAAACTTCAAAGATATTGACGCTTACATATTACGTATATTATTATATCATCCTGAGATCCCAACTTCAGCAAATCTTGGTTTCTGGATATATATAGGTACTAAAACGCACTGCAATTTATTCAAAATGTTTATTTAGTTACAAACAATAAAAAATAATATTCTTATCGTTGAACCCTAGAACTTTATCTTTATCCTACATTATTTTTATAATATTTATAAAAACAGCTACGTTCCGTCGCGATACAAATTTTTTTTCACATTTTTCGCCTTAGAACTTCTTTTCTTCTTGCACTTTTGGCATTTGCACCTAAACGAGTTTTCAATTCAGTACTGATAATTGACAAATGTCGACGCTCTTTTAGCCTTTTGTACGTACTGTTTAGGGGTGTCAGAGTCGATCAGGGTGCCGAAGAGGAAAATACTAAAGCGCCGTTGGAATTTTCTGGAGGTGTCAGACTAATCGCCACTATCTCTCATATTTTCTAATGACTTCAGTAGGGATGCGGAGATTTTGAACTTAAAATCAAACACTAGATACTTGAGTGGTAATAACGAATAACGCGGCGGTTCTCAGGCCGCTAATTTTTTTTTATTTGGGTTTTTATTGCCAGCTAGTTCAATAGTAATGAGATTTTTTTGTTGTGTTTAACCAATCTCGAAGCTAGAAAAACCTCTTGTTGCTATAAACCTAGAAGTTGACACTGGACTCATGCTAAGCTGTAAATACTAAATAGTACTATAATCAAATACGAAACAGCTGTTTATGCCACGCTCTTATGTTAACCATAATCATATCCAGACAGCTTATTCTACTACTCACTTATGTCTACAATTTACTATACAGGTGTGTTTAACCGAAGCTAGCGCGTGCGAGCAGTAGAAAGTAAATCGTGCGCATGCGCATTGTTGATAACTCACTTAGCACTCTGAGAGCTGTTACTACTTGCAAATAACAGAATCTGGCATAAATCAAGTTTCTTAAGACATTACTGACAAATGTCAGTTGCGTAATGACCTATCCCTGGCTGATATTTCCAGCGATGCTTTTACTATTGCACTATTTGATGAACTGGGCCCTTCCTTTGTTGGATTACTGGCCCATAAGTGCCAAACACTAACGGCACGGAGATATAGGAGCTCTCTGTTAACAGGCCTAGTTCTAAGCAGATTATTGATACACTCTGCAGCTCCGAATACATTCATAAGCAGCTTACAGTGGTATGCGCAAATCCATCGGTGGATGTGCGCACACAGATTAGCTCACTTAAACTTTACCTGGGACGTCAGCTTTACTTTAACCAACTTCACTAAATTCAAATATTAAAAATCTATGAACAAACATTAAAGAGCATTGAAGTACAAATCAGCAGTATATTAAAATGTTACTTCACACACACTCAGACGAGCAAGGTCACGTTCATATTACTATCGTTTCTAGCACGTCCAAGATTTCGTCGATCTTGCAAGGAGAAGATCTAAAAGTCAGCAATTGCTAAGTTGAAAAAGCTAAAATATTTTTCACGATTCCACCGCTGCGTTACCCAGTCAATCGTTATACTTGGTTACCGTGTCTAACTTCTTTAAGTGTACATTTTTTTACTTCCCTCGTCTGAAAGACGAAGTAAGTATTGTAATCACGAAAAATCTACACTTTCCGAAAGTAGGACTCAACAGATACAGCACAATGTCACAAAAGAGTCGAAACGTTTCAACAATAAGACCGTTCCCTTAAATAGAGGCGCGCCGCACTCATTTCAATAAGGCTCCATGGCGCAGTTCGACTTACCGGTCCGGTTACGATCGCTACGCAGATGCGGTTACGATCGCTCTACAGATGCGGCGGGTTCAAACCCCAGCGGGATTATTTTTTTTAAATTTGCAAATTGATCTAATTCTCGCTAGGGAAGTTCGGTGTAAACCGATTTACAGATTTTTAGTATTGGCCACCTCCTTCACTGATCTGTCAACTTTTCTCTGAAGATTAGTGGAGGTCAATATTATACCTTTCATGTCGTACCACTGAATGGCATTGATTTTCTCATCTGATCAAACAGTCGATTTAGAAGTTCCCATCCTAATTTTTTAGCATATTTATTTGTAAGCTGGGCAGCTGCTGAAAATCTAGATTTAATTATTGCCCCTGTCCGTCCTATTTCAAGTGTTTTAGTGGGTTTTCCAATAGGAGAAGGATAATTAAATATCTGTCCATGAAAACATGTGAACCGCCTTTAAGCGTTTGTGCTAGTCTTTTAACAACTAGGGCGTCCACCTCTAGTTCAATTATATTTTTACACAAAAATATATTTACCCTGGTTCAAATTCTAAGATCAGGCCTGACGAAGCAGCACGTATAATACTTTTGAAAGCTTTAGGAGTGGGTTTACCTCTAAAAATTGTTTTAAGCCGCAAATATCTGTGAGCGGTGTTATCTGCTCATTCACAGCAACAATAACTTTTCCTGGAAAGGACGAACACCCCTGTTTGTCTTTTGCAGTATTTTTTAGGGTAATCATCCGAGATTTCTTCATCAAACGCTAGTTTTAAATTTCTGGGAGTGTTAACAAATTTTATTTTTTTTATTTTTATTTTATTCCGTACTCCTCCAACAGCCGTTAGGCCAATTATAGGCGTCACTGTACATTTTTTATGGGGACTTCCAACCCCACTAACGACTATCATGATGTTATTATGATATGCGGGACCAACTTTTTTCCGTCATAGCCGTACCACGAGGTGCCGGAAAAAGCAGCCGTGGAACTCCCATCCAAGTTCTGACCAGAGAGATCCCGTACCATGCAGCTAACACACTTTAGAGTGCTTTTCCCAGTACATTGATATTCTAAGGTGTTTCAGTATAGGCCTGAAAATGGCTATATCAACAAATATTTAGTTTCAGTCCCGTGAGTGAGATGTAAAGGGTTGACATGTACAAGTATTGCGAATCAAATTGTATACGTGAAAATATTTCATATTTTTTCAAGTAAACTTTTACTTTATTTACTTCTTTTATTGTGCTTAATTTTTTAATGGGGCTTCGGTTTTTGTCGACTGCTTGGCCATATTATTCACACTCAATGGTAAGTCATCACTAGTCTCCGAAACTTCATCGAGTTCATTTGTTCTCTCATTTTCCTATCATAACCGCCGAATTTATTGAGATGGAAACGTAATTAGAACCAACTTATTCTTATAGTGAAGAATATACTAAATACAACGTTTCGAGTCCATTTTAATTAACTCAGTGTCTCTGGAGAATACGTATAATTTGCATGAACAAAAATATATAAAAATTGCAACTAATTTCAATTGAATTCTTGCTACTTCAACCTCTACCTTTGAATTTCTTTGAATAAAAGACTTTCTTGGTAGAAATAGAACAAGATTGGAATTTTTAAATAAGTGTCAGGAAAAGTTATTAAAATTAAATTAGACCAAAATCCCTAGGAATGGTATTTGCACTAAAGCTGTTTTTTTTTTGCTTTTTTGTGGATTATATCTGTAGTTAACATCTTGCACTTTGATTTGTTAGAAGTAATAACTTTTGTTCGTAAGTTTTTATGATTTTATTTTAATTATGCATAGAAGTACGAGATGAAAAGCCAAGAACCAGTGCATTCAAAAATAACGAACCGAATTTCATTATAGTAAATTATAATTTGCATATTCAGTTCTTACTCCGTTGAGATTTCCTTTTAAAAGTTTCTATACTAGTGATAAAAGAAAGCATCAGATATTTTCAGCGAATAGGGTAACTACATACTGTTGTTGCCTAGAAATCTATAATCTATATATACAATCAAAATAGAACTTTTTTACTGTAAGGTTTCTATAACAGAATTTTTATTTCCCTCGTCTAAAAGACGAAGAAGTATTGTAATCAAGAAAAAAATATCTTCCGAGATTTCTTCAGATTTTTACGTTTCAGGGTCCCTAAACCACGAAAACAGGTTTTCTCAATTCCGTCTGTCTGTCTGTCTGTCTGTTGACGGTATAACTCAAAAACTATTTGTTGTAGGAAGACAATATTTTGCAAACAGATTATATGTCTACCTGGCATGAAACCGATAAAATTTTGGACAAATATATAGATACAAGGTGAGCACCTTCAAAAAATATTAATTTATTTTTGCCTTAACTAAGAAATAGATAAAGGTGATAACTTGCACATAGGTCAGGCTTTACACTTGACAAAAGTGAGACCCAACAGATGCAATGCGCATTGAGTTCGATTCCCGTATTCAATACTTTTTTATTTGCAAATTGATATAATTTGCATTACCAAATGTTTTCTTTTATTGTTTCAGTAACATTAAGAACGTTAATATATTTTTGCATCTAGTTTCCTGAGAATCTTAAAAAATTAAATTTTGTTTATTTTTGCGTTAACTGAGAAATAGATAAACGTAATAATTTGCAGATAAGTCAGGCTTTACACTTGACAAAAATAAAACCCAACAGATATAGGGTAATGAAGTTCTGGGGAAATCTCTTTACAGATATTTTTTAAATATCAGTAAGAACGCGCGTAGCAATCAAGGTATATGTCAGGCTTAAATTCCGAATTTGCTCATTTACTGGAATAAATTTGGTCAATGTTGCCATTGACCAAATTAATTATGCAATTGGTCTAATTGCGTAATTCCCAGTCTGTGCATTCCATTTCGGCAATTGAGCGAATTCAGCATCTGAGTCTAGCATATACTATCAATAATCTTGAGTGTAAAGTTCCTATCAGTAACATCAATTTGGTTGTCTTCAAGAATAAAACTTCGCTATCCAGTTTTAGTATTGATTTTTCCTTTTATGTTGCATAATCTAAAAACTAAATGTATTCTAGAGTGTATTTGACAAGAAAAGAACAAAAACGTGCGAACTTATCCATTCTATCAGGTTAATCATTAAATAGTGCGCGCACGTAAATAATTTTAATCCTTGTTACCATGTATTATAACCACCAATTTATTCTTCGAATAAGATGTACTTACATGTACTGTTGAACATTTATGGGGTGACTTATATTTAACCTGTTTGTGTTTGGTGAAATATGTTTACTTATTATTACCGCAGGTTGTACTTAATTTCAAAGGCCGATTGCTCCTCTTAACTACTACCCCTTTTTAACAAGACAGGTACTGGAGATTGAGACAGTACAATGATTTAAACAGTCTGAGCCAACTCGGCGTTGAACATATATTATGCATTACAAATGTTCTAGATTTCAATCTAAAATTAATATCTAAACATGTTTGTTTCTCATTTGGACTCATCTATCCATAATTCCTCGTGAAAGCTACAGACAAAGTGAATAATAAATAACGTTCGCTGAACTAATTAGGTCAAATTAGAAGAGTTGCTCAAATATTCAACAAAAATGATTATACTTGTTGATTTTTAATTACTTCGGTGTCATGTTTTTACCTTCCAAAAATGCCTTGAGGGTTGCTGGCACGCTGGGAAATCAACCAACAAATTCTCCAGTGGCATACCTTCCGAAATCGAAATGCCAACTATCTTAATAAGTGAAGGCAATTTGTTTGCGTCTGAAAATATTTCCTGCAAATACCCTCAAGCCAGGAGTTAAGGAAAATCAGAATCCATTTCGATATAGCAAATACTGCCACCAATTTGAATTAGATACGCTGTCATGGCCAAATCATTAAGAACTGTTTTCAGAGTTATAGTAGGTATTATATGTAGTTCTGTAACATTTGAATTTTAAGTTTAAATTTATTAGTAAGGAAGCTATAGTAAAAATGTGCTACATTAGTTCAAATTGCTTAAAATTATATTATTACAAAGGTTCTATTTGACCATGCAAGGTAATATTTTCTTAAACTTATATATAGACTTAATCTTAGCATAACCATTTGCTGCATCTGAAAAATTTATGACTGTACCATTTATCTCTATACTTTTTATACGAAACTGAAACTGTACACTACTCAAACTTAAACATATGGCAATTGTTTTTAAGGTTGAGGTTTCATTTATTTCATGTGGCAGACACGATTTATACATTTGCGCATCGTCTGTGTACATATGTAGAAAACAATAATTTGTTATTACTTCTGGCAGATCGGATGTGAATATCTTTTGATCGTGGCCTGTGTACCTTGACAGCTTGTGTTCTGTTAGATAAAATATCTTTGCAAATACAGAACAAAAACTAGAACGATGAAAAGAATATATCGAGGAACTATCCACAAACCAGAGAATAGGTCCAGAACAGATACCCAGAGTTCAAGAAGAAATAGAACCCGACACCACCAAGAAAGAAATAACATATGGCTTGAAAACAATAAAAAATGGTAAAAGCCCAGGACCGGATAAACTTCTCAGCGATATCAGAACATCTGAACGTCTTGCTGTAACTTCTCAATAAAATACATAGCTCAGGAAATATCCCTGAAAAATGGTTACTGTCAGTTTTTAGCTGTTTGCCCAAGCAACCAAATGCCAAAGAATGTTACTACCACCGTACCATAAGTTTGATGTCACATACATTGAAATTATTCTTAACAATCAACCACAACCGTATATATCAAAAACTAAACATGGACATCACTGCAACATAATTTGGATTGCGGAAATACTTGGGAACAAGGGAAGCCCTGTTCTCGTTCAACGTGCTGGTTCAAAGGTGTCTGGATGTTAACCAGGATGTGTATGTGTGTTTCATTTACTACTCGTATAACAACGCGTTCGAGAGAGTTCGACACGATCAGTTAATAAATATTCTCAAACTGAAACATCTGGATTATAAAGACCTTCAAATCATCTCAAATTTATACTACAGTCGAAAGACGACGGTATGCATTGACAAACATTAGAAGAGGTAGAAATAAAATTAAGAGTGAGGCAGAAGTGTGCTCTGTCACCGATGCCTTTCAATGCATACTCCGAAGAAGTTCTCAAAAGAGCCCTTAAAGAAGAAACAGCTGGTATTAGGGTGAATAAAACTTGCATCAACAATATAAGTTACGCGGACAATACGGTGATTCTGGCAGAATGTATCGAACATCTCCAAAGATTGATGAATAAGGTAGCGAAGAGTATGGTTTAATAATAAACATTAAGAAGATTAAATTCATGGGGATTTCGAAAACATATCGTAATAATGAAGATCTTATTATCAACGGAAATAATATCAAATAGGTTGAAAAATGCACATATCTTGGTGCAAATCTGAACTCCAATAACGACTTTTTCTACTTCTTTATCAGCTCAATGACGTCCACTCCTGGACATGAGCCTCTCCTAGGGACCTCCATTGGTATCTGTGTCTCGCATGCTGAAGCCAGTTTTCTTCCAGCAAACTGCCTTACATCATCTACCCATCTGCGTTGTGATCTTCCAAGACTTCGATTTGTTTTCCGCGGTCGCCATAACGACTACACCAATGAAATCAAAATCAGAATCAAAATAGCACTAACAAATTTCATCAACATAAAAAAGTACTTTGCTGTAGAAACCTGAGTCTGGACTTGAAAATTAGTGTAGTTAGATGATACGCGTTCACCACTCTTCTTTACGTAGATTCTCAATGCAGCAACGATCAAGGAACTAGAAGCGTTCGAAATGTGGGTCTACAGCAGGATCCTCAGAATGTCGTGGACAGGCCGAATAACTAACGTCGAAGCTTTGAGGACACTTTACAAGAGGAGAAAGGTATGGTATGCTGTGACTGATAATAAAAGTAAAAATACAAGGAAGAATAAATGTAGGAAGAATAAGAATTTTGTGGCTGCATAATCTGAGAGAATGGTTTCAATGCACATCTGGGGAACTTTTAAGATCAGCAGCCTCAAGGATTAGAATTACTATGATGATTGCCAAACTTCGATCTGAAAACGACAAATAAAAAATAAGAAGAGTTGACGACCAGTTTTTTTCATTGCTACAATTTTCAGGGGTGTGTATACATCAAACAGAGAGTTTACAACATTATTTAGAAACAATAGTTTATCATTTACATCTTCTAAAGTATATATGAAATCTCAGTTAATTATAGCAACATCTCTGATGAATAAATTCAGATCAATTTGATCCAAGTCCCTATAAGTCAATTTAAGTGGAATATTCTTATTTATTGAATACTTTAAAATAGAGTTCCTGTATCATATAAGGGTGTGACAGCGAAAAAATGTTCTATTGATCAGCTCAAAATCATGGAGCACACAGATACTCGCAGAACAACATCTAAATTTACTTGTTTAAACAAACTTGATATCGGTCTAATAAGATCCTTATATTCATTCATAGCTTGAAATTAATTTGCTAATTGTATTTAATTCACCGTCGCACCTAGATATTTTAATAAAAATGGTACCGCGCATATCCGTTTGCCCCAAACCCATCCGACCAATCAACAACCGCCACATGTGTAACTCCACTCTCAACATACAGGCACGCTACTTTTAAAATAGCTGCTATCACCATCCAATTATCCTGTTGTCACAACCAACTCAACTTTGTTGTTCGACTTTTCTATTAAAACTTTTTAATCCTAATTATCTTTTTATATCAAATGGTTAATAACTACTAAGCTTAAACTTCTAATCTCTTATAAGTCTGTATAATGAGCTCAATACAGGTAAATCTACAAAATCGGCTTTAAAATTTAAGTTGGTGAAACATTTTACAATTTTTACATTTCTAAGGCAGAATGTAAAATACAAATCAATTTAATTAATTAGTAAGCAGTTAGTTAACCACATTCACAAATACAAATAATATTGTCCGGCAACGAGTGGAAAATATTTATACTTATTTTTCACTTAAACTTTTCATTTATATTTAAGGCCCAGATTTTTCATAAATCGTTTCCATTTCTTGTTAAAACAATTTAACTCGGTGTCTTCATTAATGTTTTCTGTGTTCTTAGACATTTTATAAATCGTACCTCTTTACGTTTCTGTAGTCCGTTGTTTGTACTTCTCTTTGACGTCGTGTCAAAAATGCTGTTTTTGTTAACACTTTCTCCTTTTCAGTTTCGTTGAGCCGTAATAACCGTTGATAACAATTTGTTCAGCATCCAAAGGCAGTTGTGTTTTAAATTGACACTTGTACTTTCTTGCTATTTAGCGACTTTGTCATCCTATTAAACTCTGATATGTTTCACTAGAACTAGACACTTCAAAATCAAATAAATGTAATTTTAGAAATGCTTAGTTTAGGAATAACAATAGTAACTATTGAAAAGTCAATTATGTAAAATGTTTATGCCATATCGTGAAGTACTTGCTCCTAATTTTTGAAGTATATACACATAAACATTATCGAAACAGGAAATGACAATTCTCTTCCCAACAGACCAAGGTAAACTTGTCGAAATTTGCTTCAAAAATACTTACTCCAGTTGGAACAATAAAATATACAAACTAGTCAAAGGAACGGCTATGGGTTCACCGCTATCACCTGCTATCTCTAATATTTACATGGAGGCTTTCGAACAGGCGCAATTAAAACCGACCTGCTGGTTTAGATATGTAGACGATACCTTTGTCATCTGGTCAGACGGACGCCAGACACTGAATCTGTTTCTAAAACACTTGAATTCTGTACATCCCAACATACAATTCACAATGGAAGCATATGGTAGTTTAGGACGTGCAGTCTATCGAGAGAAAACACACACGGAGATATATCTAAATGCTAACTCACACCATCATCCAATGCAAAAAGCAACAGTTCTCCAGACTTTGGCGACCAGAGCCTTTCGTATCTCAAATGCAGAAAATTTAGAGAAAGAAAATGAACATCTATTTGATTCTTTACAAAAGAACGGATACACAACTACCGCCATATGAAAAGCGCTAGTCAAGACTATGGCACAAAAGGCAAAAATAGAATCCCCACCTCTGGAAGGCTTAGCATTTCTACCTTACGTTAAAACGATGCAACGTCAAAACTGTGTTCATGACCAAGGAAACGTTGGGTAACCGTTTTAAATCAGTAAAAAAACAAAATTCCAAGTTTAAAAACTGCTGGCTCATATCGCATTCCTTGTTTTTGCGGCTCGTTATATTGGACAGACTGGTCGTTCCGTTGATCAAAGAGACTTCAAGAACATAAAGGCGATTGCAAACACATACGCATCACAAAATCAGCCGTAGCTGAGCATACATTTACAAATAGACACACCTAAAAATTTTAGTACGCAAGAGTACTTTCCAGAATACTTCACTACTTTCCACGAGCGATACTTGAAGCCAGAAAAATAGAAAAACATCTAAATAATATAAATAGGGAAGATGGTTTTAAGCTTAGTAAAACTTGGACTCCTGTGATACACGATCTCAAGCATTACAACCACTGTGCGTCATACGGCCACGTCCCACGGATTATGCTATAGTCAAAATTATACCCATTCGGAGTCACGTGACTTTTGTCTGTCTCTGTTCATCTTTAGTAAAATAGATGAAATGGAAGAAATTTGAAAAAAAGGCATGTCGATTCATAAAATTAATTTTAAAAATTTGACGTTTCTAATCTGTCAGATTATATTTTTCGTGTAAGTTATTGAGATAAGGGTAATAAAACCTAAAATTGTTGAGCCGAAAACTGGAAATTAAAAGAAACCATCGGACATGCGGTATAACGAGCAGTCACAACAATTAATTTGAATATTATGCGTTTTTTTTTATGAAGAGTACAATATTAATAATAGTAAATCAACAGTTTCACCCTCCAACGCTGTTCGCCGTGCTTCTCTTGCGTTAAATATCTCGGAGAGCACAATTTACCGAAAATATGAGCCAGAAAGTGAAGAATGCAAAAACGGAAGTCGACGAAGCAGTCAAGACACTGTATATAAAATGTATGTAGCTAAAGAATTTGTAACCATAAAAAATCTAAAAAATGCTTGGTTGAAGAATCTGGAGATTTTTCACATTCAGTTTCTTCCCTAAATAGATTGTGCAAGGAAATAGGCTTCAAATGGCAATGTTCTATAACAGAATATGCATGCACAGAAATTGACTTAAAATTTGCTATACGCAGCAGGTTTTTAATGTAGCAGCTGACATATCTTTATTATATTTACCTAGATTTTACGACATGTTATGTTTTCTTTAACCTGTAAATTCAGTTTGATTTCATATAAGAGAATAAACCCGTAGCAACCTTGTTTTAGAAATTGGCATATGTCAGGATAACCTACAAAACGGAATGTCATTTATTTCCCTAAAATTGCATTTTTAAGAATCGACATACGTAAAATTACTAGATTATCACGTGACTCCGAATGGGTATAAATTTGACTATACACTTGAACGACCAATCAACATTACATCGCTCGGAGCAACTGGCACAGAGGACTATAATAGCTCCACACCGACCCTCAGTTCTTAGTGCGACTTTCATTCGGATGGTCTTGCGAAACGTTAGTCAAAATGGGTTCACAAACAGCAACAAGGCCAAATCTGCTTAAGTATTCTCGTTCTCAAGGTACTCAAACAACACGAGACACAAAAGAGAATAGTCATCGCGTGGATTCTTGCTCTAGCTCACAAAGTTTAAGGCATACTAAACCACAGAATGCTGGGTGTTTATCCACAAACACAATGTAATCTAAGCCGAAATTCTATATTAAAAATAATAATTGAACGACTTTGACTGAGTACGGACCATTTTTCTAAGTTGTGCTAACAATTAAACATTGGAAACCATTAACCATTTTACTTAATATTTCACACATAATATTTTTTTATCAGTAGAAATTTGCTTTTCTGTTCTTATCCTCCATATGTTAATTGCGGACTTCACATTGTGTTCTATATTCCTAATGTTACAGCACAGGCCACTTCTTGAACACTTAATGAAGCTCTCGTTTAAACAGTAATAAAGCGTATTTGCCACGTTCTCTTTATTCTAATATCAGCTTCCATTAGTCCGTGTTTAAAACTATATTTGAATTCTATTTGAACATTTTAACTTGTTCTAAATTTTATCGTTTATTACTATTGTCATTGTTTAACTCCTTTAAGTATATAACGCTCTAACAAAATAAGCCTTACTTCGCTGGTTGAATACTGGATTACTTCGAAGACCGTTAATAAGAAGGCTTTGTCTAGCCCAAGGTGGGGTGAATCACGATCCAGATGCAGCCCTATATGTTATCAGAAGCTAATAAAACCAAATCTGAGGCTTTATTGGAAGCAGCCTACTAGTTTCTCATAATAGCGAGCTCAAACTAACAACTTGAAGAAGCGTAACTTACCGTCGAGGGCGTCTCTCACCACCCTAACCACAAAAACACAAAAAAATATCGATAGGTGGGATAAAAGAAAGTGTTACGTTTAGATTGCGCCTCTACAATTTTGCAGTTTTGTGCGCGCCGTCTGTGTTTTCGTTGTCTGTAGTACAGGTTTTGAATTGCGCGCTTTCTCTCCCCGCCTACCTGCTTTTTGGATTCGGCCGGACAGCGACACCAATTTTGGCTTCAATTCTCGGCATGACTGTTTTCCTTTTTGACGCCGTAAATGTGACCAGGTTTTAGCGTCTTTGAAATTGTCTAGCGGTTTTGCGGGCTTGAAGAGTATAGTTTTTGGTTCTTGACCCTCGCGGAATACGCTGATTGATGCAGCCCTGGCAGTTTTGTTGAGAAATAGTTTCTCGTGCCTAGTTTGGCGGACTCGAAAACGCTTCCCTGATCCTTATCAACACGTGGCAGAAAAATCAATCTGGGGTAAGTCGTTTGAAGCTTTTCGTGCTGTGATTTAAAGCATCCATGTTTCTATCTTAGGCTTTCCTCTTTCTGTAGCCGCAAGTTAGCAACGCCTCCTTATAGTCGTAAATTCGGAGCTTCCCGAAACAGCGATCCTTGCATTGAGTGCATCGGCCTTAACCGATATGGGTTTAACAATTGCAGTTCCGACCTTCGGATGTTTGGCGGCCTACCGCTCCCGTTGTCGGGGTCAACACCTAACCTCCCTTAGCGGACAGAAGGGGCTCAGCCAAAGGAAATTTTCGGTACATCTATTTAGTGCTGCGAACAGTAAATCGGTGCCAAGTGCTTTACCCGATTGATACATGTTTCCGTCAGAATTTTGGAAGATGTATTTGGAACTCCGGCCGCAATGTACAGTTCGCTTTACGAGCTGCGTACCCGACGGCGCTCATTCACTTTCCATCCACGGAGCCGATGTCACTCGCCATTGAATTTGTTTTAAACTGTTTTTAAATTGTTTTTAAACTATTGTTCTCACAAGACGAGTTTGTTGAGGTGCACCTTAATTTGGAAAATAATCATTTATAATCTTGTATTAAATGCTATATTAATCATGTTATAATATGCTATGATATGAGCATTTTTTCTTGTTTTTTGCTACTGCTACCTGGATTCGTGTGCTTACTTTCAGATAATTGTCCTATCTTGCGTTTACAAATTCGCTGTGATGCCTGGATACATTTGTAGTTAGTTAAAAGATGAGGTGACACCCTTTTTGAGTTTTAAATAATTGTGAGTACTTAAAGAACTGCACGCCGTCTCCCTAATTTAGTCGCTGCCGGCAATTGTATCCACGTAGTCATTAATGTTATAATTTTAAGGAATTTAGGCGACGAATCTAGTTGATGCTAACAAAAGGAACACAAACAAGGTTAGGTACCAAAACTTTAGTAAAATAAATAATAGAATATGGTTTCTGAAGCTTTCACGGCTATTGTCATTAAGTAACAAACGACTTCCGGGATTGGACCGTGTCATTATTGTGGTCGATGAGTTCTTCCAATCCCGGAAGTCGTTTGTTACTTAATAGAATACGGATTCGCGAAAGAATTTTTATAAATCTAAGAAACATTAAAGTTTCGATCAATATTACATATTAAAATCATTTAAATACAACCACAGATAAATAGTACATATCAATTTATATTATAGAACTTAAACCGGGTTCGTTATATTCGAATCAATAATTTTAATTGCTACTATTATCAAGTTGTTGAAAAATATTCAATAAATAAATACTACAAAGGGATTACGCTAGCGAAAACATTTGACTAAATAGGGCGCTTCGAATCTATACGGCGAAGTTTATAAACCCTAATTTGAAATGAGGCTCATCAGGCTCCAAAAAAACTATTTGCTAACGTAATTCACATAGTATATCGCTATGTCAAAGAAACCCCCTGGGACATAACGCATTGATAAATAAAATAAAGCGATGGCGCGTTTTAAGTGAACTAATTCCGATTACTATTATAACAAATAGTAACAGATATTACAGAATGAATCCAGAAAATATGCAAATCAAATTAAATTTATAGAAAAGTGAGAGCTGATTACTAGATACAAATCATCAAACGAACAAGATTTACACACAGCAGATGATTGAACACAAGTTATAAAATGAGAATTCCTTTAAAATGAGCAATAAGTAGCTCCCGTATCAAACGCAATACGGAGAGACGTACGGATCCGTTTCGCATAAACGTACGCCAATGATGGCAATTGCTCCCTCTGTCACCCCCCCCCCCCCCCCCCAGTTGTCTTAACATAAAACCTGAACTTTGATCCTAGACCATTTGTGACAAAATATGGTAGAAGAAGCAACTGGAATAGCGCTAATCCACTAGAAACTGTGTTTTCTTTGTTTCCAGCATACGACGCCAGCTTACGTTCGACGTTTGAAAATTATTAAGCATCCAAGTAGAGAACAACGGCGTTACTTGAGAAACATAGAGGAAAAAATACGAAAAATCTAAGAGAATGAGCTTGAGATTTCGAACAATCAACAATTGCTTTACTTTCAAATACTATTAGATCCTGATTCAACATACGGGTACACTATTCCAACAAACCTGCATCAGATTATGGGCTTTTTTCGTGATAATTCCGCTTCCAAAACATAACCATAAAGCCACGAAAAATGCACCTTACAGAACCGGAAGTAAATTCAAGTTTCTCAAAAGTGTCCAAATTTGTAAATATGAAAATTCTCAAAAAGAAATTCCAATTGTAAAGCCGAGAACTTACAAAAAAGCGAATATGCACAGCGGCGTTTAACGTAGCTCTTATGGAAGACAATATTTTAAAACCGTTACAGGTATACTAAATAACCATCTACATGTGCCAATTTTTATAACTTGTCGACAGTATTTTCTAACGTTATTTAGTTCGACTACTTTGCAGTATTCACAAATTCCTCATAGGTAATTATTTTTCCGTCTCCTTTTGTGTTCCTTAAGGTTGGGTTTCACGTCATTTACAAACCTTTATATGGGTTTCTTAGCTTTCACAGCTCTATTCCGTGGTATTCTCTATCAATCACTTAAATATCTGCTGAAATGTAATATTACATAAATAGTAATGCAAATGCAATCAATTAGTAGTTATTAATTATAATAGCCCTAATTTTAACTTTCATTTATGTAGTAATGCAACAAGTGATTCCGTCGGAAGTGTTAAAACGAACTTAGAATTAGGTATCTTAAAACAGGGTGATGCATAAGTATGGTCCCGTGTGTTCAGGGCCTTTGTAACAAAACGTGTAAGTCAGTGATTATATTTGTTTGCTGCTTTCCCTTGACAATGGAGATTAATATTATTATTAAGTTCCTAGGATAATAAAATTAACAACGCAAGATACAGACTTACACGTTTTGTGTTTATGTGACATGTGACACTCACAGGTAACACGACTCGCGAAAATTAATCCTGGTGACAGGTGACAAGCCTAAGAATTTTTTTTTAAATCTAGGAAAATTTAGGTAAGCAGCAGAAAATATATAATAAGATAACTTGAAATGTATCGCCTATAATATTTTCAACAGGCAACAAGCCGCGGCTTCGCCTTGGTTTGTACTTGCCTACCTAAAATGTTACTTAAATAGCTGTTAAACCATAGCAACATCTCAACCTTAATTCCTTAAATATTGGAATTTGATGATGTAATAAAATTGATCTTCAATATTATGGTTGCCATTTATTATATAAAAATGTTGTTGAATGCAAAAATTATTACTATACTTACGTTTGTCTTTCAACTAAATGAATATTTACTTAGTCATTACTCATAATGGCATATGGAATAATAGTAACATACAAATAAACAGAACTGGTGTGCAGTTGGGAACTTCCAAATAAAATACGTGACGTAAAACTCGTGGGTCCTGCTGAAAGAATAATTCGGTGAAAGTGAAAACGGTTACTTTATCGTTTATCTTGTTCTGTGATGTGATCGAACGTCAGAGTGATAAGTTGTAAGGTATGAGAGCTTTTAGCTCTCCATAAACCCTAAACGAATACAGGTAGGAAGTAATATGTTTTCAAGTGTTGCAATATTGACGCAGTGGGACCAAAACTCTTTTCATCAGACACACTTACTTCTTACATCTGGAGGGCCTAATGTAAGTTAATATAGTTTATATAGCGCACCTGTAGGTATGCCTATACAGACAAGTGAGACCTGGAGCCAACGATCATTCGCAGTATTTTCTGTCTAACCACCTGCGTCCGACTTGAAGAATGAGCAAAAGCCTTTCAGCATGGCGCTGCTGCCAATAACATCTGGCAATCGTTTCAAGGAAACACGTTAACTTTAATGTCGACGATATATAAGCGAAACACAATATGTTGGACTATATTTTCTACTGTTCTGATGTTTTTGTTTAAATTCAAATAAATTTATAAATGGTCCTCATTTTTAAATGTTAGTTGCGAGATTGAAAAAAACGTGAAACTGGAATTTCAGCCTGTATTTTATCCAGCTATCTAATGTTAAATATCACAACTCAGTAATGCAGACGTGTAATACGTTTTCAGTTGATCTATCCACAGAGAGGTACCGGTTGTTGAAGTTAGATATTTATACAAGAGCGCTTTACTAACACGGCTGCGGTTATGAGGTATGTACGAACAGTAGAGAGGGGCATTTTCAGGGAAACTGTTTTTCACGAAAACCTGAAACTGTCTGCTTTGGTATCATTACATGAGTTCATCGAATGAAGGGCTGGAATATTGTTGTAACCATTTTCCAGTGCATTTACTGATAATGATCAGTCGGACATATGAAAATTTTGCAAAGTTAGTTGCATCAGCCGCAAATATTTTCAGTGTTTGCACCTACTAAATCACATTGCTAATTGAAGAAAGGAGCAGATGTACGACACGAATCGGAAATCTTAGATGAACCAAGTCTCTTATTAACTCAAATAAAAATTAAATGGTCACTTGGAATCTTATCGAGCTTATCACTAACGCAAATAAATTTTAAACTCAAGCTCCAGACTAATCAGACTTAATTACTATGACCAACTTCAAATCGTACCAAACAAACGTTCAGTCTATATAGACGAATCAGAAGGCCGAGCAACTGCAGTGAAGATAGAGCGCGGTTTTCTTTTAAAATTAGCTGGTGTTTAAATTACCAAGAGGCGCCAAAGAGTCTTTTGATACAACTGATAAGTTTATTAGCTTATGAGAACGCTTAAACTCATTAAAATTTGCCTAACCAAATTAGCTACGACCTGAAACCGACTCAAAAAAAATCCACTTAAATTACTTGCATTAACCGTGCATAAAAACGAAGTTAATATGAACAGCTTTATATTAAAAACGGCAATTCTGATACAAATAAATAAAAGCTTCTCCCTACGTTCCAAATTCCTACGAATACAGTAAATTATTTTGTTGCAAGCTAAATTACAAGAGTTTTAAATCATCAGTGATAGGTTGTAGACATTGCAAGGAAAATACGCACATAACAGAGTTAAAAATTTAAGCCGCTAAGAACTCGCTTGGTATTAGATAGGCAGGTTAACGTAGCACACACTTATAAGTTTACCTTGACGCCATAAACCAAATACAGCAGGAGGTTAACGAAACGTCTCCACAATAAGTAGACATTTAGTATGTTCACTAAAAGCACAAGCAAAACTTGAACAAAGACTTGGGGGTGATGCAGATTTAGCCGGTGAATCCAAACTTGGAAATAATAATGTACACACTACACAGATTCGTGTTTACCTTGAACATCACAGGGTCGAGCTTAGATGCTCCCAGAATAATGTGAAACTGCACTGGAAAACACACTACAATAATCGGTAACATTCACCTACCAGCAGAAGTTATCGGCTATACGACGAAGCCTCGGCAAAGGCTTTCGAAAAACGGTTGAAAAACTATGAAGCTCATTTTCGACGACTCCGGCAATAAATGGAAAACAGAAACATAAGCTTCGACTTAACAACGGAACGTCAGCAGTAATTTTGCGAATCGGCCGCCAAAATGACAAAAATCCGCAATAAAGTGCGATGGGTAGACAAAACCCAATAATCTTACTTAAATTAACCCCTAATAATCCACCAACCCCATTGAATCAAAGGACACATTTACAAATCACTATCAAACAGCCACAGCTAGGCTACAGGTTAACAACGAAGTATTGCGTGCGATCGGCTCAAGGGATGCTAAAACGCGGATAGCCATTATAGCATGCGAAGGACGAGAAAACTAAAGTGCAATCGAAGCATGGCGCTTTTTTGCCTGTAACAAGGTTTAATTTTACAATGCAATTTAGAACATCTTTGTTAAATATGATTTCTTGATTGTGCTTTCGTTAATAGTCTTAATATGGTATCAAAGATCTAAATCAGCTCTTATAATGGAATCAGAATGTCACCATGGGGTGAAGCGTTGGTAAACGCGGTTGAGTTTGTATTGAGCGAGTCTTCGGTTAAAAATTTTCCGCAGTGCGTTAGATCGGTACCGGGTGTGATTGCCAATTGCCGTTAGGAATTAACGCAGCGGAACACTAGTCTATAGAAAAGAGCACTACTCATGCTACACATACAATATACTACTTCCTTCCTTTTACGTTAGGCCAGTGGTTCAATGAGCCCTCTTAACTCGAAAGCCAGGTAGGTGGCTAGCCTTGCCCGTCGAAACTGAGGAGTTCCCTTATTAGGGGTTAAGGACTACCACTGGTGTTAGCGTGAAAGGCGGAGAGCGTAAGATTTTTAAAATAGCATGTCACCACGAATCAAACCCGGGCCGTCCCCTAAAGTCGAACATTTACTCGCGACGCCATCCGCTCACAATACAATACAATATACAGATATGATAATCTCGGGTGGAAAATCCGGCCAAAAACGGCATATGATAATTAAATAAAGGATGTCAACAACACACCAACAAAATCAATATTAGACTAGATATAAGACACAGTTGTTAGTAGCTTGGTAGTAGTGATAAATAGAAATCGATTACGATTATATGAAATATAGCAGGTGACCTGATTCAAAGGGTCTTTCATAGTTAATTAAGTTAGCTTAATTAGGTTTCTGGACACTCATCTACTTCATTTCGAAAAAGCATACCTTATGAAAGCTGCTGCAAAGCGACTCCACGAAAGCCGCTGTTTAGTCCTACCAGTGATATTTGTAGTTGTTAGTTTTGAAGCAAGAACATCATAATTTAAAATTCTTCGATAGCGTCAATACGTGGAACAAATCAAAATCAAAAACATAATCTACAAAATAATTTGTGCATTAGCCTTTACGTAGTCGGCAGAATGTTTCATAATAAAAAAATTAAAAACTGATTCATACGGATATAAATTGAATGAAAAACGATTTTCAATTAAATTATTCCTCTCTTCTAATTATCCCACCATGTTGATATACTGAAACTTAAAAATATCGTGTACCTACTTAATTTTTAAAGGTCAATAGGCAGTATGTTTTTTAACCGACAGTCAATGAAATTACTTGCTGCTTCACCTTTTAATTTAGTTAATTTGTTATGCACTATGCTAGCAGTTACTAGCTAGCGGTTTGTACTACAATGTTTTAAACTTCCAAATATAATTATTATCATGCGGTCCAAACTTGTAGGGCAACGAAACAAATATATATACATGGTGCTTCTATAAGGGGCATCTATGAGCAAAATTAAGTTTATTTAACCAAATAACGACTAAGTTGTTTGCCTAAGAAGATATAGCTGTTTTGTTTTTTAAATTCTTGTAATAATCTTGTAAAATTTCCATATTGTTCTATTAGTATTCTGATTTCTAACCATTTAAATATTAACACCGAAATTGACACTATAGGGGCAGAGAGTTTGGTCCGTTTAAAAGTTCACTCTGCTGTTGCGTTTGGATGACACGAAGAAAAAGAAGCAGCAAGAGTCGACGTTGCGATGAGCTTTCACGCCAAGTTCAAGCTCGGCGAGCAGAACTCCAGTTGGTCACAGATCTGTTTTGAAACCCACTTACCATGCCAATTTCGGAGAAGTACCTACCAATTCATTCACATTCCCATACCGTTTAAGCACAGTAGATTTTCATCTCCACCTCGCATCAGATGTATTTCAAGGAAGACTTATATCGTCTCGCTATATACCGTTGTAACACAGGCGCATCTCTGCTATTGAATTTTGCTTATTATGAGAGGTTACGTCATGAGCAGGTAGAATTTTTAAGAATTGTTGTGTTACCCTTCTTTATGGCAGTCGCAGCTGCAATGCTGCATTTATATGAATGTGATCTTAATTGAGTTACTAAATTTGTTATATAACTGTATTTGTAAAGTGCAGTGCAGGTAGGTGTCTTTTAAAAAAGCTATTTCAGAGATCCATTTTCCGAGGTAGATTAATCTTCATATCTTCCAGTTTTTATAACTTATAATATGATCTGGCTTTTTCCGCTACTATTTTTATTCTTCTCTCTCCGATTTACTATATCCATTAGTGTTAGATCTTCGAGAACACTATCCCACCATCTGTTTTTTGGTCTGCCTTTGTATATTTTCTCTTCTGGTTTCCATTCTGGTATTTTTCTGATGACTCGAATGTGTTGGAATCGCATAATGTGTCCGAACAACTTCAGTCTCTATACTTTCACGTATCTGACTATAGTCTCTACTTATATTTCTTCTTGTAGTTTAAAGTTCATTTTTCTTCTAAGTGTATTGTTCTCCATCTTTAATGGTCCTAGTATATTTTTTAGTATTCTTATTTCAAACTTTCTGAGCTCTTCTTCTTCTGCTCCTTTTAGGGTTCAGGTTTGCTTTCCGTACGTTACTATTGGCCTTATTAGTGTTTCCGTATTTTCGTTGCTTTTTGTAGCTGGTGACTATTTAAAAGGGGGTTATTGGCACAAAAGACTTTTTTTTCTTTTTTATTCTTTCTTTAAGTCTTTTATTTTCCTGTTCAGGTCTTGTAATCAGGTTACCAAGATAATTAAATGTATTTACTTCTTCTAATGTGTACTGCTCTACCTGAATGTCTTTGTGCTGGGTTCTTGTCTAACTTCATATATTTTGTTTTGGCTTCGTTAATTTGGAGGCCATAGTATTTAGCTTCTTTATCGATGCTTTTGAGTTTTTCTATCAGCTGGTTTTTTGTTCTACTGATTATCATTACATCGTCGGCATATACAATAACTTGGGCCCCTTTGTTGATAATTGTCCCTTGTATTTCTACTTTATGTACGATTTTCTCAATTATTGTGTTGAAAAGTATTGGAATATATACCATATAGCTTAATATAATCTTTCTTAACTAACCAGGGAGTGTAAAATAAAGGAATAGTGAGTTTACCTTTAATAATTTATTAAAAGCTACATATTTCTTAACTTTGCTACATATGAAATAAATGAATAATGTTATGAAGGAAAGAGCTCCTGGACTGGCTTTTTAAATTCACCATCACTAACGAATGCTCTGCCAATAGTAATACGAAAGTACAAGTGTTAGCAACTGCGTTGTTTGTTGGGAAATAGTAAGTGTGCTCCATTTTCCATTATATGAAAACATGATACCACAGGCCAAATGTTCTTTTCGTTAAAACGCTTTACGGATTTTCGTTTCACTCTTAAAGCTCCATCGGTAGCTTGCTTAGTGCAAAATTGACCCTACTGAATTTTTTCTTAATTTAAATCCTTGATATTTTTTCTAAAGTGTTCTTGCAAATATCTTTTATACTTTTCCATCCTGCACTTTTAGCAGTTGGCGCAAGAAACACAGATTATTCACAACTCAAAATTTGTTACAAGCGATCTTAAATATTTATTAGAACGAGCGTGGCCAGCCTCCGTCTGCCTCTTCCAGCGTAAAGAAACGGTTAACAATAAAAATGCTTGCTTAAGCTGGTAGCCAGCCTACGCCTGGCCCTGCCAGCGTTAACAATACAAATGCTTGCTGTTGACAGTCTCGCCACTTGTGCTTACGATCGGCATGTGCTTACGGTCTGGACGGCCGGCGGCATCGGCTCTTATAATATAAGATATCATATGCAATGTAAGATTGTTTGTCCTTAAAACCTCAGACCATAAATAGAATTAAAAAACATGATTTGTTGTATGTTACTAAAACGATAAGAGGTTTTGTTTTCAGGATTTGTAGTGACACACTGCTAAGGTGTGTTCTTAATAGTGAGATTCTCTTATCTGCTTGTAACGATAAAGATCTAGAGAATTCAGAATGCAATTATTAAAAAATAATAGTATAATTATAAACCTCCTGAAACTCCAACTGTAATTTGCGATTGCCGACGTGTGTAGCAAATGTTTCAGCTGACTCTCAAGCAGGGGTTGTGTCCGAGAGCATCACTGGACGAGGAAATACAACCCAAAAAAGTAAGTGGAAACGTAAGCTCCGAGGTAAACTCCAAACTAAATCAAATTCTAATGCTAATTATATAAACCTCCTAACACTAAATAGAGTCAATACTCCAATAGCATGCGGAGGATTATGGTAAGCATAGAAATATAATTATTCAGACACGCTGGGAAGCGACTAAGCCAAGCTTAGATCTCTAAAACTAAGGTGAGCATAATCTGATATTCAAAACTGTTAATTAACACTTAATAACCCTCATGTTCGTGTAGCTGGAAAGCCCTTAATGTATAACCGTAATCAACATATAAAAAGTACTACAAAGCTAAGTTATAACGCTTTACATTAAAACCCGCAGTTACGCGCACAAGATAGTTCACTATTATATAAAATCATAAAATTCGTTTGCTATTTTACAACGTAAAAGATAAATGAGCTAAATACTGCCAAAAAAAAAGCTATTTTTACCAAATTAATCCATTTACTAAAAGAAACAGGAAGTCAGTGAAATTTTGCAAACAACAAGTTATTGTGTGCTGACTACAAATCACAAATACAATCGAAGCGAAACGTTAGGTCATCTTCTTTAAAAACAAAGTTCGGCTTACACATACACTCAAGCACATTCAAAATTCTGAAAATTGAAGTAGAAGCGTAGATAACCCAACATACTCCATAACAAAAGACAGAAAATTCGGAATTATTCCAGGACATAAGTTCTAAAAACCACCAACTCACATTTAGGTAAAAGGAAAATAAATCAGACAGAACGATTACGAAAGTGCTGCATTAAGATAATGTTTGGTGTTGGATGGAGAAGCCGCAATGCTGACTAGGCCGACGTATACCCCTAACAGAAGACAGCATCTCACCAATCTTTTACTCTAATCTCCAACTACAATGATAGGGCTAAAATATCCAACCCCAATACTCAAAACGAGAGCACACAAATCCTATAGACATATCTCAAGAAGTGAAGTACAATACAAATCAACCAAATAAATCCTATCCTGCAAATACGTAATTACAGATAGCTAATGGGAGAAAATACAAGAATCTAATGAAACCAATAGGCAACCATAAGTTCATCTTACAAGTAAAAGTAACCACTTTCAAGACCCCACAGACCAAATCCTAACATAATGTAATCTATGTTTATCCCATAAGAAAAGTGACCTGCTCTGCAATGCCCATTGAGCCACCCAAGACAAAATACTTTAAGTTAGCTGAAACTAACTTAATCCTAACAAAAATTGCAAACTTAACAAAACTTTTAGGTACTATCTGTAAAGCGCCAATCTAATTTATTATTGTGTGTAAAGACAATTTTAGAATTTAGCGCCTTTCCGCTTTTGTATTCTAAATATTGGTATTTTTTCCGTTGCATCTAGGTTCAAAGTGATAGTTTAGCTGTTCTAAAACTCAATTTTGTTCATTTCAAATACTGGCGTCTTCCGACTTATTTTATTATACAGCGACGTGGATTTAAATTTAGATATGTTTGTTTGCCGCACGAATGACCGTTCCATCTTAATTGCTTTTTGGCTCCAGAGCGTCGGTCGTTTCGTACAGGCATGGACCTGTTTGCCGACGTGCCTCGCTTTTGGACGCGAAAGTTGGTTGCATCATGAGGCTTAATCCTGACGTTTTCATATGAGTTAGAAAAAGAGCAACACGAGTAGCGCACGCGCTCGTTTCCTTTGACTTCAGCATCCAGCTTCACACCTGGAAGAGGCAACAAATGTGTTCGTTTTTTCCGCTACGGTGGAGACCTGGTGTCTTGGCTGAGCAACGTCGAGATTAAGTAAAACTGTTACCGGTCAAGTTTTTGGTCAGTTAGTAGCTGAAGAATTCTCGTATTCTCGTATTGTAAAGTTGGCACGTTTCAATTGATACCTTTGGGGGCGGATTATTAATGGGAACTTCTTTCGTACTAATTGTTTTTAATGAAGTTACGTGTACCGTACCGCAATCTTGCCTGTCGACTATGTTCTTCGTTCTACCCTTCTTGGGGATTTAACATCGTCTAGACCCACTCTACAGATAGCACCCTAGGCCGTTTCTCGCAGTTCTTTAAGCATTTTCGGGCAGTCGCTTGGGCACGGCTTGCAGCTTCGTTGGACGTCAAGAAATAGCTGTTGAACCCCTAAAAGGTACTGTGTCTTTTGTAGTAGTTTTGAAGCACACAATGTGAAGTGAAATAGTCATTTATATGACTAAATGTCGTAATTTTTACGTAACGTAGTTGTTGTCACTTAAAATTAAGAGTTTGAATAGTAATTGACGCCATTAAGTCAGTTTTAATTCGTTGCTTTAAGTTTTACTGTCTACAATTAGTTTAATCGTTGACAATTAAAGTTCGTACTTTTTTGAGTCAGTTAGATCACTTGCTGTCAAATTTACCGCCTGTATTTGGGTTATACGATACGCAATTAACAACATTAATCTTTATCAAGCATTTCATTTAATGTTTATTGTTCACATACATATTTCCACGTTAATGTAGTTCATTTTTAATCAGTTGTGCTTGTCTGTAGTAAATTTATGATGTTTGCATATGTAATTTGTGATGCAAAGAGATTCAGTGAGCTGTAGGAAAATGCAACTAAGGTAAGTCCAACGCAGCTGTACGTGTATCGTCGCTCAAACACTGCCAAGGTTGAACTAGAAAGGTTTTCGTTCACCGCTTCCACTTTCTCGGTAAGCACATTTGTGTTTTTCTTGATTTAGTAAAGTACCTTATTTCGTTTACCGGGTCGTACCCTAATTAAGGTCGTAATGAACCTCTCCTTCTTCATCTGAATCTTTGTCGGCAACTTTCGTTACAGCCCATCATAACGTAGGGCAACGGATCCGAGAATTTTCCGATTTGTGTCGTTTTATCGGGTAACTAACTAACGGTTGACTATTTTGAATGCCAAATTCATGTCGTAACGACGTTTCCGTGCTTAACATGTGTCAACTAACAGAAAAAGAAAATAACTGAAAAGTTTATAATTTGACATTCTAAAGTCGTTTATTTTCTGAATACCGCAGAAGCATTTATAATACAATAGAAATATTCACCGGTTTTTATTTCCATTTTAGGGTCTAAATTTCATCAACTAATCACATCCCGTTAAACTTAGTTTGACCTACCAATTCGATTTAATGAAAATTACGGACCAATCTGATAATCAACTAGCAATTTTCAGGAAATGCAACCCATTCCTTATTTATTTAGGTCACCGAACATTCTTTATGTCAACCCGGCTAAACTACCATCAATAAAGAAAGTAATCTCTCGCTTCAGGGTATCCTTCGATCCTTGTTTCGTTTCTAATTCTTCCCCAGAGATGTAGACATTTATCTTTCGCTGTATTTCTAGGCGATTATTATGCCAAGAACTTTTACATTGCTGAAGTTGTTCTGAACGATGGATTATCAGTAAATGGCATGCCAAACGCAGTCCGAACGTTCATTATTCAAGAAGTAAAAATCCCATCAAATCCACTTTAACGTCTTTTCTTTGCAAGCCGTTGGCTTGACGAACATCTAATTTCTGTTTAAAAGTAAAAATGGTAATACATAGCTGTGAAGCAATTATTTTAAAGTTTGGGTGTCACCAACTTTATCAGAAAAATTGTGAAATTATATAAGTTGGTCCAGATTTTTAGCCTTGAGACCCAGAAAATTATTGCAGTTTTAGTATGTAACTTATGTATCTTCCAAATAACTCATAAACTATTTATCTTTGATTCTTCAATGCGAATAAATTGAAAGCTAAAATTACAGTGAAGCCTGGTTGTCAATACAATGGTTTAATAAAGTACAAGACAATTTGGAAATTTGTGTTTAATAAAGACGGCATTGTGTTTAAACTTATAAGTAAATCAAAACTTTGGCAATCTAGACTAAGCCCTACGTCAATCAAACAACTATAGCGGATTTAACGATCTTTCATCGCTGTTGTATTGTGAATGACATATCTGTAAATTTCTCTTTAATATTCATTTCTTATATTACTAACTTATATATAATAGGTTCAAATTAGAAGATTATTTAAATAAATAAACTGTAGCTCTGCGTGTTTAAAGCTTAAAATGAACTGACAACTCAGAGTATTACTTTAAACCTGCCATAACACATTTTAATATCGGCACACTTCTATAATATATGAAACATACTTCCGCCTCCCAACGGCGGATAACAAGCTACGTTTGCGAAATTGCTGAAAATCTAAAGAGCTCACAACCACGAATATGAAAAGACAATCGTGTCAGCTATTCTACAGGGAAGTATAAAACTGAAGATAAAGTTTCCCGGTTCGGAAACGTTATTTATCCGGTATACGGTATATTTTATGATGGCTTAAAAGCCGCTTGGTTTATGATTTTCAAGAGATTCTTTACCCAACTTTATAGTATATTACGATGCAAGATCGGTAAATGCATTTTACCAGGTCGAGAAAAAGTTAGAGAAATGCAAAGCGTCGAGTTTTTTTTTTTATTTTCTAGACATCTTACAAGCACTTAACGATTGAGTATTGTATAATACGAGTATTTTTCGTACGATAGAAAAACAAGGATATTCTCAAAAATTTTAATTAGTGTATTATGTAATGTTTACTTACCCCACTTGCTCTATTATAGAATTTACTTATCCCACGTTAGTTTTTACATACCGCCCCTGTTGCGTTATAGAATGTAGGTACTTACTGCACGCTATTTTTCTAAGTTCTATGGAAACCAGCCAGGTGTCGTATGATCAACTTACTCGATCTGTCAACAACGCTGGTAGGTATATGAGGAAACACGAACATTAGAAAACGAATTTAAAGTCACTAATACCATTCATAATTTTTTTAATCGCTACGAATGTTTTCCTGCTACATACATATAAACATTTTTTCGTCTTCTCAAATTATTAGCAAACAAAATGAGACCGCCCAAGGCCCTTATCAACACTTCGACACCAGGGTTGACATAAAGGGGTTTTGGGCATACGCTGTTTGGGAGTTTGGGGCTCCCGTTTCTCGATACCTGTTTCTTATTCAGCATTACTTGAAACAAGCCATTCCTGCTGAGTATACTGAATAGCAGTCGCTTTGGTTTAAAATGTGTTGTATAATAATACAGCGAGTAGCAGGCATTTTTTTCTGGAAAGCCGCTAATCGGAAGAGGTCGAGAAAAGCTGTACGTTACCAGAGTCATAATAGAGAATATATTTATGACGTCAGCCTGGACCGCAATATACCAGAAGTAGATCCAATCTAATCTAACTTTCACATTTTTTTATTGAATCCAAGAATTATTACAATCTATCTACAGATATTAACTAATATTGTATGAAACGTAAGTATTGGCATAGCCAGGTTCGTCTAATAGTTCCCTCCCATAATTATCATGCTAATTCATACATGACAATAAAACGGTGCAGCTTAAAATCTACCTCGTAGGTCCAGCGGATCACTTCGCTTATGACGTTTGACTCTTCGCTCGAAAAGTAAGTCGTGCTTGGTAGTTAGTGCTAAATCTGGTGACTTCTTCTTATGTGGAAGTGTTAGTCTGCCGGTGTACTACTGTGTTGGGATAGTACCTTAGTACGTTGATGGCTGCCTTACGTGCTTTTGTTTGGAAGGTTTATATCTTGGTTATGTTAGTGGCGCTGGCGGCACCCCACAGCTGTAGGCGGTATGTTCAAATGGGCTTTAAAACTGTTTTGTACAGCAATTGAGATTTTGGACCCGTCATCCAATTCAGTTGACGGTATTTAATTTCTAGTTTTCATTTAGCTTGTATGTGGGGTAACAGATTAACTCCCTGTCAAGAGGTTCCCAGGTATTTCGCTTGCTCGGATTGTTGAAGATAATTATTATTGAGACTGACAGCTGGGCATGAAACCGATAAAATTTCAAATATATACAGGGTTAGCATTTTAAAAAAAAATTATATTTTTGCTTTAACTAAGAAATATATAAAAGTAATAATTTTCATAGATCAGACTTTCTCCTTGCCGAAAATGGGACCCGACAGATACAGGATAAATGAGACAAAAAGAGCTACAAATAAGTGCGTTACGTTAAATGCAGCTGCATCGCAGGAATTCGAAGCGTCCCGATGGCTTAGGCAGCGAAGACTTGTTTAACCCGTGGTCTACTTTTTTTATTTAAAAATTGATGTAATTAGCATTACCAAGTATTTCCTTTTATTGTTTGAGTATTATTAGAAACGTGAAAATATATTTATTCACAACCATATATGTAATAAGGTGATTACTGACATTTGGAAAATGAGCTATTACCAACTCTGATTTGGATATAAATAGATGATAGAATTCATGAAATTGATTTCTCCCTTCCTATTTTCAATTTTTCGTCGAATTAAATGGATGTCTTTGAGGATTTATTTTTACTTCCCTCGTCGGAAAAACGAAGAAAGTATTGTAATCACGAAAAAATCACCTTTCGAGATTTCTTCAGATCTTCACGTCTCAAAGTCCCTAGATGACGAAAAAGAGGTTTTCTTAATTCCGTTTGTCTGTCTGCCTGTCTGTCTGCCTCTTGGCAGTAAAGCTCAAAAACTAATTCTCGGAGGAAGACGATATTTTGCATACATATTATATATCTACCTCGCATGAAGTCGATACAATTTCATACAAATATATACAGGGTGAGCACCGTAAAAAGTAAAATTTTGTTTATTTTTGAGTTAATTTTGAAATAGAAGAAAATCATAACTTTCACATAGATCAGGCTTTACATTTTCCGAAAATAAGACTCAACCGGTACAGGATAATGTCACAAAAGGGTAAAAACGTTTCAACAATAACACCCTTCTGTTCAAGAGAGGCGCGCGCCGGACTTATTTCAAAAAGGCTCGGTAGCGTAGTTGGTTTTATCGATGCAGATACGATCTCTATGCAGGGGTGCGGTTACGATCGCTCTGCAGATGCGGCGGGTTTAAACTCCAGCGGGATACATTTTTTTTTATTTGAAAATGTATTTAATTTATTAGGAACGTGAAGATATTTTACGCCTAACTTAATTTGATTTTTTAAATTATTTAGTGTCACAATGTCAACAAGGGAAGTACTGGGTAAAGCCTTTTTTTAAATGTACGAGAGGACATATTATTCATAACTGCAAATACTTGCTGTATTTTAAAGTTTAAATTGACGACTTGTACACCACTACGCATCCAGCTGAATCGCTTACTTTGAACCCATTCGTATAATATAATATTAGCTTCATATCAGCCAACTTTGTAAAAAAAATTGTGGAATAAATGTGGGCGCACGGTGTGTTTAGTAAAAATCTGGTGTAATACACTCACACAACTTCCTTTTACAGTAATTTTATAATTAGCCAAAAATTTGATTTTTAATTTTTAATCATGTCAAAATTTTAAAAAAATTAAAAATTTTACAGAAGTTAATAAAAAATATAGGAAAAAAAGACAAAAAAACCTCATTTTACAGGTATTCAACTGGAAAATCACCTATCTCACATCAATACACTTTAAAAATGTAAAGTTTGAAAAAAATCGTTAGACCGTTTTTGAAAAAATCGAAAAAAACTGAAAAATCACAAGAGTAAGCACATACTTCCGGTTATGCGATTTTCTTAAACAGCTTGCTGTCGCATCTAGATAGTACACAAAACTTATATATGAAGTTTCAACGCCATACCTCTTTTGGTTTTTGAAATATTCTGTTTGCAGACACACAGAGCAATGAACAAAAACATGTTTTTTTTTGGCTTCAGAAGACTCTAAAACGTGAAGATCTGTTGAAAACTCAATTTCGAATTTTTTGGGGTGAATCCAATACTACCTTTGTCGTAAAAGCAAGTAGAAATGACTGGTGAGGCGCATTTTCCAACGACGAGATATTGGTACAAATAATTATTGCACTTGTAATTCAGTTAAATGCTGTCCAACACAAATACTACAGTACAGGGCAATTTAGTGTAAATGTTTTGGAATAGAGGATGATTGATTGCTCTGTGATTAGGATGATTTATATTTGTCATTACTAGGATTGTATATGATGATATTGCTGATACCTGATTTAGAAGCTTGTACTGCGGTTTAAACCGCGTTGTTTCTGTGTGCATTTATTACGTTGTGCGCTGGGTTTTCGTAGCAAGTGGTAGACCATGATCACAAGTTAGTACATCGAAATATTTTAATATGAGGCTGTAGATTATATGTAACTAGTGTATTTTTGATCTAATATACGATAGTGATCAAAGCTTCTGTATACTTTTTCCACTCTGCATTTTTGTAAAATTCAACAATAATCTGAAAACTGTATATCGTACACTTAGTGTCGGGTATTCAAAGCATTTCTAATAAATTGAAACATTTTGCATTAAAATCCACATTATTATCTGCCAAAAGACATAATATACGTATAGGGCGTTCAAGAAAACATTGGTTGGATTAACATGCATAACGTCGTAACAAATATATAGATTTCATGCATGATGATGATGATTCTCATTTTAAAAGCACTAATAGATTATTGCGCATGAACCATTTTTTGTGAGAATGTATTTTTTGCACTACTAATCTCAGAACGCACCGTTATTGGTCTATCTTTAGATCGTGAAGTTGATTTTCTTCACCAAAAGAGAGAAAGTAAAATAAACAATTTTCACCATGGTAACTGATAAATTGCTAAGTTACCAAATATGACTATTTTAATTTGACGTTTTAAAGCGCTGTATTGTCAGGTTGACAGTTAAAATATTTTCGAAATTTGTTGGGAATTTAGGTATTAAGCCGTTTAGTAGTGCAAAAAATAGTATATACACCACGGTAGCAAATCATCTTATAACCTTCGCGCTTTAGATACTTCGCGCTTCGCGCTCAGTATCTAATATGCGCTCAGGTTATAATACTACGCTTCGCTACCTTGATGTATAATATACTATTATTTGATATCAATACTATAATCCTCTATTACTTCCTTTTACAATAAAGGAAGTATTGGATTCACCCCAAAAATTTTAAATTGAGTTTTCAACAGATCTTCACGTTTTAGAGTCTCCTGAACCCAAAAAATATCATTGGTCTGTATGTCTCTGTGTCTGTGAACAGAATATCTCAAAAACCAAAAGAGGTATGGAGTTGAAACTTCATATATAAGGTTTGTATACTATCTAGATGCGACAGCAAACTTTTGAAGAAAATCGCATAACCGGAAGTACGTATTTACTATTGTGATTTTTCAGTTTTTTTCGATTTTTTCAAAAACGGCTCTAACGATGTTTTTTCAAACATTACATTTTTATTACATTTTTATGTGTATTGATGTGAGATAAGTGATTTTCAAGTTGAATACCTCTAAAATGGGTTTCTTTTGTTTTCTTTTCTGTTTTTTATTAACTCCTATTTTAAATAGAACCCCCGGTATATTATTACATTTTGAATTCAGCTTAAAATTTTAGAGAAAAATGTGTCTCTTCAACTAATGCTTTATTTTGTACGATTTCTTTTTAAAAATTTTTTAAGAATTTGTTGCAATTTTATTAGCTGTTTTCGGTAGTTTTTATATCCATTGTCATTAAATAACCAACGACTTTCGGGATTGGACCGTGTCATTATTGAAGTCGAAAAACTCAACTTTTTTCCCATTTTCGTAAAAAGCTCTATCTGGGAAAAAAGCAAAACAGCACGGTAACTGACCGTGTAAACCACGCGAGAGGCGAAACTGATACAAGGGAAGGGATAGAGGAGCACGGTAACTCAACGTGTAAACCACTCCAGAGGCAAAACTCTTCTAACGATCAGAAGGAGAAAGGCAAAAACTTATAGACAAGTGCCGTCGCATTTGAGTGAAGGTGGGCTGAGCTTAGAAATTAGAACTTTTCACATAAAGGGAAGGGGGAAGCATTCGTCCCGATTGAGATTATTAGGGTGTTTGTAAATCT
Organism: Agriotes lineatus; assembly: GCA_940337035.1. Lineage (NCBI taxonomy): Eukaryota > Metazoa > Arthropoda > Insecta > Coleoptera > Elateridae > Agriotes > Agriotes lineatus. The sequence continues at coordinate 38,881,185 of OW679198.1, forward strand.
CAATGGCTTCGCGATTTTTTCTGCAAAAGAAGAATGGGGATTTAGAGATAATGGAAGTTTCATCAAAAAGGATTTTATGGCCGGCATCGCTTTGGTGTTCGGTGATGGCTTATGTTGAAACGAGATCCGATTTGATTCAGCGCTGGGGTTCAGCGATGCGAGTTTTTACTGAACGTCTTGTTTCACCAATGTATAAAGGATTACAAGAGCAAGAGATTCTATAAACACCTTTAGATGACATATTGTTTAATTTACCTGAAGGAAGAACCTGTGCGATTTTGCTCGTGGGTTTGAGTACTATTTTAATGTTTTGTTTTCGAATAAACTTTCCTACGCAATCAGTGACTTGGTATATATAAGAAGAAAGACTATTGCTGCGGGAGCATTGGTTTTTAGAGGTTTGGGTGGCCATGGAAGAAGAAAGCGGTTTATGGCAGACTGTATATCCCTAGCACGGTAACCTTTGTTTTTAAGAGCTTCCCGAATATGGTTTAATTCAGCGTGGACATAATCAGGTTGGGATATGAAAACAACCCTATGTACAAGCTAATTGATAACGTAAATTTTTTGTGTAGGATGATGGTGGAAATCGACAGGTAGATAGCGATGAATGTGAGTCGGTTTACGGGTTTGCAGACCCACGGTTTCGAAAGCTTTCATGAAGATATTAGCAACGACAGGTGAAAGATGAAAATTCATGCCCGCACCAGAGATTTGCTTAAAGCACTGACCTTGAAATTGGAAATAAGTGAAAGAGAGGTATTTTTCTATAAGAACAGGTAGACTTCAAGACGTCTCCCCATGCTCTGATAACAAGTGTTGGATTAACACTATGGAATCGGGAATAAGAACTTTAGTAAAAAGGGAAGTGACACCGAAACTCACAAGTAAATCCTAAGGTTCAACGCTTATATGGGATATAAGTTCAACGAAATGGGCTGCATATCGAAGCCCCTTACGAAGTGGGCGAAACGTTGAGTTCCTCGACTTCTATAGTGACCCGGGTCAATCTCGGAAGTCGTTTGTTACTTAATAATATTAGCTACTTTTTATTTTCTTTATTTAGCTTATACATATAAATATATACTTTGACTCAAAGTTATTGAACGGATTTGATGGATGACTATTTTATAGTAGAGTAAAAAATAAAGTTAACATTCTTGCCTTTAAAATGTTACTTACTGATCCGTATCGCGACATCCATGTTTCATTGACTAGTAGTTCACCGATGATATCAACTCAAAAGATGGCTATAAGTCATGAGTACCCAACATCATCCAACAATAAGCAAAATAATTTTTTTTAAAATAACTTTAAAATAGAATGCTGACTTAACGAAATATATTTGGATATAGTAAGTTAATAATAGAACGGTACAGTTATTCAGCAAAATGCCTTTCATTATAACGTATGTTATTTTTACCCAAAAACTACTAGCTCTACAAAGAAACGAAAAGAGCGAAAAGAGTTTTTAAATAAATTAGGCTTTCCAGTACATGATTTTTACAATAAAATTATTGTCAGTTAAAAAGGTCTAATATAACCTTATCCACATTGTTTAGCAGAATGTAACTCAACAGGGAGAGATTTAAAAGTAAAAACATTGTTTATGTTTCAACATCCCCTATAACCTCCTCAAATTTGACACCATGTTTTTGAAACATCCTGTATACATAGATGATTGCTCTTGTTCTTTGCAGTTTCTTGCTATTATTTGTTGTTTCAAAAATGTCCAGTGATGAGAGTCCTGACTTTTTTAGCTTCAGTCCTCTCTCATTCAAGATTTTGTGTGAATCCTGATCTCATGTTATTCTAGTTCTCATAGTCTTTTGGGCTGTCTCGTATCATTCATGAGTCCAACCCAGCGCAGTTTTGATTGGTTTACTATTGTGTTACGGGTATTGATTCTAGATTTTCTCTTATTTCGGAATCGATCTAGTATAGATAGTGATCTTTCCCATAACTATGACTAAGATTTCCTGCAGTAGTTTTCCGAGTTAACCGAATTCACTAGATATAATCTTTTGTTTCTTCTTACATACGGTATTCCAGGTGCAATTTGCTAGTTGAGTTTTCACATATTAATAAAATATCATTGACTATTCAATTCACCTGTCATCTGTCAAAAAGTAACCAATGAAAATCCAGAATTCTGACGTTTCTTGACCAATCAAAAAAATATCAGTGGATATATCTTCCTAGAAGGTATTCAAGTGACTATTTTTAACAAATGCGATTTTTATTAGAAAAAGTCAATATTAGTGTACTGTTACTATAGAAATTGCGTAGTTTGTTGCTAGATTTACTGAAAACTAATTTGAAAAAGTAGTTTGGTTCATTAAATAGTCCCTCGAATACCATTCTTAGTCAAAGTTAAGTAGATTATTTTTGCGGTGGTATCACTACTCATGTCCATTGCGCTTGGGATTAGGACGAGTGCGCTAGCACTCGTCCTAATCCTACCAAATCGCAATGGACATTCGTGACACCACCGCAAAAATAGTCGACATAACTTTGACTACTCATGGTATTATAAGTGATTATTGTTAATAATAATATTGGAGAAAGAGATCGCGAGAGAAGGAGCGCGGATTGGCAAGCAAGCAACATGCTTTAGTATATTTTTGAGGCTTTCACGGCCATTGTCATTAAGTAACAAAAGACTTCCGATATTGGACCATGTCATGATTGAGATCTCAATCATGACACGGTCCAATCCCGGAAGTCGTTTGTTACTTAATGCTTTAGTATCGATCGGCCCGCCCAGGTTAGATCCCCGGTAACTACAAAGTGATTTTAAAATATCGTACGCTCTCCGGCTCCCAGGCTAACACCTATAGTATTTATTAACCCCTAACAAGGAAACCCTTTTTCAGCTTCGACGGCCAAGGCTAGCCATCTACTCGGATTACGAGCAAAGAGGGCTCACAGCACCACTGGCAACTGGCCTAAAAATAAGATGAAGAAGAAGAAGAAAAATATTGGAGTAATGTTTCAAATGTAGATATATCATTTACTCTTAATAATTGCAATTATTAAATCTCGATTACTTAATGTCAATGAAACAAGCTATACGTTTTTTTTATTCACAGAGAATGTCTTATCTACAATTTCGTGAAGCAATTAACTTTATTTGCCGTTAGATTGATGTTCTATAACTTTTTTAAGCTTATTTACAAAACCGCCCATATAACTTCCCCGTTACACTATCTTAATTAAGAAATCCCTCTGCAATTATTTCATTTCTAATTATTTCCTTTTTTAATAGTCGTATTTACTGTAATATGGTCTTTCTCTCGGGTTGTTTCTGTATCCCAGACAGTAAGAATCATGTAATATAGGATTTCCTTCTTTCTTGGGATTATGATTTAATCATTTTGTGGGTAAAATTACCATGACATCTGCTTTTCCAGTTTTTATTTCCTTTAAAGCTTTATTTATGTATGTCATCCTTATTTACTTGATTTTCATTTGCTGTCATTTTCTGAACATTCTTGATTTCCTCCCTTGGACTACTATTTCAATCGAACCTGATATTTAATCTGAAAAAATTTCTTTCCATATATCTAACATTTCATCGCTGTCCGTTAATATTTTTCCATTCTTCTTTTTAATTTGTTTTAGAGGCGTTCAGTTTTTGGTTTTCAAGCTTCTTGGTATTTCCTAGAACGACTCGTCGCAGTTGGCGTTGGATTTCAATGTTGTTTAGTTTTACCAAGCTTCAGTTTTTTTTTCAGGAGTACTTTTTCTGCTTTATTTCTTTTTAATTTGTATTATTAATATGCTTCCTGTACTCCCACTTAAATAATTTTCGCAAAAATGTTTCTGTTCCTTCATTATTTGGTTTATTTGGTTGGACCACCAATAGCCTTTTCTTTCTTCCATGCTCGGAGGCTCCACATACTTCTGTTCCTGCTTTTTGTAGTATATTTTCGAGTAGTTGCTCATTTTCTTTCAACAAATTTGTTTTCTACTGATTTATGTGCAGCCCCAGCTCGCAGTCCAGTCCAGACCTGTTTCCGCACTTTTGGTATATTCGAGATTCTGATAGTTTGTATATCTCTTTCTGCTGTGGTTGAATTTAATTTGCTAAATTATTGCACTTTAGGTAGTATTTTGTCCATACGAAGCAGGTATCTCAAAGCTTTCATATTGTTATTGTCTTCTATATCTACTAAAATATAAGCTCTTAATAAATACTCATTTCTGCTTGGTTACAAATTGAAAAGAGCAAAAACACACAAACAACAACAGAAATCACACGTTCACCCTTACTAACAAGATAAATGCCTAATCTTAATGACTTTAGACTTTTACTTTTGACTAAAATAAGTATTTCCAATAAACCTAATGCTTTTCAGATTGTACAGTTGTAGCTTCGCGTGCACATTTTAAACATAATTTTTCCTAAGAGCTTAACAATATTCTACCCATCTTTTCCAAACCTTTACTTATTCAAATTGGAATCAACATAAGGAATAATACACTATGTTAAGATTGTGGCTCTACTTTACCTAACGCAACATTCTAACAACACAGACGAAAAATCCATCAACGAAATTGCCTTTGGTGATTTTATAAATAACCACTGCATATAGTTTATCTTTTCTAAATGAGTATATTAGATTTTACTGTGCAGCAGTAAGCAAGGAAAAATGAACATACCTATGTGGTCACGTGTGAAATTGTAACTGAAAATGAGTTCCTCCAAAAGTTGTTTTCAAATGGAAATCTTTATATTCTGATACAGAGCACGAACGAATGTAAAATTCGCACCTCTAGGATTCGCTGCAATCTACGCTGACTCTGCAACATAATACTAAAAAGAAGCGCTTGAAAATTGCTGAAAATTTAAACCGGGGATATGAAAAGATAATCGTGTGCTCTATTCTAAAGGGAAATATAAAGGTGATTTTTATTTCCTTAAACGTTGTGATATCGAGGCACTACATTTTTCAATCCTTTGATAGATCGATTGACTGCGAATGTAGCGTGCATACATTTATTTAAATAAAGAATAAAATTTTAAGGTAAGGTCACTTACGTGTTCACTAATTTAAACCGATTATATTTCACAAGTTTAGCATGCGGTTAATGCTGCTAGATTTAGGATCCTTTTAGAAAATCTGTTACGTTTCCGAAGGCAAAGCGAGGTTTTGGTGCGCCTATTAAACAGAACGATCATGATAATTGAATATAAAGTTAATCTGTTCACCCTGATCGTTTCTCCTATGCCTCTGGCAATAGTTAATTTCTCTCCCCACAGAATGTTCTATTCTGGCCAGGGATGGGAGAAATTATCACAAGGTGAATTGGGATAGGCCAAATATGAAAGATTTGAACACTAACATCAATAGCACAACTTCTTAGAAAAATTTCATTTAAACATATTAATGCTTTCGTTCCGAATCTGATATTTTGCGTAACATCTACGATAAAAAGATTATAAAAAATCAATAGAAGCCGCAGCTTCATGGAGTGGCTTTAAATCACATTGCGGTTTCCATAACCTCTTAAATGAATATTTGCCTACCTTTTATGTACTGCGCTTTTCCGGTCATCAAGTACCAGAAACCATTTAATCAGATTAGAAGCATTTGTACGCATATCTCATCTGTATTGAAAACACGGCGTAAAACGCGACTATCAATTAAATTCAGAAACTGAATGTTTACTTTAGTTTATTATATCTCCGGCAAAGTGAAAATATTTTCTTTTATAGATTTTCAAATTATTTCTTTGTTCTCTCTTTTAATACTTTTGATTCTATTATGGTAATCTATTTGTTGCAAATTACTAATCGACAATTCCCCAAAAGGTTTACTCTTTAACTTAAACTTTGTAACACAAAATTAAAAATAAAACACGTCTGTAAATTTTTAAAAGCCAAAAAAATCTTGAAAATTGGTCATATTCAAAGACACACTATCATTTTGCTCCCTTAATTTGTACTAAAACTCTGTATTACCGATACTTGACTTGCTACGATATATTTATTTAAGCATAATCTGTTCTAATTTAACTGATTTTTAATTTTTCAATCTGTTATTTTATAAGTTCTAGGAATAACCCTTAAATTGCGTTTAGCATTTCAGCGGGGAAAAATGGATAAAGCATGTAACATTCGTTAAGTTCGTTTAAAAATTGTCCGCCTTCACTGCATATTACGAGCGCAAAGATCCCCAAGCCACAGCTTACAAGTTTGAAGTTTTAAATGCCGTCTAGTTGTTGGGAAGTGAGGCTTCATTTCGACTTCTGGTGGGATATTTGGAGAAATGCTATCGTACTGCCAACATACTTTCCGTAACTACCCCATGGAGTGATGCTCTGAACCAACGTAGTTTCTACGTCCATGAGAACTTTCTCCTTAAGTCGTCCGTATCGCGATGCTCTAAATTACTTCTGCCTATTCTTCAAGCACTATCCGTTTGTTCTCTGAGCCTGACTGTTGTTGTCAATCCTGTTTAGGCTCCATATCGATAAATAAAATCTCGCCTCAGGCTGAGTGTTGACTTCCTGATTTTGCATTTACGCCGCCAACCAGATGGCTGCATTCCAGGCTACGTGTATTGGTAGTCATCCCGTTTCGAATATGTTGTGCGATATAAAGCAATGTTTTGAATAGTACCAGGCTATAAATATTTACACCAAGCGAAAAATATCAATCCAGACTTTATTTGCGCAGTGTAACGTGACATCACAACGACGGTAGAGAGTAAGATTCGCCTTCAGCTGTAAAGCAGTAATTGTATTGCGTCTGTTAATTCGAACTATGTCGTTATAAAATTTAATACTGTGTAATTTATTTCTAAAAAAGAACGGAGTTATATGAATTTTTGACGTCAAATAAGAATTTCAAATTTACGAAGCAAAGTAGTTATATTTGATATCTGAGAAAATTCCTGTAGCTGAGCGAAATTTCTTCCTATTCTAAACACCTCACTTAATTCTGGCAGACACAGCAGATGGCGCCTAATAATTACCCGAACCTATTCATGTATATCTAAGGTACAATTTGTTCTTAACCACATCGAACAAGCATTTCTTCCCTGGCTGAAGTAAGTACTTTTTGCGATGTTGCGGAGTAATAAATTTGTTTTAGTAAGTAAAGCATATGATGTAACCAGAACTTGATTGATTTGTCAAACTACAAAGTAGAAAATTGACGTGAACATTTAAAGAGGATGGTGGGGAACGAAATATTAAAGCGTGAACTTTAAACAACAGGATAGTACAAAGGAGCAAATATCTAAGAGTAGTTAAATAAACCGAGGATGCGACGTTCTGAAAGGGCAAAGCTAAAAATATAATAAGAACATGTGCCTGAATCATATTTAACACATTATCTTCTCTCAACAACAGAAATTGTAATCTTAAAATTGACATCCTCCAGAAGTTTCGCTTGACACAAATTTTGTTCGCCAGAAGAAGATCGAAACACAATTGCACAGTTTATACTTTTCTAAAGCTTAAATAAAATTAATGGGTTTATATGAAGTCCCTGAAACAGTCGTAATGCAACTCGCCGGGCGCATGAGGCAAATTCACTTGTCGTGTTCTAGATTTTGCGAGACGAATCCATTTTGTGTGCAGTCAGCAAGAAAATGAGAAAACTTCTGCATTTATGATGAACACTAAAAGGTTTTTGATTTAAATACAGTCTTCTGTAACGGCACAGAAAAATAGCGCAAGGAATTTTCGAATTGAGACTAAAAAATGTAGCACTTCTTTATTGGGTACGCAATGAAACTGTGAACAAAATTTGAAATAAACTCGCTAATTTGACACCCGTCAAATCGCTGGTGGTTGTTATTGTATCGGTTTTTAACAGCATTGAATTTAATCTGTTGGCCATTATACTGCGGATCACAGATTTATAAACAATGCATGCACATGAATTAGTAAGAATGAGAAAGCGATTACAAGAATGTTTTCAATAAAATAGTTCGTCCCGTTAATAACAATTTTTAATCTTTGATTGGAATCACTCAAATATTTGAATTTTTTGTTAATTATCATACAGTTTTATAACTATTTACAACAAATTTTTATTGTTTCTTCTTTACTTGCTGACATTGCAGACTATGAAATGTGCATCAAGAAGAAGCCTTATTTACACTAATGAAATTTGAGAGATATAAGAGCGCTATCGATAAAACAGTTATGGTGGCAACAAGCCTTTTAGGTTCTGATAATAAATGTAGACATTTTCGACACAAAATAGTGCTGTCCTTCTTCTGCGTCTAAAATTCCGTTGCATTTATCAAATATTAATTTTAAAAAAGAATATGGTGGTAAGTTTTCCATTATGAACATAATCATAAAATTCACTATCAAGTGTTTATCAACGAGAGTTAATATCATCAACGTTTTGATTAATAAAATTTGAGAAAGGTTTATTAACACAAGTTAAAGTTATTAAACCTGTCAAGTTTTTGATTTCTCGATAATAGCCCAATGTTAACTTGGTATTTGAAACACTTCTTCCTTAGCTCATGTGGCTTTATTTGGAAATATCACAATTTAAGAAATTTTCACTAATAAATTATCCACAAATCAGTTTTAAACGTGCTGCTATAGAGGTGATTTTATATTTGTTACAATACGTTCCTCCACAGTGCCTCCATCAATAAAAATGTTTCGACGGACTCGTTCTTTCACCGCCTAGAACTACAAATGTCTCAAAACTTTTACGAAAGTATAATGCTTGTTTGTTATTACAATGTTTCAATATTTACGTAAAATTAAGAAGAAACGCTATTGTACGTAACGCATCCGGAAATGCCCTTTACACGACTTGTAGGCTTTCATGCCTCACCTTCGATATCGGCCTGAAATGTGCCTACGCGTCCTGTAAAGCTACTATTTCCGGACTTGTTACGTACACTGGTATTATTTCATTTTTTACTTCCCTCATCAAAGACGAAGAAAATATTGAAATCACGAAAAACTCCGAGATTTTTTCAGATCTTCACGTTTCAGGGTCTCTAGATGACAAAAACAGGTTTTCTCAATTCCGTCTGTATGTCTGTCTGTCTGCCTGGCGGTATAACTCAAAAACTATTTCTTGGAAGAAAGCGATGCTTTGCATGCATATTATTATGTCTACCAGGCATGAAACCGAGAAAATTTGGGAGAAAATATATTTTGTTTATTTTTGCGCTACCTGAGAAATAGATACAAATAATAATTTGCTCAGGCTTTATCATTGGCGATAATGAGACCTAACAGATAAGGATAAACGTCACAAATTGGGCAGATTAGTATGGTGCTTTATAACGCAGCAGAAACTCGTCTACTTCGAGTACGCCCGTGGCTCAGTTATTTTAGCAACCGACTAAAAGACGAAGGAATTTTTTATTTTCATAAGATAAAAGTAATAATTTGCACATAGCTTAGGTTTTATCATTAGCTAAAATGAGACCTATCAGATACAAGGTAAACATCACAAATGGGACAGAATAGTATGGTCCTTTATAACGCAGCAGAAGCTCGTCCTATTCGAACACGCTCGTGGCTCAGTTATTTTAGCGTCGGACAAGACACTGGCTTTCAATATTCGCCTCGGAGTGCCGAGTTCGAATCCCATCGGATTACATACAAATTCGCGTGAGGGTAGTTCCGTGTAAACCTCTTTACAGATGTTATTGTTTAAAGAACATGAAAATTATTATGATGGTAGGTTCTTCCGGGTTATACTATGTCGTCGATTTAAACTTGTCATTTCGCTGATCACACTATCAACTTCTTCAGAACTTTTCTATCGACAGTCTGATCAACAAAAAGTTAAGTTTCAATTGACAACCACGGTATATCCTGGAAGAACCTACGATTGGATAACGATTGTGAAAGCCTGCATCCAACTATGAAAATTACTATCAAAAAGCGCTAAAAAATGAATAAAGTATAAATGTATTTTCAAATTACTGCAAATTAAAATGTTGCACTCAGCCGCACCTTTCATAATCTTTAAATATAATCCAATTTAACTAATCGTTTTAGAGCAGATGTACTCCAAATCGTACTTTTTTATGTTATAAAGTAATATTAAATACAATAAATGGATTTACAATGTAGTCTACAGATTCCGGAAATTAATATAATCTATGTAAGTTTTCAGAACATAAAATCAACGGCAACATATATAGAAATGCAATATTTTGAAGACTACATTCTGAACAGAACAGCTGAGTAAAAATATATTTTTTATATTATTACATACATGTACTGTTTCTGCATCTTAAAATCTAAAGTAACATTAATGGGTTTCTACGAAGTTTCTCCAACTTCGTTATGGAAAGCAAAAGAGTACTTATTGTAATTATATGTAAAAAAATCACCAGGGTGTGACCTTGCACCGAATATAGTATTAAGAAACTACACAATCAATGTCGCCATTTATTTAATATCAGCCTGGAGACTAGCTCAAATACTAGTATTACACAAATCCGACAAAAGAAGCAGATTAACCAATTAGGATGCTCTCAACATTGTTAAAACTCTTAGGAAAAATCATAAACCGCCGTCTCACCACTTTAATTTGGTTTTACATCTTAACACTCAACAACACATCAGCTACAATGCATTGCACAACTAATCGGAAGAGGGTACGATTTGCTTTTTGTGCTATTACCCTATAAAGATACCATTATTGGCCGATTTTTGTAGTGACATGCTGATCATTATTGACCAAGGTAAATAATAATTTATTATTAACCGTCGTTATCCCCCTTCCTTAACGACGGTCAATAATAGAATCAACTGGCCAACGCCATTGGTCGCTCGAAGTTCGCAAGCACGCCCGTCACTTGAACCGAATTGACATAAGCCTATGCACATTTCAAATCGAGCGTACTTAATTGTCGTGTGTAGTAATAAACTCTTACATTCACTGCGTATATGTTCACAACATTGCCCAACTGAACAACACATCCATTGCCATGTATGCCAATGACACGGCTTTACTAACTCAAAGCAACGGCCTTAAATATGCTTCAAATGGACAGCAAAACGGTGTAAATCCGATTTCACCAATCCAACAAAAATAATCAACCTTTGACGCAATGCAGATCCAAATAACATTGTAATTAACAAACACGCTATGATGCTGTCAAATACCTAGTAGTGTTATCTAGATAGGTAATTAAATTGGGGTTTCGTATTAATGAAAAATTAATTCAAAGCTACGCTAGACTTGCCATGCTGTGCTCGATAATAACTAGATAAAGCTAATTACATTTGGCCAGTAGTAATGTATATTTGCTTTGTTTTGTATTCCGCTTTGTAAATGAACATAAAAAAATCCAGTCCTGCAAAGCAAAATACTGTCAATAGCCACAAACTCCCGTGGTAAGTATATAAGAAATCAACCAATTCATACAGAACCAACCCTTCAAACAGTTTATTTACAAAAAAACGTGAAACATATTTCATAAACATAAATAACTGTAAGCAGCTCACCATGTTCTAGGAACTAAACATAATCATCATCGTTTAAAAGGTAAACTAACCTAAGCCTTAATGTAATCGTATAATAACGATACTGAATAAATGAACTATAGCAACAAAGTAAAATAGTGAATGAGCACCCCCTAAAGTTACACCTAACGTGAAAATTATGTTACATTCAATCATCAGAATTATGTACAGCTCTTGCTGCTAAAATAATTAACTGAAAATATACTAAAAGAAACAAAAGTCCCCAAGACAACATTAACACGAGTCGCCAGCGTATAATAGCATTTCACACAATAAAGTTCGAAGACGCTACAAACTGTCAACTATCGTAAAACTGTAATAGAACTAGTATCAGTGTATGAGGGAACCTGTCATAGAACTGTCACAGAAATAGTAACAGTGTATAAGGAAACGTGTAGCGTATAACTGCGTTTAACTCACGCGTGATATACGACGCTTTATCTTAGAGCAGCAGCTTTTCACAATAATGTTCGAAGACTGTGCCAACTGTCAACTGTCATAGAACTGTCAGAAAAGTAGTAGCAGTGTACAGGAAAATATGTTAGAATCAAGACCGTATAATGGATTTCACTAACATGTTATCTTAGAGAAGCAACATTAGTACTTTAGTAACAATAAAGTTCGAAGACGGTACAAACTGGTAACTGTGATAGAAATAGTAGCAGTGTATAATGAAACATGTTACAATCACAAGTGTATAATGGCATTTCACTCACGTGTAGTATACGACTTTTCATATTACAATAGCGTCTTTTGTACAATAATGTTCGAAGCCGGTATAAACTGTAAACTGTCATTGAACTGTCACAAAAATAGTAACAGTGTATAAGTAAACATGTTACAATCATGGGCGTATAATGGCATTTCACTCACGTGTAGTATGCATCGTTTCATCTTACAATAGCGCTTTTGTACAATAATATTCGAAGCCGGTACAAACTGTCAACCGTCTTAGAACTATCACAGAAATAGTAACAGTGTATAAGTAAACATGTTACAATCATGAGCGTATAATAGCATTTCGCTCACGTGCAGTATACGACGTTTCATATTACAATAGCGGCTTTTGCACAATAATACTCGAAGACGGTACAAACTGTCAACTGTTATAGAACTGTCACAGAAATAGTAACAGTGTATAAGGAAACATGTTACAAACTTGAGCGTATAATGGAATTTCACTCACGTGTGATATACGTCGTTTTATCTTATAGTAGCGGTATGTATACAATAAAGTTTGAAGAGGGTACGAACTGCCAATTGGCATAACACTATCATAGAAAAAGTAGCAGTGTATAAGGACATATGTTTAAAAACACGAGCGTATAATGGAATTTCACTCACGTGTAGTATATATCTTACAGTAGCGGTTTTTATACAATAAAGTTCGAAGACGCTGCACAATGTCAACTGTTATAGAAATGTCATAAAATTAGTAGCAATGTATAAGTAAACAGGTTACAATCAGGAGCGTATAACGGTATTTCACTCACATGCGATATGTACAACGTTTTATCTTCGAGTTCCGGCTTTTATACAATAATGTTCAAAGACGGTGCAACTGTCAACTGTCATAGAACTAGAATTTGTAGCAGGGTTTAATGAAATAGATTACTATTACTTGTGAAAAAGAACTGTTTTTAGTCACAATAGAAGATTATATAAAGTACATCAAAAGCCGCTACTGTAAGTTAAATATACTTTGTCGCATTCGTTCTCTAATATGATTATTTTGCGAACTCATACACGCCGCAAAATAGATCTTTAGGGACCTAGTACTCTAAAGTTGCTATGACAACACTTTAGTGGATTCTTCTTATTAACAATGCAATGAAAAACAATACTATGTCAAATTCAAGGTTAGCAGGTTTGGTTTTGCGTCAGTTTTGACACAGACTAACGCAAAATCTAACCTGATAACCTTCAATTTAACATAGACTTACAGTGTCACCAATTAGCTCTGACATATTATTTTAAAACCATGACCACCCTTGGCCAAGACACTTTTTGACATCCCCCATAAAATTTTTAAACCAATTTGGTGGTTTAGAGAACTCGTGCCAAAGAAACTTGTATGCTACACGTATGCAAAATAGTTTTATGGTACTTCTCTCATTAAAGACTCGGCTCCTTCGTCGCCTTGTCTTTAATTACTATTCTTCCCCTAAAACTAAATTTTGCGTACTTGATACATAAATAGCTATTTTGGCCTCCTCACATGCAAACAACACATTCATGCACCGTTGACGTGTACCGTAGCTATGATTTTACAGTTCGTCAGTGTTTTTAGGCATCCCGGTGCAGCAAAATGACTAATAGCTAATTGTGCAACAAGTGCATGAAAATTATGAAACGAAGCAGAAAGCTGAGTTTCTTAACATGTCTCGTGCATAAACACTTTTAGCACGAGTTCGCACACAATATTTTTTTCTACGGCCTTAAATTTACTGTTATTAATCTATAAATGACGCTTTAACAAAGGTTTGCATTTATGACAGTTATAATTTATGTCATAGTGAAAAGATGGCTTTGACGCGCAGATGACTGTTTCTGCAGCCGGTAGCTGTCAAAGTTAGTTATCAAAGGTAATTATAAATGTACACATTTTACTTTATTCATTACATAATGTTTTAATTATTTAAAAAACCTAGAACGAAAGAAGTAACTAGAATAACTTTAAACTTCACTTCTAGTTCAAAATTCTAAATTCCAAACCAGCTGTTTACTTTTGGCACATTGGCTAAAAGTAAACAGCTGATTTCACTTTTAACACGCTGATTTATAAAACGTCATTTTTAGTGAATCAAGCTAGTGTTAAAAGGCCTACTTTTAGTAGTGGTTGTAGGAAAAAAATTGATTTCAAAGACTCTTAAATAAAAAAGTTGTTTTTTGGTACTAAAAGGTGTTTGTAGAGACGCTAATTACAATTACGTAGTCTCTCGTTCAGTTAAGTTTTAGAGAAATAAATAAAATTGATATTTACGACTTTGATTTTTGATGTTTCAAAGCATCAACTACAATATTTACTGAAGGAAACTCACTTGATCGTAAAGGTGGTTTTTATACTCGAAATCAAAATGTCGAATTTATAGAACATATTAAAAAAATATGTCGGTTAAGAAATGTAATGCAATACTCGATGCGTTAAGCATTTTATTTCATTTTGGAACCATAATTTTGTTTATTGGTCCTCAATAGCGGGCGTAAAATGACCTTTATGGCCCTTGGGCATAGAAAGTTGCTAAGCAGTATAAGAAGCACCAACAATATAGTACAGTAGGGATGGGCGCGTGACGTGAAAACAGTCGTGTCACGTCGTGTCACGGCGTGTCACGTCGTGAACGTGACTAATATTTGAAAATCGTGACGTGAACGTGAGTGAACGTGAGTGAAAATTTCCTTGGCGTGATTCACGTTTCACGTTAATTTCACGTTAAATATTTAGTAACGAATAAAAAAACTGCAGGGTGCAGCATTTTTTAAATTCATTAAATCAAAAATTGTGCCAAACAAGTTACATTATGTGGCTTTATTTTTGGACCCTAATTATAAATCCTTAAAGTTCATACCTTCACGTAAACGAGAAGATTATAATGCAAATAAAACTATAGATGATAATGATGAAATACATAGCAAACGACTCAAAACTAGTACATCAGCATCAGATTCTTATCTTTCTACACTTACAGATAGCTCTGACGATGACACATGTAATTAGGATGATGTCGAAACAGAACTAAATTAGTATGTTAAATTAAAATTCGGAAATGTAGATGACATTTTAGGATTTTGGAAAAACAGTGTAAATACGCCACTGTTAAAAAACTTGAGAAATTTAAAACATACCGGCAAGTTCCGCTACAAGCGAAAGAGTATTTTCTACAGCTGGGCGAATTTTAGAAGAGCGCAGAATTCGACTTAACGCTGAAAATGTTGATTACATATTATTTTTAAATCAATATTTTAATGTGTAGATGTGTAGATGAACTTATTATTCTAATAAAAGTAATGATTTGTTTTTTATACTCGGCTAACGCTGAAAATGTTAATTACGTTTTATTATTAAACCAAAAATGTATTGTGTAGATGTGTACATGAACCTATTTTTAGAAAACTACCTAATGTTTTGTTTTGTATACTAGACTTAACATTGAAAATGTTGATTACGTTTTATTTTTAAACCAATTTATTGTGTACTTGTGTAGATGAACTTATTATTCTAATAAAAGTAATGTTTTTTTGTATACTAGCCTTAACGCTGAAAATGTTGATCCTTGTACGTAAAAGTACTTTCAAACCTACGAATTAAAAGTGTTGCTTAGCAACATATAGGTACCTTCTGTACTCATACCAATAAGGGAAACGTCAATTCCAATGACAGCTATTAGTATTAAAAGTAAGAAGACAGCTGCAAGAAATATATTTGCGAGAAATCAGTATTTATCCCTTGTCGAAGTTATTGTAGTCAATTTTCATTTTTTTCTTCTTATGTCAACTATTCTAATTGCAACATATCACGTAAATTATGTCAGGTGCAAAACATATTTTTAGTTCTCTTTAGGGTTTTTTTCATTGGTTTTAAATTTGAACATTCTGTTCTATCTGAATTTAAATTTTGAAATAAAATCTGCGTGTCACGTCGTGAGTGACGTGTCACGCCGTGAACGTGAGTGAACGTGAGCGTGAACGTGCGTGAACGTGACTGTTTAAAGCAAGCGTGAAACGTGCGTGACGTGAGCGAAAATTCACTCACGCGCCCATCTCTATAGTACAGCAACACCAACAAT
>OW679198.1:38897472-39047853 GCA_940337035.1 Agriotes lineatus
CTGTTTATCATCATATTTAACCCAGTCAACTTCTGACACTTCTATTTCATAATGGAATTGGTAGCTAAGTTGTACTTCCTCATGTTTTAGTCTTCGAGAATGGATTGTTGTTACTGGTTTTATGCTTTTACCCCCTGTATATTTTTTCATATTTGATTTTTTTTCTTTTCTAAGCTTTATGAATGCGCCTTATAAGTTCTGGATTTATTTGACTTTTATACAAACACTAACTTTCTATGGCGCACTGGGTATGTATGGATGAGATATGAGTTAATTAAAAAACCGAATTATCTAATAAGGACCGGTTTTACAAACCAAGGATAAAGTTATCCGGGGAATAAATACTCTAGCAACGATTGCTGTAACAAAGGAAACTATGACAATTATACCCCGGATAGCTTATTGTGGGTATATAGGAACTTGCATTGGTGTGCGGAAAAAAGTCGCAGGAAAAAAGTCACGAATTAAAGCCCCCGGAAAAAAAATCACTCGGAAAAAGTCCACCGGAAAAAGTCCATTGGAAAAAAATTCCTCGGAAAAAAAGTCACCGGAAAAAATATCACCGGAAAAAAAGTCACCCTAACATAGCCTGCTGAAAGAAGGAAACATCGTGAATAGATTATAAATAAGTGATAAATTGATAGTGATAACCTAATAACCACACGGTCGTTTAACCTAATAACCCACGGTGTTAAGGGAAACGTGGGTTATGATGTAAACAAGCTAATAGCCCAGTTTACTTGTTTAAAATGAATTATTAAAGCACCTTATTACTATTGTATTGGACAAAAAGTATCTCTTTCATTATTTGTTGTACAAATATTTACTTTTGATTAGTGATGACAAAAGTCGTTTTTTAATAAAAAAAACGTGAAAAAATTAATATGTTTTTAAAAATTTTATTGAAATTGTGAATTGTCAAGTCTTTTTCGGCTAAATTTTGAGTTAAAAGATATCACTATTCTATAAAATTTGGTATATATCGTTAAAGGCATCTTGAATCTCCAAATTTAAATAATGGACAATACAAAATTTACATAGGATCTAATGCAATAGTAGTTATATTATTAATTACCAAAAACACTTTGTGCTATGATTCACTATGGGTGCTTGCGCACCCACAGCCCCCATGGTTTCGGCGCCTATGCTAATTTGTATAATTTAATTGATTTTATACCCGATATTCGCTGTCGGCACTTGATAGAACTGCTTAACATTGCTAACTGAATAAAACGTTTGGATAATTTCCACTAATACTTATTTATTCATCATAATTTGTGTATAGAGCAAAGGAAGTTTAAGTAGGTATATCTTTAGATAAAACTAGTCCTGAGATGGTTGCCGAACACAATCATTTGCCAAACCCAGTTGAGGTAACTGTAGCAAAAGCAGACATTTTCCGGGTGACCTTTTTTCCGGAGGCTTTTTTTCCGTATGACTTTTTTTCCGGGATTCACTTGCGATGTAGAACCGGCCTTAAACCATCTATTATTTTGGTATACGACATGTGGGCCGTAGAAAATATCCAATGAAACACTAAAGACGGCTGCAAGCCCAAATACTAGCGGTATTTAAAAATATCAGAGCATATGATATAATAAACGTTTAATGAGAAAAATTAAGTTTCGTTAACTTAATATTTAAAAGTAAATGAACTATTAAAAATAAAAATGAATTGTTTTTATTGAAACTGTATATCTGAACTTAATTCTTAAATGCCATATTTTTCTTTTTAGAAATAAAGGTAGTTTCTTCCTGACATTTTACATTAATTCTATTTCTCGCCAAACCGTAATACAATTGAAAAATATATTCCTAAAACTAATTTTAAATGATGCACAAACTTTTTGAGAAATCAATAATAAAACAGTTTTCCGTTTGTTGCGAATTTTTCGGAAGACGCTGTATACGAAAATTTTACAGATCTACGTGTTTATTCATTATTTATGTGAGATTTCGATATACCTATAAGTACATTTCAAAATCACTCTGTATATGCGTCTTCTTAAAAGTGGCACATTTTTACTTCCTTTTACTACTATAAAGGAAGTATTGGATTCACCCCAAAAATTCGAAATTGAGTTTTCAACAGATCTTCACGTTTTAGAGTCCCCTGACCCCAAAAAACATATTTTTTTTCATTGGTCTGTCTGTCTGTGTGTCTGTCTGTGTGTGTGTCTGTCTGTGTGTGTGTCTGTGAACAGAATATCTCAAAAACGAAAAGAGATATGGCATTTAAACTTCATATATAAGTTTTGTGTACTATGTAGATGAGAAAGCAAGCTTTTGAAGAAAATCGCATAACCGGAAGTAGGTGTTTACTCTTGTGATTTTTCAGTTTTTTTCGATTTTTTCGGCTCTAACGATTTTTTTTAAATTTCACATTTTTCTTACATTTTTAATGTGTATTGGTGTGAGATAGGTGATTTTCCAGTTGAATACTTCTAAAGTGGGTTTCTTTTGTTTTTTTTTCTATTTTTTTTATTAACTCCTATTTTAAATAAAACACCCGGTATATTATTACATTTTTGAATTCACCTTAAAATTCTAGAGAAAATTTGTCTTTTCAACTAACACTCGATTTTGTACCGTTTTTGTAGAAACTGTAATTTTTGAAAATTTTTAACAAATGGTTAAAAATTAAAAATGAAATTTTTTACTAATTATAAGATCACTGTAAAAGGAAGTTGTGTGAGTGTATCACACCAGATTTTTTATAATAGGTACAACGTATAGAACTTAAAATATTTGAATTTCAAATGGCAGTGTTAATCTTTTTCTGCTTATAATAACAAGTCTCTTAATTGGTATTTTACCATTTTTGTAAAATAAAATGAATTAATGAAAAACTCAGATTAACATTTGTAAGAATACTCTATTCTCGTTATCAAAGTACTGTACTATTTTTGATGTATGCAGTCAAGATATGTAAGTTCTTACTACTATTCCAGTAATTTAATGTGTTTCTTATCTGCATTCCTTTAGATAGGTCTTCTAATTAAAGTTAGTCCACCATAAAATCCTTTGCTATTATCGATCTTTTGGAGGGAATAATATTTGCAGATAGATTTGGCTTACACAGGCGGGGCGGTTAAAACAAATATGTGCAATCTAAATCTAAGAATAATTAAAAGCACGTCTTCTTGAAGTTTTGGCCCAACCAATAATGTTTTATTTAAACTAATCCGAGATAAATACAACAGATGCTTCAAACTTCACCAGCAGTTTTTTTTAATTTACTTGATTAATTTAATACTGCGTGATGCGGTAGGTAAAACGGATTGGGTTCATTTAATTTTGATACCGGAACCAATTCTATATGGCTAACTCTTTGATAGTCGTTCATAAATGACTATAATTTGTTATAGTAAGGAATTTCGATTTAATTTAGTCTTTAAAATTAAAAATTGCCTACTAGTTATTTCCGTTGTTAAGCCGATTAGCCAATATTGGAGGGATTAATTTGGAACGGCAGTTTTATTACCTGCCGGCACCGTTTCGTCGAAATGTGTTTGCAAAATGTGTTTCAAGTTGTACCTTTCATGGGAAACTAGAAAGCCTGAAGATTTTCTACTTCCCCAAATTTTTGCATTTACTTACATAATGACATATTGCAGGTTGTGCAAGTGTGACGGTTTTTTAATTTCAAAAACTTCAGTGCTGCCAAAATCAGCAAGCAAAAGTTCCAAAACAGAATTTAAACAAGGTACCAACTTGACAGCGTTTTGACAGTTCATGAATTTTGTGAATAGATAGTAGACAACTTTAAGGTATTTTTTACTCACCTGCTTTAAAAAATGTGCTGCTATATGACAAATTCGGAGATTCTCAAAACGTTTTCTCAAATTTTTAACGGTGTTTTATAAGAGAACTACGGATCTGAGGCAAAAAACCTTAAACGAGTTTTTACACCTCTTTTTACGTTACAATGTTGGTACCTCCAGAATTCACATGGTCGACTTAAGAAACACCCTCTATAATTATTTCATTTGTCGGAAGTTGAACTAAACCACAAACGCCTTTTTTGCACTTGCGGGAGTAAAGTTGGCACTTTAGTCACTTATTTCAGGGACTAAAGTAGCTCATTTAATCCCTTGGGACAGAAGTAATCACTTTAGTCCCTAGGGACTAAAGTAATAGTATATTACATACTTAGGTGGAAAGTGTTTCATTCCTGTCGAGAGATTAAGTAGTTAACCGAGACGCGTAGCCTCGAGGTTAACTTTATCTCGAGACAGGAATGAAACTTTTCACCGTGGTAGGTATATTATTTTACTCACAATCGGTTTTTGTAATGATTTATTTAATTAGATAAGTTTCAAATAATACGTATTTTTATCGCACTTTAACAAAGAAAACTGCGACGCTATTGCTAGGTAACATGACAAGTTCATTGAAAGTGACGTTTAGCTAGCCGGAAAAATCTTTCTCGGCTAGCCGGGAAAGTAAAGTAAACAATGACTCGCTTTCATATTGTTTTGAAAGTTATAAACGTACCTATTATTAACCAATTGTGAGTAAAAATGTTACCGTATCTATGGTAAATTTATGTACACACCATTCTTAATAAAATTTGTATTTAAAATTAATCAGCTGGCAGTACTGAAGTGCATTGTCAGTCTATGTCAAATTCAAGGTTAGTAGGTTAGCTTTTGTTTGTCATTTAACCAAGAACACTATACTAAGGACACGCAACTCCCGTTTCGAAGCGGACCGCTAAAAGCTGACAAGTAAGGCGGCCGTGGTGTACAATTATTCATTCACAAAACTTGTGAACTGTCAATGTCAAACATTTGCTGAGTATAACTGGAAATTCCGACCATGTTTTAACAATTAATAACACACTTGAAATACACTCCATTGGATTAACAACCGTAAACTGACTTTTAACCGCGATTACAGGTTAATTTAGCTCGCTTCCAACTCTCGAACGGCAATACACGCTGTCGACAGCGCCGCGACGGCTATCCCCGACATAAGGGCCGCTTTTATATGCAGCCGTCATAGGAAGTTGCATCTCCTTAGTATAGTCTTCTTGCATTTAACATACAAATCTCGAATTTGACATAGACTGACAATACACTTCAGTACTGCCAACTGATTCAGGCTATTCAGGGCCTACTGCAATTCAGTTTTTAAAAAATCACTCTGTACACAACATTCTTAATAAAATTCGTATTTGTCAGTTTCCAAATTGACAGATTTAAATTTTTTTAAATATTTGATGATAATATTCCCAAAAGTGCAAAAAAATAGCGGATACTACACGGGAATAAGGTGCATAAATCCCTTGAGTGATTATTTCCCTCATGTCCTACGGGCCCTCCGAAAATAGTATTCACTCGCGGGATTTAATGATGCACTTTAGTCCCTCATGATATAATATACTATTTGTATGTATTATCGATAACCTCATTTACCTACAAAACGTCAATCATAACTAGAGAACGGCATCATAAGTATTAAATAGGCAGTTGTAAATATAAAAGTAGACAGTGTGGACATATTGGTAGGTGTAGAATTTATTGCACTTTATGACCAATGAATAGTTTTTTCCCGTAATGAACCAGCACTCGTAGGTACTATACAAGTTTGCCGCGACTATTAAAAAGATTCAGAAAGCCAAATCGTATTTGTTTTTCCACAATTTTAGCAAGTTACTCAAATAAACAAACCCACCATATTGCAACGTCATCTACAAGAATGCAATTTCAAAACTGTTTACTGCCGCTGGTACATGCAAGTCGGCGTTTTGGTCATGACAGCGATTACCTTGCAAGACATTTCGCCGAACGGGCGAACTGCCGACTCCAAACGCGGTCGGCGTTTTGGGCGAGGTTCGCACTAGCGTTCTAGGCCATTTTTCCGAATGGCCAAAGTGCCGAATCGATGTGCAGTCGGCATCTTGGGCTAAATACAAATTTCGATTTGCGTTGAGCTCCGACGCTAACCTCACGAACGATGTGACGACAGTCAGCGCCGTTCGGCGTTTTGGACACGTTCGGCAGAATGGCAGTCGGCGGAATGGCAGTCGGCGTTTTGGTCCAATTATCGGTTCAGCGTTTTGGACAGTCCACATTTTACCGAATGGCCAAAGTGCCGAATAGATCTGCTGTCGGCCTTTTGGACCAAATACAATTTTCGATTTGTATTCGGCTCCGACGCCAAGCCCGCGAAAGACGTGACGTCAGTTGGCGTCGTTCGGCGTTTTGGACACGTTCCGCAGAATGGCAGTCGGCGTTTTGGACCAAGTCGGCGGAATGGCATTTGGCGTTTTGGACGAATTATCTGTTCGGCGTTTTGGGCATTGGGCGTTTTGGGCAGTCCCCTATGATGTTTACGAATCTATAGCTGAACAGAGCGTGCTAATCTCAATACGCTATTCATTGTTTGTTCATTGTTGTTTCCAAAAATGCAAAATGACATCGAGGTTATGAATCGGTTACTTTCCATATAAATTTTCAAAACGTTTCCTGTCCAGTTCTTGACGAAAAGAGTTGCGCTATTGTTCCGCCTTACTTTTCCATTTAGTACCAATAGAATTTCTTATTTATAAAACTAACGGGACAGAGACAGAGATTTAAGGATCTAAGCAAATGTGACGATAAAGATGAAAAGCTTTCAGCAATCTTGCCACATTTTAAGGAACGTTGTAAGATTTTTATTTCCTACGCGCAGTATTGAAATTGCAGATACTTTTAAATTTGCGTTTTTATAATATTAGCATATTCTGATGAAACTATGTAAATATTTTCCATCTACTATTATTTTTTGTCAATATATTGAAATAGTTCACTGCGCAGAGCAATTCTGATTGCCTAATTAACTAAATGAATAAGGTCAAAATGAGCACAGAATTAAATATTTTATTTATTGCAAGATAATCAGTACTTTACATTAATAAGTGCACTTGATGTGAGCAGCAGTAACTAATAATGTGAATAAAATGATACAGAATTATTTGTTAACTACAGAAATTGTATGGGCGTTATGTATTAACAGTTTATAAGCCAACAAATGGCAAGTTAACTAAAAGGTAAACAAAAGACAGTGCTAGCAAAGCAATAATTGCAATAGAAAAATGGGAAAATGTAAGCAACCGATAAGAAGACAATTAGTGAGATGCTAAAGAACTTAAGTGTATCAGTGCATTATACACCAAAGTGAAAATTTAAAGCAGAGCAAAGTGTGATGGCATTTATCCAAGAAAAGGACAATTTAGTGAAAATGCAAAGACATGACATCAAAACTGTAGTCCATAAGTTCAAACATGTAATGAAACCTAATGTCTTTTAAAAAATCGTAATCTAGTTGCTTAGTTACAAGACAAGCTTAAATTTTTCATGTTGGGGGCAAATTGAGCTCCACATTTATTATATTAAAGTGTGAATAAAAAGTCATTTGTGATACCAGTTTCGTGTTAAAGTTATTTCCTAGTTGATGGGCATCTGTAGGTGTAATTTTCCCAAGTGTAGGAGCTCCCAAGATAGTGCAATTACGCCAGCAAGTTTTTACCTGGTGCGTCGTTGAGTGCGAGCATACGTCGGTGAAAATTTTGGGGTAGTTCCAGACATCGTATGGCTGCTCTTTTTGTGCTACATAGAGAGGAGGCCTACAGCTATCCGTGGGTAGAAGAATTAGAACCAGCAACCCATTTCCAAGCGAGTATTTGCCGTGGCGTCTTTCCAGTGTGCCAACCAACAGCGCTACCTCTTCAAAAAAGGTAGGATTTCATAAAAATCAGAAGCAGCAGCCTCGTAGAAACTGGGGTTTGTCAATAATAGATCATTTCCGAGAAGTTCAATGTGTTTCCAGAGTCTCATATCCATCGAGCTTCGAATAATTTAGCTGGCGTCCCTAAAAAGTGCGAATTGAGGCAGCAGTTGCAGTTTTTGCCGGAAATTGAACAAAAGTGAATCACGCGTGGGTTTGCGTCATACTAGAAACAAAACGTGGTTAGCCGTTGCTACGTCACATAATTAATCGTATTTAATTGATGCATTCTTTCCATTTTCCTGTTTAAAATTCAATTTTACGCTATTTTTGTACTGACTGATCACCTTGTTTACTGCACTAAATTTAGAGGTTATTTAACTCTCAGTTGGAAACAGTGCAGTTGCCCTAATATCAGAAAGTAATTTTCATACAACAAATTATTTGTCATACAATGTTTCTACTTAATTTTATGAACCAACCCCCTGAGTTAAGAATTGTTTCATGTTCCCCGGAGCTAAACCCTAATTTTTTGCAAATAAATAAAATAAGGAAAGGACGATAAATCATTTATTTTTGGTAATTATTATTACATTCTTTTAGTTTGCATTAATGTGGCAGGCGTCTAAAACGCCCTGCACAATAAAAAATCGTGTCAGTTTGACAGCATAATCCTCCGGCTTCGCGGTCGGATTATTTAACCTTTCAAACCGACACTCTTGTATTATTGTGCAACAAGTTATCGACATATAGCCCGATAATATCAAAGTACTTATAGTATTACTACTGATTATACCATTCATAATGCATAAGATCCCTATACAAATCACGTATTAATAAGTGAAAACGACGTGGTGTTATCGTTTTGGTGTTTTCAATTTTGAGCTGTCAGCTATTAATCTCATGCCTTTTCTAAGAAGTTTCTTAGAATACTTCGTGGTAATATTACTGATATTACACTCAACTGTCACATAACTGATGTCAAATGAGAATCTACATTTTTGAAAATCGACTAATTCCGAGCTGATTACCTGATAAGCATCTTAGGGATGTCCTTAAAAAACTGCGCTCGGGGCAGTTTTCATTGTACTTGACCCTTGGCGTTTGCAAAATTATCAGTAACCATGTCTCGCCCTTGTTATATTACTTATAATAATCATACATTTACTATAGATAATTGTATCAATTACTGGTGTAAAATGAAACGAGTAATTTACATATGTACACTGGGTTTTATTGAAATCGACTTCACCTAATTTTTGGATGTATAAACTTCTATTTATAGTTATACCGGGTGACTATAAATGTAGTGATTTTTTTTTAGAGTGTTTCTTAGAGGTTAGCAGGTTAGGTTTTGCGTCAGTTTTGGCACAGACTGAAGCAAAATCTAACCTGCTAACCTCGAATTTGAAATAGACTTACAGTGCCACCAACAAAAAACAGTGCCAACCTAAGAAAAAAAATTTCAATCATTTATAGTCACTCTGTAGTATTCCAACCAAAAATTGGAAAGCTATTTAAAATCCAGTACATCATGAAAAGTGTAAGTCATGTCTAAGTTTTTTACAATCAGTAAATAATATTCTAATGTCAATCAGCTTTCAAGTAATGACAGTTCATCTGCAAATTGTACATGTAACTGTTTTGTTAAGGCATTGTAACATTGTGCATGGTTTAAGTAGGTACTAGTTGAGTTTTAAAACCGTATAGTAGCATAGAAAACGTTGAAAAACATATATGTCTTCCAAACTTCTCAATGCATTTGTCAAATTTGAAGGTTATTATCGAAGTGTCACTGAATGACAATCAAACAGTAATTTTATGAATTAAATTACGAAGTTAATTACTGTTCTCAATGCTGGCCTGATTTTAAATAGCTTTCCAATTTCTGGTTGGAATACTATACTTAGGGCCGGTTGCAGAAAGCAACGTTAAGTCTGGTGTTAGCTAACGCGACGTCAAAGTGAACAAAAACGAATCAAATCTAAAATGTTTATGGCAACTAATACATTAGTAAACAAAATTTGATGCGATTTTGTTCACTTTGACGCCACGTTAGCTAACACCAGACTTAACATTGCTTTCTACAACCGGCCCTTAGTTCCTCGATGTGCCAACTAATAAGATATATTAAGTAAAGCGGATCTATGCTAGAAAAAAAGTGAAAAAAGCGTCTACTTGACTTTTTAGGTGTAGTCGATTTCAATGAAACCAAGTGTAGGGGAAACTGTCCTAAAATGACATAGCTGATACTTAGAGGATATATAAATGGAGTGCTCACGTGTATTAGCTTAGCATTGTAGTACACGTCCTTATGCTAGGGGGAGTATTTCAAATTCTCAGGGCATGAAAGTCCGGATCGACGCGCGTATTTTGAAAAAGCCAAAGTGCTTTGTTTTGTTTTATTCATATGTAACCTCACATTTCACCATCGCCGAACCGAAACCGCTGAAGCTATAACTATGAAATTTTTTCAGTAGTTTC
This sequence comes from Agriotes lineatus, assembly GCA_940337035.1. Lineage (NCBI taxonomy): Eukaryota > Metazoa > Arthropoda > Insecta > Coleoptera > Elateridae > Agriotes > Agriotes lineatus. The sequence goes on from OW679198.1 coordinate 38,907,670, forward strand.
ACTTTATAATGCAGAGATTAACATTTTTGTGTATTTTGAAAAATAAGAGTACTTTTTTCTTCAATCATTTTCATATTTTCGAACCTCCTTCGTATAGAAGTAGGATAGTTACATTATTGAGAATGCATTTTTAATTTGTGAAACTGCAGAGGTTTTAATGACAATAAAATGTTCTGATAAATGGATATATGAAGGACACTATAATATTATAAGCAACAATCAAACGTGATTAATTCTGCCAATCAAGCGGTGGTATTGTAACAACGCAAAAACTTTGTTTAATCACGTATATTCTAAATGGCACAAGTTTTCAACTAGAAAACGACGAAATATTAAAAATTGTGAATTGTTGCTATAAAGTAGTGAAAATGAATAATTCGATCCCATACGACATATGTCAATGAAATGAAAGAAAATCCTCTTTCTCATAATGCCACAGCTAACTATGAGTTCCATATAAAAAATACAACTTTATATGTTATAATCCGAATTTAGAAACTTTTTGGACAACGTATTACGCCACTGAATTATTATGACAAGATTCCAAGTTTAAAAATCGCTGGCGTATATCACATTCCTTGTTCTTGCGGCTCGAGTTACATTGGACAGACTGGTCGTTCCGTTGATCTAAGACTCCAAGAACACAAAGGCGATTGCAAACACAAACGCATCACAAAATCAGCCGTAGCTGAGCATACATTTACAAATGGGCACACTCTAGAATTTGAGCATGCCAGAGTACTTGCCAGAATACCTCATTACTTCCCGCGAGCGATACGTGAAGCCATAGAAATAGAAAAACATCCAAATAATATCAACAGGAAAGATGGCTTTAAGCTTAGTAAAACGTGGACCCCAGTGATACACGATCTAAAGCATTACAACCACTGTGCGTCATACGGCCACGCCCCGCGGATTACGTTGCACTCGGATGACCAACCAGCGTTACGCCACTCCGCGCGCCTGGCACAGAGGACTATAAATAGCTCCACACCGACCTTCGGTTCGTCACCGAGCTCTGTAGAGTAGTGGTTATCACATCTGCTTAGCACTCGGGAGGTCGTGGGTTCGATTCCCCTGGCCGTCTGCTCTGATTCAGGTTTTTAGGTGGTTTCCCTGAGTCAACAGAGCACCTTCTCTGAGGCGAATGCCGGGGCAGTACTTCTCCACCTTTCCTGGCCTCTCTTCCATTCTCCACCCCTCCTTTCTCTCACCCATCCTATAATTCCTGTTCTTGGCTGAAGAGGGACGGAAGATCCCTATAGCAGCCCGCCCCCAGTTGGGGGAATTGAAATAACCCTGAACCTTTACCTTTTTTTTTACCTTCGGTTCTTAGTGCGACTTTCACTCTGATGATGCAAGCTGCAAGGTCTTGCGAAACGTTAGTGAATATGGATGCACAAACAGCAAAACGGCCAAATCTGCCTAAGTATCCTCGTTCTCAAGATACTCAAACAACACGAGCCACCAAAGAGCATGGCCATCGCGCGGGTTTTTGCTCGACTTCACAAGGTGCAAGGCACATTAAGCCAGAGAATTCTGGGTGTTCATCTACAAATACTACGCGGTCTAAGCCGAAATTCTATGCTAAGGAGAATAAGTCGAGTAACCGCCTCAAACAGTACATTGTGAAGCTGTTTAATGAACCTTGTTCATCCGATCCACAGTTCGCATTAGCAGTTAACGATTAACGAAAAAGTGGTAAGCTAGGTAAACATAGCTAAATTGATAAAATGACACATGGGACATGTGTATAAAATGACATGGTATGTCATTTTACCAACACCTATGGGAATTTTAATTTCACGTGTCATTGTGTGGAATTTGTTTGATTAATTTTGTGTTTAGTTGTTCTTTATTATTACAGAAATGGTCGGGTGATACGTAAAGAAAATTTCTCGACAATCATGGCCTGAAGAGTCCATTGAACAAGCCATCGCTGCAGTAAATGGAAAGCAAATGGGATGGTTAAAAGCCTCTAAAACTTTCAATGTGCCACAGGCTACTTTGAGACGTAGAGCAAATAATATAAATATCAGAGCTAAAGGTGCCATTAAAACTTTAGGTCGTTTTAGCACAACTTTCGATCACGACACTGAATTAGAGCTGGTTGAACATTTAAAGTTCTTGGAAAGCCGATTATTCGGTCTTACCTGCAATGTGCTAAGAAAACTTGCATAGACATTTGTTGTGAAAAACAACATTGAACATAGGTTCAACTGTGGCAAAGAAATCGCTGGCAATGAGTGGCTTCGTGGTTTTTGACATCCAGAAATTTCACTGAGACAGCCGGAACCAACATCGGCCGCCAGGGCTATAGCCTTTAATAAACCGCAGGTGCAAAAGTTCTTCGAAACTCTTGAAAAAGTACGTACCGATGAAAAAATTGATCCATAAGCCATATATAATATGGACGAGAGTGGCGTCTCGACAGTCCAAAACCCCCAAAGATTCTTGCTTCCACTGGACGAAAGCAAGTGCAGAAAGAGGCAAGAATATTACTGTGGTTTGCTGCATGAGTTCTACAGGAAACTTCGTCCCACCAGCGTTGACATTTCCACGAAAGAGGGCAAAACCAGAACTTATTGACTCCGCTCCACTTGGTACCCTAGGAATAACTATTTCAAGAATCAGTATGGATGACCATTGAATCTTTTGTTAAATGACTAAAGCACTTTGCAAATTATGCCCAACCTTCTCAAGCGAAAAAGGTACTTTTACTTCTAGATGGGCACATTAGCCACAAATTACTGGATGCAGTGAACTTTGCCGGAGACAATGGTATAGTGCTAATCTGCTTCCCATCTTACTGCACCCATCGGATGCAGCCACTAGATATATGTTTCTTTGGACCCCTGAAGGCATATTACAATCAAGCGTGTACCACCTGGTTAAAACACCATCCTGGCAGGGTGATTACACAGTATCAAATAGGTGAGCTTTTCAGAAGGGCTTATGGAAAAGCAGCGACAATTCAAAATGCCACCAATGGTTTTGCCAAAACTGGAATTTGCCCTTACAATCCCTACGTTTTCCCTGACTATTTATTTGCCCCTCAGAAACAACCAATATTATTATCGACGAAGAACCAGTTCCGGAGGAAGTTGACCTGAGCTTAGATGACAATAATATTCTGGCAGGCCCATCAACAAAACAAAATGAAGAAAACCACCCACCAGCTAATTTAGAGACTGGAAATGAAATTAAGATGAAAGTCGCATTCCTACCACCCAAGAACATAATTGAGAATAATATTCTGGCAGGCCCATCAACAGAGCAGAATGAAGAAAGTCACCCACCAGCTAATTTAATGACTGGAAATGAAGAAAACAAAATTCAAAAAAATTTGCAATACCAACGTGCGCCCCCAAATTAATCGAACTCAAAAATAAATCAGAAAAGAAGAAAACTGTCGAAGTAAGGAAGTCGAAACGCAATGTTTTCAATACAGTTTCTCCAAAAGAAAATAAACCGAAAACAAATAGCGACGACGATGCGGCATCGGATGATCCCTTTGCAACTGATGATTATGATGACGATGACGAAACTGAAAGCCTGTATTGTAATGATCTTTACAAAAATTAACGCAGTCAAGAAAAGTGGTTTCGATGTTCGGTCTGCAATCTGTGAGCACATGCTGAATGTGCGGGTATGACAGCCAGAAGCAAAACATTTGTTTGTGAACTTTGCTTGTAACCATTGTATCTTATTACTATAATATATAGGTATTATCATTTATTTGGAATAAAAAGTATTTTTTTCATGATTCCCATATCGATAAATTTATTCAACAATTTTTGCTATCGGTTTTACTCTGATAATAAATTGTAAGGTTATTTTCTTCCATTTGTTTTTCTAATTATCTTTTTTTCTTAATTTCTGCGTGGGAAAACTGGCCTATACTAATGTTAATTATTTCAAATGTAGCCTGTCATTAGCATCAACTGTTGGCTATAATAACAAATAAATAAATAAATAAATAGATACTGTAAAATTTACATTATGTATTGTATTTGATTTTCTACTAAGATAGATTTTTAATATTTTATCAGGTGTATTTAAAGCCTATCTTGTGTTCAAAGACAGTGTTCTTAATTTTATATTTGTTATCTCCACAAAATCGTCTCAACAGCTCTTTTAGTTGACATACCGCATTTTTTTATCTTTGCATTAACCTTCAACGGAAAAACCGCGATCCGTGTGGACTAAAGGCCATGATTTTTTTAAAAGTTTTTATAATTTTATATTTTTGATACTGGGAGTTTACCTATTTTTTCTGCTATCTATTTGCAGTTTATCTGGCATATATTCTTTTTTCTACTCACTGTATAGAAAGTGGGCTTTTGTGCCCTCGTTTTAGGAATCAAACCTGTCAATTTCCAACCAGCGAGAGCCAATTTTTATTAACTCCCGGCGGGAGCCAATATTTTTTTGCTCCCGCATTTGTGTTTATGTCACCATGGATATCTCACCAAAGCTTTACAACGTTATGCTGATTTGAAAATTAAACAAAATGTCACTACAGAAATCTAGTAGCCACTATAATGATTTCCTAAAGCAAAACTTTTGAAATTTCGTACAATAGAACATGCGTTCGAAGAAAAAATAATATATCACTGGAGCAAAGGTTCATTTCCTCCCTTGTGTGTTTAATGCCCTCCGCTAACCCGTCGGGCATTAAATACACACGCGGGAGGAAATTAATACCTTTGCTCCCTAGATATATAAATAGCTATTTTGCACTTCCGGGCCTAAAGTTAATACTTTAGTCCCCGTAAACAGGGACTAAATTAGCTCATTTAATCCTTAGGGACTAAAGTAAAAATGATACCGTAACTGTGGTAAATTTATGAACCCACAAGGTTAGTAGGTTAGGTTTTGTTTGTCATTTAACACACACTGACGCAAAACTTAACCTGCAAATCTCGAATTTGACATATACGGACAATACACTTCAGTACTGCCAACTGATTCAGGCTGTCCAGGACCTGCTGCAATTCAGTTTTTAATCAATTGTAATTGTCAGTTTCCAAATCGACAGATTCCCAATTTTGGAAATGTTTGATGATAATGTTCCCAAAAGTGCAAAAAATAGCGTATATACCTCGGGACTAAAGTGTCTAAATCCCTTGAGTGGTTGTTGCCCTCGGGCTTCGCCCTCGAGGCAACCAACTCCACTCGCGGGATTAAATGGTGCACTTTAGTCCCTCATGATATAATACACTATTAGACATACCACGTGAAGTTGGAATTTTTCGTGGTATAACATTGATTGTGAATAAGTAAAATGCATTTAGTTTCTCTTAGTTACTCGTTTTGCGTGTATCAAAATGGATAACGTAACACGAAGTAGTCAACGCCTTACAGATGAATAGCTTTTGTATTTTCTCAAGAATGGTGACCTGGAATTTGTAAATATTGGAGTGCACTAGTGCACAAGTGATGTAGAAAATTATGTCGTCATAGAAGAAGAAAGAACATGCAAGTGAGGCGAGATGACGCTAGTACATGTGCCAGAGACTAAGAAGGCAGCGTACATAAATCAGTAGAGACACTCACAGTCGGTTCCTTTGATGTCAAAATACCGATTTGGATGACCTTGAACGGCTCCTGGGGGTACTTTGTAGCAGTACATATCTTAGCTTCTACAATGATACCGTTCGGTATTAGTTGAACTTAATAGATAGGCAACTTAAAGTGCATTAACAGTATAAGGGGTTGCCTACCCTTTTTATAAATCTAAAGCAGACGTAATAGAAGGCTCATGGTTAAATTATTAAAAACAATAAATAACAAAATTTGCTACTTCCTTTTTGGTTGAAAAAGCAAAAGGACGCTTCTCTGTGTAGAAGCGAAGCAAATTAAAAGTCCTAGCTTAAAAAGGATACACGCAGACAATAGTAAGGCTTTATTTACTCAATCCAGCATATTATTAAAACATAATAATTTTTCAGGCAGATAGGATAAATCACACAAACATTTTCTTTCTGAAAAGGGCAGTTATTACTTAACTGGTAGGTAACTAACAAGCTAATACATACAAATCATAATAGAGGGTTTTCCTTTATTCAGCTCTTAGAGACTCCTCGATAGCTACCAGCTCTTAAGCTTTTTCACTAGTTCGCATCTCCTGGTTGATTATATCTTCACCATGGAAGAGGGTATTGATGTGCTCCAAGTTGATAAGGAGAGAAAGGAGAACTTAGTTAGAAACTGCTAACAAGTTGATAAGGAGAGAAATTGAAGTCATGATGGTTTGATGAGCTTGAGATTTTTTTATTCAAGTCATTTTGTTGTAATATATGTGTAAAGTACTAAATTGAACTTTCTGTTCTTTACATTTAATTGTTTCATCACAATTAGGTTGAGAGTCTGAGTGAATCACTAGTATGGTAAATGATAATTTCTTTCCATACTCTGGATTTTTCATAAGTAATTTTTCTCATCTGTACTTTTGATCCCTCAGGAGTTCGAGACAATTTTTTTTTCATTGGTCGGAGTTGTTTAACTGTGTGTTGTTGTTATGCATTGTCAACGCGATAGAAATAATGGTTCCTCTTCTTTAAGCGTGTTTATGTTGCCGTAAACCCGGACCACAGCGTAGAATGGTAGACCTAACCAGTCGAAGCTTTTGTGAGAGAATGTGGTTAAAAATGTGTTTTCCAGAATGTCAATTTTACTTGATTGAGTTTGCCTGTATCCTATGTGGTGCAGACTTAAAAGGCTTCTGTTCGATATAACAGAAGGTCTATTTCTTTAGTAGTGTCCAATGAGGTGCTACATATAGGTTGTATAGCTGTGTCCTATGCGGCGCAGTCTAATAAGACTTCCGTTCGATATAACGGAGGGTCTAATTTTTTTGGTAGTGTCCAATGTGATACTGCATACTTGTAATAAAGCTAATTTATAAGGACTGTATTCCTGAGCTAATTCCAAACTTGTGCAAGGATTTCCTAGAACGTTTCGTTTCTTGGTAATAGGAAAAATTAGTTGATGGCAATGCATAAAAATGATTCATAGTTGATACTGTTGATAGAATTTTGGAGACAATGATTCTATTGGACCATGTATATAGTTAGGTTAAAGTAGTTAGTTTTTTTTTATTGCCAAAGATATTATTTCAAAAGGATTAGGTTGTATAACCAAAAGACTTTTCTAACTTGATGTCAGTGAGTTGTGGCATAGCACTCCTCAACGAAACTGTATCCTATGAGGTGCGGTTTATTATTTTAAAGAATTCAGCATAGCATGACTGAAGATCTTGAATTTTAGGTAGTGTCCTATGAGATGCTGTCCTTAATTGTTTATTAAAGTACTTTACTCAAAGTGTAAAGTTAATTATTAGCTGTTAAATGCAAGATGTTAATAATTGCTTCTGCAGAAAAACAGGCAAAATAAAAAGTAGCTTTATAAAATGGACTATGCCTCCAAAGCTAATTCCTTTTCTTAAAAAGAATTTGCAGAAATGTTTCATATCTGGAAAGGAAATAAATGATGGAATTCTAGATACGTTAGATTTCTTTATGGGCAATTAAGATAAGAAAAGTAACTTGAAATAATTTCAATGGTAAGAGTTAGTGTTCATAACTTAGTTTAAAAGGTAGGATATTAGTGTATATAGATAATGGGTAGTCAATGTTATCAAGAAAGATTGTTTAAAGTAGATGTATTAGCAAATATTAAAAAAGGGGTTTATAATAACTTTAGCCAACTGTCTAAAGGGGAAGATTTTAATATTACTATTATTTCTAGAAGGGGGATAGTGTAGCAGTACATATATTAGCTTCTACAATGATACCGTTCGGTATTAGTTGAACTTAATAGATAGGCAACTTAAAGTGCATTAACAGTATAAGGGGTTGCCTACCCTTTTTATAAATCTAAAGCAGACGTAATAGAAGGCTCATGGTTAAATTATTAAAAACAATAAATAACAAAATTTGCTACTTCCTTTTTGGTTGAAAAAGCAAAAGGACGTTTCTCTGTGTAAAAGCGAAGCAAATTAAAAGTCCTAGCTTAAAAAGGATACACGCAGACAATAGTAAGGCTTTATTTACTCAATCCAGCATATTATTAAAACATAATAATTTTTCACACAAACATTTTCTTTCTGAAAAGGGCAGTTATTACTTAACTGGTAGGTAACTAACAAGCTAATACATACAAATCATAATAGAGGGTTTTCCTTTATTCAGCTCTTAGACACTCCTCGGTAGCTACCAGCTCTTAGGCTTTTTCACTAGTTCGCATCTCCTGGTTGATTATATCTTCACCATGGAAGAGGGTATTGATGTGCTCCAAGTTGATAAGGAGAGAAAGGAGAACTTAGTTAGAAACTGCTAACAAGTTAGGAAATCACTCACCAGTCAAAGACCATTTCTTTGGTTAGATGAGGGGTTCTTCTTTGTTGATATTGGAAGATGAAGAAGTCCGAATTCAATGGTTCTCTGCATTAACCGTATGTTAATCCTGAAAGAATTAGATATTGTTAATTAGAATTAGACCAACGTCATAGCTTGAATATAGTTAAATAAGGGCATAAGCCTTAATGATAATCGATAACAGATTAGTTTCAAAGTAAAGGAATTGTTACTTACCTAGTGTTGATCCTGAATGGGACTTGGGTTGGTTTGCAGCTGTCAAGTTAGTATTTCAATCACTTGTCAAATAACAAGCTTTTGATCATACGGGATTTTTCTTATACTCCCTGGAATGATATCAGCTAAACTAAACACCGATCATTAATTGTGATTAAGGAATTCGAATGAGAAATACGAGGGTATAGAGAGCTCTTTATATTTTCATCTTACTACTCAGAGGTTATTAGTTAAATATGTATAAGAAATCTCCTGGATACTTATAGATTAATCAATGCAGACGTTTAATTAGAACAAATTCTAACTTGACAGGGTAAATTAGGATTAGTAAGGAATTGCATAACATTTGTCAAAATTAAAAAGGCATAAACCTTAACAAATAACATATAATCAGTGAATTGTAAGAAAGAATACCCAATTATTGTAAACATCTTAAAATTAACACTTTATAATAAAGTTATGGCGCCCATTTCTGTTGATTAATGAACTATTATCTTTATGTGAAAGTGAAACGAACTAAAAAGCCCACATTGGTTAAACCCTAATAAAAACCGTACATTGAGCTAGTCGGAGACGTGTGAGCCATCCAAGGTAAGTTATAAAAAAGGGGCACAACTTTCCGATAGTACTAACAGATGGCGCCACTGCTTTATCACATAATGATTGGTAGCAGAGATAGTAACTGGCTCTGATTGGTAGTAAGGTCACTAGATTAATACACTAAGTGATATAATGACCTTAATTGGTAGAATTTTGTGCTGCCATCTGATAGTCAAGCTTAGAAATACCTCCCGAGTTACTGCCCCAGGCACTCTAGACAGGTTACAACATTTGGAACGAGTGTCTCCACTTGTTTGATGTATGTACGCTGAAGAAGGTATGCATAATGTGTAAAAATGTTGTATGCTTTCTATGTTCTTGAAACTATTTGTTAGTTATTTAGATAAGGAGTCTGCAGAGGTTGGTGCAAATAAATATGGAAAGCGGTAAATTTGTCATTTATAGCGTTCGTACAATTGATACCTCAAGTACGAGCATTCGAAGTGTATGAGATTTCATTATGATGTCCAATTGGACTCCAGTCCGTCTATTTCTTAATTTTATGAGGTCCGTGCTGTGAATATAAATATCTTCTAGTAACAAAATTACTTCGTTACATGGTAATATATAAATTTATTGCTATAAGTTTCATAAAATATCTCGAGGGTGGATTCACACCTTAGTACACCTACTAACAAGCATTTATTGCACAGTTTTGAAATTCTAATAATGGGTTAATCGAACGTTGCTAGAAACCGTTGTCTGCGTTGATTTGAATCACCGCAGAGGACGCTAGAAACGATTGGTAAATGAGAAATTTCTCTGAGCTTTGTAAACAACGTCCCACGTGAGATATAGCAAAAATAGATAAATTTGAAGTTCCTGCAGTGACTAAATATTGTAAATGTAAGTTTAATAGCACAGACAATTTTAATCGATAAGCAGAGTTTCTTAAAGTATTTTGAATAAACATTTAATTACTGCACGAACTTCAAATTTGTAACAGCAAGCAACGTCCAACAACTTGTTTACAAATGTCAGATAAATTCGATGCCCCCTAGCTTAGGTCTGATATATTGTATTATGCGTTACATCACTGATGAACAGAAAAGGACTAAGTGAATCCCCATGTCGCACCCCTTCGTCAATAGATTGTCTTCTGCCATGCCTTCAGGGGTTTTTATTCTTGTCATGGTTTTTGTAGATATGTCAATTATTACAGTTATGATCTGTGTTGGTGGATTCTTATCTACGAATATGTTAAGTATGTCTTGTATCTTGACACAGTCGAACGCTTTTGTTTGTTCAACAAAACAGAAGCGGGCAGGGTGGTTATATCCTATTGATTATTCTACAATTTGTCGTATCATGACTACTGCATCCGTTGTACTTCTGTTTTTTTTTTCAAAAACTCTGCTGCTCCTCTGCTATTTCCATTTTTGCTTTCAACAAGTCGAGAATACTGACGTCAATAAAGCGATTTGCGGTCACCGTTTTTGTGGATAGGTACTGTAATAGGTACTACTTTTTTTTCTTTGCATCTCCTATGATTTTATTGAATAGTTTTTCTGTTCGGAAAGTGTGCCCGTTGAATTTTATCGTTTCGTTGGTGATTAAGTTAGGTTCTGAACTTTTTCCATTCTTACGTTTGTGAACATTTTTATTAATTTTGTATTCTACTGATACTCCAACATTTGTGTTGTTTGTATTAATGGTTCGTTCAGCCGTGGTCTAAGAAGTAATTATTGGACTATATCTACTACAAGACTGTACCACAGTTAAATATTAAGTGTACAGAAAACTCTACAATACTCTTTGTGGTGGATATCTGAATTAAATATTTATATTACAGTTATTTATATTTGTTATCAAAATTACTTTCCTTTTAAGCTTACATAAATCATTATTCCTACAAATGTCAGATCGGCTTAACCTAATGGTTAACGTCAAAAATAGCTCATTTAACAATTTCTTAAACATGAAACTCTTTTTTCAAGTTGGGACGTACATTTTTAATTATTATTAATTTAAATTTTATTTAAGTTTAAACTCTATATCGGTTATGTGGTTTTATTTTATTAAAATGTTTTACAGTTTATCCAACCTTTTAATTGAAGAGCTTTATGAATATTATTTCTTAGCTTATTTCAGGTAATTATTTATCCGTCAGACATTAAATGTTATACTTTATTTATAATAAATCTTTTCTTTCAGATACGTTTAGAGTCTATCTTCAACACACAACACTAGTTTAACCTTATTAAATAGCTCTCTGGTGCTAACTCACAGCAATTAGACAGATTTCTGTTACAGCCGCTTGATGAACTCCAACTAGACTATAACATATCCTCCATATACCTTACATCTTACTATGCTGACATTCCATTACTTAGTATGTGTTAATAAATAAAACATATTTCTGCTTCAAATTGTGCTATAATCTTACTATTCTCTTAACACCTAGCCTAGTTACATAATTTTATAATTGCTGTTATAAATTTGACTAACAAATTAAATTTTACATAAATATAATTATTAAAAATGATCTTTTTTTATCAAAATACAAATACCCATCTTATTGCCATCCTTTGCCAATCCAAAAGTTCCTATGTCAAAACTGCATTCCTTCTCATTTCTGCTGCATTCTTGTCTAAATAAATTCCATTCTAACAGTTTCTTGTTCCTTATACCTACATGTTCTTTAATTAGATGTTCTCCATCTGTCCGTATATGCTTTTACTTTTAACAGTGAAAATGTGTAACGAATTGAAGATGTGATGCTTTTACGGGGCTCTTCTAGCCATTTGTGTGACATTGAAAAATGCGCAGTTTTCGCAAATTTTTGCAAGTTGTACCTACTGCAGGTGGATGTTGGTGTCATTTTGAAGATCTCGCCAAAAGTAAACTTTCTGGAGAAGTTGTAAAAATGTAAGATTCGAGGGGGCGAAAATACGGGGGTTAAAACGATGTTTTGGACACGAAAGCGTTCGATGCTGTTACATCGCATATTTTTTGAAAGATCCAAATGTGATTTAGGGCTAGTTGGAAAGAGAATAAACCAACGCTCATCGTACTGGCTGTTTTTGGGCTCTGCGATGCATGGGGGCGAAGTTACAGGGTTAGAAAGCTGAGGTGCATTTGTGCCAAACTGGATGTTCGCTTAAACAAGAGGGAGGGGGGGTGTCTGTCGGATTTTGTTTTTGGCGGTATGTGGATGAATCTGTGGGATTTAACAATTTTGCGGCGCAGGTGGATTTAGGGTTTGCAAAATGGGGAAACCGTTATAATTATCAGAAAAATGGTAAAATTAATGTTTGTGTGAAATTAGCTGTTTGGAGACTTTGACTGGAGTTTTGCGGGTCATGTGGATTTGCGGATTGCAAAATAAGGAAAACATTATAATTATCAGAAAAACCTTAAAATTTAAATTTGTGTGTAATTTGCTGTTTGGAGACTTTCTACTGGTAAATTGAATTTTTTAGGAGAATTCGGGATGTAGACATTTTGCGGCCCAAGTGGATTTGGGGGTTGCAAAATGGGGAAAACGATATAATTATGAGAAAAACGTTAAAATCAATATTTGTGTGAAATTCGGTGTTTGGAGACTTTCTACGGGTCGATATCCGGGATGTGGGAGTTTTGCGGGCCAGTTGGATTTGGGGGATGCAAAATGGGGAAAACGTTATACTAGTCCGGTCACTATGTCCAAAAATAAGGCCTTTGCTGGAAAGTGAAGGGAAATTTGAAATACCTTTTTTGGGGTGTTTGGGGGGTCTATCAAAGCTTAACTTCAAGTTGTCGACCAAGATTTCCTATGTGCTTTTTCCGCCATCTTGATAAATGAGTGCGTTTGGTTTTTTTGCGATAAATAGGTTCCCGTTAACACTACGGAAAAATAATGTGGACATTGTCCACATTGGACATCTTTTTTAGAATTTTAAATGCTCTACAATTTATGTTCTATTACTTTTTCGCGTACGAGCGATATTTGTCGAGATATCGACCGCGAAAGGAGAGCGTGAAAGGGTCGAGATTTTTTTTCGAGCTTCTGGGCTTGTGTCTCATTTCTTTTTCTATTTAGCGAAAAAGTAGCCATTATCAAACTTGTAGAGGTTACAAATAGCTTCAATTTGACCTATTATAAATTGATATGCTACTAAAATTACGACTTGTAGAGCGGGCCAAAGTTATCAAGTCGGCGCTTAATTTTTTATTTCATGTATCGTACTACTACATAAATGGCATAATAAACTTCATTGCATTATGAGAATCGGTAATATTCAAGTAGCCAGTACGTAAATTGTTATTTTTGACGTTTCTGCTATAGAAGATCGGTTTAGAAATAAATATTTTGTAAACGTGTGATTACAATGGGTGATAGTTTCATATGTAAAACACATTTGATCAGAGACGTAGAGACGATAAGTAATTAATTAATTAATTAATCTACAAGTCGTAATTTTAGTTGAATTTCAATTCATAGCAGATAAAATTGCAAGCATTTTCAAGTAGCGTTAACATGAACCGAGTTACTGCAACAAAAGCAACCTCGCCATTTTTTTAAGATGGCGGAAACAGAGCATGGGAAATCTTGGTCGACAACAATTATCATTCTAAATAGCTACAGTAATTTAAAACATTTTATAAGGAACGGTGGTCGAGAAGCAATTTCTAATGAAGTAAATTTATTAGTAGGGCAGGATAGAATCCCAGTTTCTGATGATGTCAAAAACTTGGGTCTTTATCTTGATAATGATTTTAAATTTACTAAACATATTTCAAAATGTCTGCAAAAATCATATAGTTCCTTGAAACTTATTTATCAAAATCGACAATTGTTAAGTGTAAATGTGAAAACCATTTTGTGTAGTGCATTAATCTTGTCCTGTTTTGATTATTGTGACGTTTATGATTCACATTTAAGTAGCTTTAATATTGCTAGAATTCAGAAAATTCAGAAATTGTGTTTACGCCTCATATTTGGAATACGAAAATATGAAAGAATTCCTTATAAGGAATGCGCTTCTTTCATTCTGCTTGTCTTTTTCACAAGATCATTTTGAGTAAATCACCGAGTTACTTATACAACAAAATAAAGTTTAGAACCGACGTACATACTTTAAATATAAGATTTAAAGGAACGCTGACTCCACCTCAACATAAGTCAAAAATTTTCAAGCGATCGTTTTCTTACAGAATAACTAAATGCTATAATTCGTTACCAAATGTAGTAAAAGGCTATTGTACGTCAAAATTTAAAAAAGCTATTTTTCAAAATTTTATGGATTAACATCAATGAATTAATTATTAGGGTCAAAATAACACACTTAGTAAATTGCTATATCACTAAACACCGCCATAGCTGTTTTGTGCGTAATATTTCGCCTGGCACCAAAGCGTAGATCGTTGGATTATTTTCTTTTCTTTTCTTTTTGTTTTTTACCGGGCCAAGTGGAAGAACAGCGCAGGGGCGTGCTGGCAGAACCAATGCAGGCCGGGACTAGAGGGCAGAGCAAGTCAGGCCCAAAGCAATTTTTGCTTACAGGTGTCCCACCTAAGAGTCCGAGCTCTGTCGCGCTTTTTATTGAAAATATATGAAAAAATTCTTGTAATTATAAAAGTTTCATCTAAGCAACTTCTTCGTCACTTAAAATTATTTCTAATCATATGTGGTGTCCCATTTAATTCTGGGTGGCACCTAACTCTATTTTTTCAAATAGAGCCTCCTGTTTATATATTTTTTAGATTACCTCAAGAATATAAAAGTCATTTTCTTTATGTTTTCAATCGATACCTTTTGAGAAAAAAATATTTTCCGAAAATTCAGACATAAACGGGGTGTTACAAGAAATTTCATATCATACCATCTTCTGTGGTATACTTAAGGTTTTTTTTTTGCCTATGCTGTGCCCATTTTTTTATAACAGCTTCCTAAAACTACAAGAAAGAAAATTCTTTCAAATGAAACACGCTTTAAATTTTCCATTGTGCTTTAATTTTTATAAATTATGTTCTATACCTAAAGTGAAAAAATTCACACGTTGTTTCATTTCAAGAAATTCACATTCTTGTAGTTTTGTCAGGCTGTGACAAAAACCAGGATACTACCCTTACACCGATACACCATAACATACCCGGAAACCTTTCGCAAGGTTTCGTTATTCTCTTATCAAAAGATCTTATGTGATGAAATTCCTTGTAACACCCAGTTTTAGCCTAAATTTTCGAAGAAGGTTATTTCTTCCTCTGAAAACTAGATACTGATTTTCGGTATTGAAAAACTTAAACAAAGTGATCTTTAACTGATATATCTTGCGTGGTGTCAAGTTCCACAGAAAACATTTTTGCTTTTCTGATTTCAGTTGCTACACCAGCTTTAATTAATGAGGAAATTGTTCGAATAATAAGACCTATTGTGTTATTTGACAAAAGTGTCAGCAAATTTTCCCTACCCCGTTTGCGTTCATTCAAACTTGGTTCTGATTTTTTTAAGTAATGATCCCGTGCTTCTTTACTTTTATCAGTTACCATTGTCAAGTGCTCTCTTAATACTAAGTCATATTTACCAAGAAGAATCACTAAGTCCAAAAAATTGCCATAGTCCAAGTTGGGATCGTCCAATGTATAAGCTCCTTCATTTTTTTCGCTCGAAAACTGAGACCTCGTCTTCCAATAATTTTAAAATATCAATGATTCTTTCTAGAACTAGGCGCTTTTTCTTAACTTGTTCGTTTCTGAGATTTTTTTGATCATGAAATAGAAGACTTTTGATGTCTTTATTTTTTGACTTCATAATATATGATTCAACACAATCTTCGTGAGTTCTGCTAAGCTCATATTATTTAATTCTTTGGTAAATATGCCGCCAATCGTCAGCCCCGTCGCAAAAAGAATTTTTATCTCACGATTTTGAGAAACATAAACATAGAAGTACAAAAGAGTTTAGAAGTTTCTGAATCATAACTTAACCACTTCCGATTGAACCCATTTTCACACAAAAAAGCTTTTTGTGCGGAGAATGGTAGCGTCGTATCATTAAATGTTTGTTGTGGATGCTTCTTGAGAAATACATCAATATCAGATTCTTTTGGCTTCACAAATAAGTTTAACACTTCCTGGGACACTTCTTCCACTTGAACATTTTCTAAAATTGTTTGATTTATCTGTAGGCTGGTGTAGTGGCGTAACTAAGATTTTGCTCTGGGGGGTGTTCTGGAAGAGTGAGCATGTGATCAACCTTACAATATGAATTTTAAAAAAATGAGTGTACCATAAAGTACAGTTGATTTTATTTCTACAGGACTTACGGTAGGCCTTGATTTAACTTCTTGGCAGTATAGACCACCTAGTTACATTTAAGAATTTATTCTTTGCTTATTATTTGCTTATTAACCAAAAGAAGTCAGAAATAATTATTTGCTAAATAAATAACAACTTAGCTTTGTAATGCAACATACCGTACAAATGATGCATTTAATTTAAATAATATCGAGATATCTAATATATATCATGTGATGTACCAGTTGTATGTTTTAACTAATGCGGTTGTAAGGGCAACCAGACAGAGGGTTGTTTATATTTAGTAGTACTAAAATAACTTGAATTGATAATCTACGAGAAATAGTCACGTTCAGGTTTAAATTCCCATTAATTGTGAAGCATAATGATAATTGATGATTTGATACGTAGTAGCAATATAGTATTCTCTACGATCAAATTTGACTTTAAGTCACAAATACAAATATAAAATTCAAGACTATTTGATTTCATTTAACGCTGAATATTTCTACGAAGCCAGTAAAACCAGTGAAAGCCAGTGTTATGGTATGCTGTTAAACTGTCTATCCACATAATAGAGGTTTCAAAGAGCTACAACGAGCTTTGATTTGGCCGGGAACAATCCAGGCAGGTGTTTTCTGACTAGAATTTATCCAGTTAGAAGCTGAGGTAGAGCATTCAAGTACAAGAGAGACAATCAGAAGGTTAGTGCCCATTTCTTACGAAATATTAATATGTTATACAGCAAGTTTGGTGCGGCAAATCATTAAGATAATTGTAATTGTATTTAGAAATTAATTTAGAATTATTTTTCTAAAATTAATAGTGATTCGGTTACTCGACGTTTTTCGACCATTCTATTTTGAAATTTACTTCTTGGAATTACGTTATTTTTAGAATTTTCATATAAATCAAGTTTGGACATATTTAATATTCGATTAAATTGTTTTTGACAATTTGTATTATATTTTGTAATGTCAAATCAAACTTCAATGTGTTACTAACAAACTGAAGTACCTGAAACGTGTATTTGATTCATAAAGTCAAATAGTTATTATATTTTAAAAGTAATCCAGTCTTTAACTGCAAGATAAAGTTGTTAGATGAAGATTAACCCATTCAGCTGGGATTTATTAGTCCCATTGCTTGTAAAACTGACTAGTCGAGGTTTCAAAAAAATAATCGCATGACATAATTTTAAATGTCAAATTGATTTATGAGATACTTCAATTACTAGTCATTACATTAAGAAGTAGGGTAAGCACATAAGTGAGCTATACCTGATAGTGCTTTTTTTGATAATTATAAAAAGGGTATATTTAATTTGATATGTAATAGTGCTCCAAAAAGAGAGCTATTACATTTTGACTTACACTTTGGGGTTTGATATTAATTGTAATAACACCGCGCGAAAGAGTTATATTACAGCTTGCTTGCAAAACAAAATTCGAAGATAATGCATGCCCTTGCAATAACTCTATAACCTATGAAAATGTTAAATGATATTTTGACTGTAGAAAATTAGTTAAATCACGGCCTACTGCAAGTCCTTTAGAAATGAAAGCAACTATACTGCTTGGAAACATGTCCTTATTGCACGTAGCTAGCGCATCCATTGCTGTCTTATATAGAAGATTTTGTACATTTTGGCAATTTGAACTCAGCAATCACGTCCGAATGAGGTTCGTTGAGATCGGATTTTAAAAATGGTCGAGTCCGAATTCCGAATGTAATAAATGATATTCAATTATTATACCTAAAATGTAATTTTAGATTTTTTTTATTTAAGACGAATTTTAGTTATTCCTGAAGCCTCTGGGGGGTGTTCCGACACCCATATCACCCCCCATAGTTACGCCACTGGGCTGGTGGAAACTGACGTACTAGCAAGATGATCACACGAAACACTGTTGGTTTCCGTTTCTTCTGTCTCCACCTTAATATCTTCTGTGGTATAGTCAACCTCATTTGCAGTACTGCTCGTAGAACGTTCACTTGGAGTAGAAGTCTGAATAATGCTCAGTTTTTCCGTCACTAACTGGGGTTATTAATGAAACTGTCTAATTTTCCACACTTTTCGGCTTCCGTTTGCAACATCTTTTTCTTTTTATCGCGCAATCTTTTCACGCCACCCTTACGTTTTTTATCCATGATGTCTATGGTGCCAAAAAGTTTAAAGTTTAGGTACCGTTGGGGGTAGTAGGATGTGATATCCGACGGCGTGACGCGAAGACTGAATGAATTAATACTTGGCACTTTCGCAGTCTTTCACCGGTTCGATCCATTCAGCAATTCCATGCAACCCGATTGTGCATAGTGGTCTCATTTCAGTCTTATCGCGGTAATCATGATAAACATAATATAGAGTTCTATTACATTTAACCCAAACATTTTTATATCGAGGCTCGGCGCTCGGCCGGACTTCATAACAAAAATAAGAATGGTAATCATTTGTTGGCGGTTGGCTCTCTATTACATTACATCATGACTTCTAAATTTTTTGTATGTCTTTATTCATAATTGCTTAATTTTCCGGGCTTTCTGGAATTTTCTCAATTTAAGGGCGCAGGTCATCAAATCACTGACGGGCGCAGGCCACCCGGCATTTGCCCGGTGTCCCGGCGACCCAGCACGCCCTGGAACAGCGGATAGATCTGTTTTTCTATCAAGTTGAACTTCGCCCAAGACAATATTACGTTCTAGTCAATATTTTTTCTGTGTAATTTTGTAATAATTTAATAAAGACCTTCATTATTATTATTATTATTAATATACAATCATATAATGCTGAAATATAATGATTCCAATAATGCAATGAAGTTTGTTATGTCATCTACGTAATAGTACGATACATGAAATACAAATTACGCGCCAACTTGACAATTTTGGCCCGCTCTACAAGTCGTAATTTTAGTCGCATATCAATTTATACTAGGTCAAATTGAAGCTATTTTCCACCTCTACAAGTTTGATAATGGCTACTTTTTCGCTAAATAGAAAGAGAAATGCGACACAAGCCCAGAAGCTCGAAAAAAAATCTCGACCCTTTCACGCTCTCCTTTCGCGTTCGATATCTCGACAAATATCGCTCGTACGCGAAAAAGTAATAGAACATAAATTGTAGAAAATTCAAAATTCTTACAAAGATGTGTTCATTATTTTCATGTAGTGTTAACGGGAACCGATTTATCACAAAAAAATCAAAGGCACTCATTTATCAAGATAGCGGAAATAGCACATAGAAAATTTTGGTCGACAACTTGAAGTTAAGCTTTGCTGGACCTCACCAATACCCCAAAAAACAAATTTCAAATTTCCCTTCACTTTCAAGCAAAAATTACATAGTGACTGGACTATACTTATAATTATAAGAAAAACCTTAAGATCAATATTTGTATCAAATTCGCTGTTAGGAGACTTTCTGCTGGTCGATTGTATTTGTTAAGAGAGCTCGGATGCGGTTGTAAGGTGAAGGGCTACCTTAGTTTCTTAATTTTTAAATAATAAAAATGTGCAATTTTCTGGTACTTTGTGAAATTGTAAATGTGCAAGTAAATAGTAAATAGCGTGTCGGATTGTATTTTTTGCTAACATGAATAATATTTCGTGGGTTAAGCACATTGCCGCGTTGCACTTGTTCGCAGAATGGTAGTGGCCACTGGCAGTCTTGAGACGTTAGTGTCACCTGTTTGTACTAAAACTTAATACGGCATTGTAATAGAAAAAAAAATTGATGGGGACTTTAAAAATATAAATACATTTATTATATGTGCATGTACGGAAAATGCAAGGTTACTTAATTTAGACAAAGTAAAAGCTCCCCAAACAACAAATCCTTTTAAAATATTGTTATGATATTGGACCAGGGGTCTAAAAAAATTCAGATTAATAAAATTAAAATAAAACAGTAATTGAAAATAATGGGGTTGAATTTAGCTGTGAATTGGATATTAAAATTATTAAGATGCATTTAGTAAAGAAAGGAACTAGAATTTATAATTTAATAAAATGAAGCTGATTGAGAAACAGAAGCATTCTAACTTAATTTAATATCTAAAATAAAACTGGAAATTGATGACAAATACTTTTTCGAAATATAATATTGAACATAGTAGGTATTAATCAAATAATAAAGCTTTTATAGTGTGTTGGATTGAAAAAATAAGCTAAATAGCTAATGTATTGATTGATATAGAAAATTTTGGAACAAAAAGCATGTAACCGAATTTTGTAATTAGAAATTAATAAATAAACCTTTTTAAAAAGTTTATAAAACATGTTAAGTGTATCGAAGGGTTGGAGTTTAAGATAAAATTAGCGTGGTGTAAAAGAAATAAAACAAAATGTTAAATGGATAGAAGGTATGCAGGCTATATGGAGGAAGACAAAGAATGTGGTAATACTAAACTAAAACAGTTATAATCTACAAATCAAATAAAAGGAAGAGGAATACTGAATAAAGTTTATTGTAAAGATTACATTTTATATTTGCATCGATTGAATTGGATAACAAGGAACGATTTACAAGAGAAAAGGATCGCATGGAAGTTGTTGGCAGAGTGAGCATGTTTGTGGGGCTTGTTAAGTGATGTCTGGTGGCTTGTCTCTGATCAGGATTCTTGGTGCTAAGCTGTAACGTACTTCAAATGATTAATTTGGATTGAACATTAAAGAAACACAACTACTACTACTGGGGTCTGTTTGGATCTATGGTGTGATGGGCCTGTGTGTGCTGATTCATGGGGCGGACTGGTTTCCTGTGTTAATTCGAATCCTGATTCTGGACATTTTGGAACTTTGGTTATCAGTTGAGGTCTTCGCCGTGGCTTTGAGTGGAGCAGTTGTGGTGTGATCAGTTGCAGAGTTAGAAGAATTGGATTCAGCAGAGGAGAGTACTAAGCTCAATAAAAGGTAAATGAATCCAGGTATTAAATAAGAACTGATAGAAAATAAAGATTAAAGTGAATTAATTTAATTAAGGGAGTGCTTACTATTTGAGATTGTCGTATGACCAATGTAACGATGAAGTATTTGTAACTGATTTTTTTTTAAACTAGTTTGACGTACCATTTGACAGAAGTTTAGAATTGTCATAATTAAAATAGGAACATCAAATTTCAGAATATGCAATCTAAATAAAAAGAATCCTCTCTCATTTTCAGTCAAGTTTATCTAGAGGAGCTAGCCGAAAATAATTATTTTATATCTAAAATAAATAAATAGGACAATTAAATTGATTCAAATTTAATTATAAACATAAAATTATAGGCAAAACAATGTGGAGGCTTAACCTTGACATATTAATGTAGACCCAACGTGGGGCAAACTGTGATTGTTAGACATTTTAAATTAACAAACCACATTGTTAGTCTTAACAATTTATTTATTGAATAATTAACACACAATTAAAGATACAAATCGACTAAACAACTCAAAGGTCTGTTCACATCTAATACCTTTTTCACACTGCCCCGTTCCTCCTAATAAAAGGGTCTTCGCTCCAGTTCTTGTATTTGCTATTAAAGCACGTTTCAAGAGTAAAAAAAATAAACTATGAACAATCATATGTGAAGCCGCCGATCAGATGGCCTGTAATTCTCAGAACTCCTTTAAAACAGCTAATAAATAGAAGATATGAAAAATGACTCATATAAGCAATGCATCTTCTAAAGTTAGGTAAAAAAAATTGAATATAATATCGAATTCAACACCTTTATCTAATGAGGCTGAAAAGGTTCAAAACTGTAGTACGTATTATTTATTAATGATCTGCTATGCAGTAGAACTTCGCAGTAACGTTTCGCGTGGCGTATAATAAACAATAATAATATAGAGGTGAACAATTTTAAAACCTTTTTTTATTTCTATCCCTTGTAAATTTTTCAGATTTTGCAAATTTTATGCTTGACTTGAAAATTGGCAAAATTCATTTTCAATGTATTAACGAAGGTTGATAAATTGCAACTTCTGTAAATTTTTTACTATACTACCTACCGTTATGAAAATGAACATAAAGTAAAATGGCTAATCGTCAATTTCTAATAAAAAGAAACTATAATTTTAGTCCCATATTAATAAAGATTTCCATTGTTAGTTTTATATTAAATTCTAATTCCAAACAAAATATATATCCCTATTTTTTAATATACTTGCTCATTTAATATCATATGCTGAAGCACAGACCCATTGCAATACATTTAACCTTCCCTGCACTATTCTGCAAGTGTTATCAGCAACAATAGCATTCAAAAAGATATACAGTCGTAAGTATGAAGCGTTGGGCTAAATTACATCAACAACAGCTTCTGTCAACGGCAAACGTAAGAGGCATCTACTCGGATAAGCTCTTTTAATCCTGTTAAGTTTCACCCTCAGCGTCTGCAAATATGTCACTGCTACTTCGCTGACTGTTGCCAGAGCAACATCTAGCTGGATACAACTTTAGTTCGTGCTTTCACCTTAAGCTGGTATTTCTTGAGCTTCTAATTTTGTAGGATTATAATTAAATTGCAATCAAGAAGTACATCTTGTTCGAATAAATTAAACATGGCAACACAACCACAGCTGCCGGATCATAATTTTTGGTTTAAAAAATTAAAAACCGATGCACCATGCACCACATTTGTTATTCTGATTGGCTGCCTGTACTATCTGATACGGAATGTGTATTTTTGTAATTATAAGCTTTAATCGATCACATTTTCATGTATTATTTGGCACTATTTAGAACAACTAAATGAACAGTCAAGAAACCCCGACACACCTCTAGCAAACGTTATCATAATGGTCTAATGCTTTGCAGGAAAATCTAGGTTGCCAGTTGGAAAGAAGACGTAAAACATAATTATTAACTAAGCCCCTAATATAGATTCCTCATAATAAGCCGATAAAAAAATTATTTTAATACTTACACCAAAAGAAAGCGAAAATGAAGAAGAAGCTTCTCGTAATTACATTCTTACAGAAGCCCTATAATATACGACGGTTTTTTTTTTAAATATATTCAACAAGCAGCTACAACACAAAATCCGGAGTAATTTAATAAGTTTCTAAATTCGATTTGATGAGGAGTCGTAATGGTCGCGCCTCATGAGACGAAAATTAAATGTTACTCTTTAACTTTGACAGTAATGTTATAAGCACACGCAGCATTAATTAAAAATGGTAGTTAAATGGATGACGTAAGTAGAAAATAATTGTATTAGCTCGATCTATTGCTTTCAGCTTTCTGTATGTTTTCTACTCGTCTTAGATGACTTTAGGAAGTGAATCAAAGACGTATAGATAGGTTGTGTTGATCGTAAGAACCAGATTAGCATGTTTGCTAAGTAGAACTACTGACCTACTGAAGGAATAGAAGTTGGATAAAGGGATGGTTGGTGAAGAGTAGGAGTAGGATATTTTTTGTGAGTAAGGAAGCCAGGTCAATCTTTCATTTCAAAACAATTGTAGTCTATGTCGACTCACAAAGAAGTGGTTCAGACTGTATCAGTTTATTAAACAACAAATTCTATATTAATACACTACACTAGGTTTAACATCTAAGCGTAATGGGGCGATTCTAAATATGTTAACTCAACACGACCTAGTGACATAAAAGGTGCTGTCTATACACTAAATTAGATTTTCGATGCAATTCTGCAAAACAGCATGACCTAGCAACATGGCTCACTAAAAGTGCTGTCTGTATATTAAACTAATAGGTCTCAACAATGAGTGATATTGCAACACGGATTATGTTCAAAAACGAACTTTAAACAGTACAGAAATATGATTTCGGAAGCTTTCACGGCCATTGTCATTAAGTAACAATCGGCTCCCGGGATTGGATCGTGACATTATTGAGATAGAAGAACTCAACGTTTCGTCCACTTTCGAAAGCAATATATCAAGGTAACATAATGTGTAAATCACACCAACGATCGGAAGAAGAAAGACTAGAATTTAGAGGCAAGTGCCGTCGCGGTTGAGTGACGGTGGGCGGGATTTAGAAATTAACACTTTCCACATAGGTGGAAGGGGAAACTTTCCTACGCGATCTGTGACTTGGTGGATATAGGAAAGAAAGACTATTGCTGCGGGAGAATCGGTTTTTGGAGGTTTGGGTGGCCGTGGTTGATGATGGCGGTTGATGTCAGACTGTATATATCCCTAATACGGCGGTAACCGTTGTTTCTAAGAGCTTTCCGAATACGGTTTAAGTCAGCGTGGACGTTATCGGGTTGGGATATGGAAATAGCCCGGTGTACAAGCGAATTGATAACGAAAAATTTTTGTGTAAGATATCGGCATGTAAGTGGTCAGTGTGAGTGGTTTTGCGATATCCAGAATGGCCTTAAATCGGAAATAAGTGAAAGAAATGCATTTTTATATAAGGGCAAGTAGACTTGAAGATGTCTTCCCATGCTCTGATAACAAGTATTGGATTATCACTATGGAATCGGCAATACGAACTAGCAAAAGGAAAGTGACATTAAAACTCACAAGTAAATCCGCAGGTTCAACGCTTATATTGGGTATAAGTTCAACGAAATGGGCTGAATTGCGAAGATACGATGGAGACTTACCAGTGAACTTTAATTTTAATTTAATTTGCACTCAGCCAACAGCCGTTAGGCCAATTACAGACGTCGCTGTACAGTTATGAGGACTTCCAACCCCACTAACGACTGTCATGATGTTGTATGACCGCCGGGACCAACTTTTTTCCGTGATAGCCGTACCGCGAGGCGCCGAGAGATGCACCCGTGGAACTCCCATCCAAGTTCTGACCAGAGACAGCGTTGCTTAACTTTGCTGATCGGACGTGGACGCTTGTTCAAGCTGCACCACTCGGGACCCTTTCTGAGAACTTTCTGAAGATAGGGGTTAGGTATTTTTCTAATGAGTAAGTAGGAGAATCTATGGTACACACAATGAACCTGAGCGGAATGTCTTGTTTATACATTTTAGAAATACCATAAAGCTGAGGAGACTTTGATGATCGAAGAATAAACGTCCGTTGAATATCGGTGGGAAAATCAGAAAATTTTACGAGAGAAAATGTGACCCGTTCGATTTTGAAAGTTGGGTGGCGAGAAAGTGGGGCACAAGAATAATCTCGGAGTAAAGACTTAACCTTACACCACGTACTCTGTTCGATCCATAACTACCGTAGCATTACCTTTATCAGCGGATATTTCGGAAATGAAACGTAAGGTGTTGAGAACATTCCTTTCGTCTTTAGTAATGTTACTTTTAGGAGGTTTAGATGATCGTAAACACCTGACAGTTTCAAAACGGATAAGATCGGCAACGTCTTTAGGCAGCGTTCTGACAGAACATTCCACCGAACTAATCATCTCTTCCGTAGGAACGTTTTTGGGGGCTAGCAAAAAATTCAAGCCTTTGGAAAGTATGTAATTTTCGCTAGGAAAGAGGGCATAAGAAGAAAGATTTATAACCGTCTTAAAACCACTTGGATCTGTGGACACCTTAATCGATGAGTCGCAGTTGTCATTTCCAATGTTTTTTGTAGGTGATCGAATCGAAAAGAGGCAAGTCAAGAAAGCTAAAAGTATTGGACAATTCTAAATAAAGATCTAACAATTGTTTAGAAACTGTATTAAGATCGTACTTCGTCTGATAATTCCCTTTACGAAGTAAAGCAGGGCTAGTGCGACGAAAGATATTTTGAGCAGAGTATGTTGAAATATGCTGTTTGTGTTTATAGAGTGCCTTGATCTTGTAGTGCTGAATATATTGGTGAAACAGGACGTTCAGCAAAAATTCGCATCACTGAAAACCGGAGCTATCTCAAGTCGGGTCTCGTTTTGCTCTTTTGCTTTTCCTCCTGATGAAGAATTCTACGAAAGTGGGCAAAACGTTGAGTTCTTCGACTTCAATAATAGCACGGTCCAATCCCGGAAGTCCTTTGTTGCTTAGTACTAAATTATGTTTTATTTACTTAACATCTTTCCTGGGTATCACATAATTAAGATAAATGTGTGTATAGTGCATATACTTGGCCACTTACTCATTTCATTTGAGCTCAATATGTTCATACCCAGAAACATAAAACTAACCAAGTTAATTAGTTCTCAACCTGCACACCAGATTGGAATGTAACTGCAGCGGTAGAATAAGTATTACTGACACAGAAAAAATACACCGAACTTTACAATTTATTTCAAATGATCTTACCTACTTTTAACTTTCAAGTCTAAAATATATCCACTGCTCAAATATAGATACAAAAGAATTAGTAATTAGTACGTCTGCTTATCATTCGGAAGGTTGTGGGTTCGATTCCATGGCCGTCTGCTCTGATTCAAGTTTTCAGATGGTTTTACTAAGTCAACAGAGTACCTTCTCTGAGGCGAATGCCGAAGCAGTACTTGTCCACCTTTCGTAGCCGCTCTTCCATTCTCCACTTCTCCTTTCTCTCGCCCATCCTGAAATTCCCGTTATTAGCTGAAGAGGGACGCAAGGTCCCAATAGCAGCTCGCTCCCAGTTGGGGAAATTGAACTGACCTTGAACCTTTACCTTTTACCTTTTTTAGGGGGTAAATTTTTGCCATTCTCTATCTTGCGTACCTTGGCAAACAATATTTTTATACCTCTCAATCCGTATCTTGTCGTCAGTTTTTGTCTCGATTCGTAATACTTTAGATTTTATAGTAGATTTAGTAAAAGGTGTTGTGACAGTTTTTGGGAACAGAAAATTAAGCATCGGGCAGTGATTAAATTCTTGACTATAAAGGGTGTTCGTTTTACTGCAATAGCTAAAAGGTTGAAAACAGCTTCCCAGAATTAGAATCGACTGTGCGTCGAATGGAAAATGGGGTTAAGTAAGGTAGAGAAAGCTTCGAAAACGATGTAAGGAGTGTAAGACCTGCAACGGCACACAACTCTAAAGTTGTGGCCAAATTGTAGAAGTTAGTAATGGAACATAGGCGAATTATTGTTAAAACGTTAACCAAGACTGTAAATGACAAGATGCAACATTTGTTGTGACGATGCAAATGATGACAACTTGCTATGGACGAAAGGTAAGTCCATCAATATAACCCTGTCATCAAACAAGCATTCCAACTCTCAGCCCCCAAAGATGTTCAGAGCGAAACCAACTGCAAACAAAGTGATGCTCTCGTGGCGGCACATGTTACTGGACTAGCTCTGACCAAATTACGGGACCAAATCAAAATCAAACGCCGCGAACGACTGCAAAAAGGAGTACCTATACAAAAAAAACGACTGCCCGAGATTGCTCACAGACAGTCGAACAGCACTGAGCTGGATTGTATATTCTTCCACGCACAACCCATTCGCTGATTCTGACAACCTCGGATTTCTTCTGTTCTGGAGACTGAAAGCTCACCTTCGTGAAACACATTTTAGGAAAGATGACAGCTTAAAAACCGGGGTAAATTCATGGTTAGAGAGCCAAACTACGGACTTCCAGTAAGTGCGTCGATTTGGAAGGAAATTACATAAAGAAAACCTAAGATATATTTGCGATTTCAGAATTAAAACACCAGAAGTTCTCGAAAATGAAATGTTGGTCTTCCACCCCCGTTACACTATTGTAGACTTTTACTACCAACTTTATTGTTGTTACTACGTCAGTGAACGCTTTGATTGAAGAACTTAAGAAGGCATTGTATATGTCAGTATTTCTTAACCATTTCTTAAAAAAGGGGCTTTATTGTAAGTTTCCTTCGCCAGTGGAAGTTTTGATTTTAAAATTTTGAAAATAACTTAGGAAATAAATAAATTAAATTTTTTAAGGTGGCCACCCTGTATCTTTGGTCCAAAATATGCCTATTTTCATCAATTGTAAAAACCTGAGTTATGTGCTTAGAATAAAGTAAAAATATACAGAATTTTATTTTTTTTACGGTGCTCACCCTGTACCACCCTGTACCAAGGACATTATGAAGATGTGTATGTCCTTTCGAAAGCGACAAGTTAACAAGCCTGAGAGCCTCTCGCCCGAGGGTTTATAAGTCGCTCGAGAGCTATGAACATCAAGTAATGCCCGTGATGCATACAACGTTTTATTTTCCAATTTGAATATACAAATGAGTTCAAAGGTTTACAAATCAGTCTATGACGCCCTAGGGCGTAAAGAGAGGGCGTAATAGTGGCCCCCTCTCGAGATGGCACAATGAGGCGTTATCGTCACGCCCACTCTTTATGCCCTAGGGCGTTTTGGACTGCTTTATATATCTCGTATCACAGATATAAACAACAAATAATAGATCAGTGTAAAATAAAATGCTTAACGCACGAGTATTGCATTAAATTTTTTGCAACATATTTTATTTTAGAAATTTATGAATTCCAGATTTTACTTCAGAATATCAAAACCACCGTTGTCATCCAACAAACTGTCTTTAGTAAATTTTGTAGTAGGCCCTCTTTCAAAACCACTTTAAAACGTGGAAAGTCGTAAATATTAATTTCCTTTATTTCTTCAAAACTCAACTGAACGAGGAATTACGTAACTAGCGTTGCTTCATACACTCTATATTACTACAAAGCAAATTTTTGCTTAAAGGTCTCGGAAAGATAAAAACTTTTTAGTCAATTTACCGCACCTGAATTCGTAAAAACACTGGGTAATTGTAAAAATGTGCATGTGGATTATATGTCTACCTGGCACAAAATCGAGAAATGTGTACTCGCGAGATGCTAATTTAATACATTAAAGGTGGAACGCAGTACAGCTGTGTCGTTCACTTAGTATTCGGGTTGTTACTAAAGTACTTATTTTGGCCAACTTACAATTGAAAGTAAATCATTTTGGAAATTAGCTTTACACGCCTTCAGCATAGGCTGCGTTTTCGGATGCACCCTGTTTAAATTTTGATCGATTAATTGTGATATTTACCTATGTGATGTATTTATTATTGTGATAGCCTTGTGATTGTACGTTTAATGCCAGTAATTACAAATCGAGTTTATGCCCCCTGTTAATGATCCTTTATCTATTTGAAACATTATACGATTTATCGAACTGTGGGTTTTCATTGTTTATGTTGTATTTAATGGTTTATTCGCGCAAATAAACCAAGGAACATGGACCTGAAAAAACCATTTGGCGCCCCTATAATTTCAACAGTTTAGTTTTGAATGTAAGTCATCCACGCCCTTCCTCTGAGCTAGTGCGAGTGCATGTTCCGATTTACTATCGGCAATTATTAATGTAACAAATGCCGCCCAACGTGGGGATCCCTGTCAGGGCAACCACCTTAAAAATAAAATTCTGTCTATTTTTGCTTTAACTCAAAGACTATTAGTTAAATAAAAGTAATATTTTTCACATAGCTCAGGCTTTTATCCTTGAAGGAAAATGGCAGGTCTCCTGCCTCTAGAATTCAATGGGTTCTCGTCTCCACCGAAACTGTTTTGGCAACATTATTGTAAAATACGATAGAACATCGTCTCTATACACTGCAATCATTCCTTCCCGGATCATTTTCGGATTGTTGTGTTCTTTTGTGTGATACTTCATACATGCTCCAATTACACAAGGCATTTGTAGAGACGAAACACTCCAGAAAATAAATAATAAAGATTTACTTATCAAATTTGGCAGGCAACCATCATGAGAGGCTCATTATGTGACATTCAAAGCTGAATTTCCATCGCCTTCATAAAAAACTGGTACCGCCAAATTTGAACAAATTCAATTAGGTCATCGTACATTCAAACCAACTCCTATAACACTGACACCTTTAACGTCAAGTTAAGATAACACTTTTAAACAAAGCTCAGAACGCAAAAATTCGAACCCAATTGAGAGATTGAGAGATGGCGCTTGAACTCGGCGTTTTCAAGAACACAATCTTTCCCGCTTAGAAAATATCCATGACATTTAACCAATTAGAAAAAAACAAGGAACAATTACACAACTAAAATTTTCAAAATTAGGATTATCGTAATATTTTCACTGTCTTAGTTTTCTACGAAGGCGATAATACATCAATTTTTGCTGTCATGGCTAGGTACGTTTCTCGTATGTTCCCGTGTTCGCCTTTTAGAGGATGGTTTACATTTTAAACGAACAATAGTAGGAGATGTATTATTACCTATGTTATTCCATTTAAAATTATGGAGCGAGATAAAATAGTAGTAAATGTCTTTTATATTTTCGCTCTATTTCCCTAATGAATTAAAATGTAATTTTCTGAAGTTTCGTACGTTTTATGAGAGTTTATAAATATCAACTTTAAGTTACATTTAAGTGAAAATGGTAATATAATCAACTGTAAAGGGAAACAATGGAAAAGTGCAATATCATCCTTCTTTACCTAACGTGTGAGATTAGTAGCAACTTCCTTCCATAGCCAGGCACCTTGTATTGCTAAGCTAAAGTATACACAATTTGACAAACCTTTACACATAAACGCGTGTTGTGCCTGTCTGCGTGCTCACGTTTTTATCGTCACCGATCGGGTGCACTTCATCCGCGATTGATCCTGTCGTCACTGTGCCCTTCATCATGCAACAATAAGCATGTGCGTTTACCAAGCATTCCTGGTCCAGCGCCTAAAGTATCTGCCTACAAATCAGATTCCCTCTGAGAGAGCAGGTTCGAACCTTACCGACCGCGATATTGTTTTCTCTTTGCGAATTAATGTAATTTACATTAATAAGTGCTTCGTTTGACCGAATCAGCCTTACTAGAAACATTAAGATATTTGTACCTGATTTGTACATAATTATAAACACTCTTCAACCGTTATTCGATTTAGCAAAGGTTTTCTTTCTTGCCTTGCGTTTTCGTTATCAAAAAGGCTAAAAACATTTTATTTTGTAACTTTTTAAACATTGTCCAACTGAGATAACTTACTTATCAATTATTTTAACAATGCAAAACCTTCAACAAATGTATACAGATCTCGTTTATTTTAAAAGATATGACGTCAGCTAAATTGGGGCAAAGTTGTTAGGTATCTGCAGATTGCGATTTTTATTTTCTGACTATTCTGTGTGTCCATATTGCAAAGGCTGCCTTGTTATTTTGAATGGGACAGTCTGAATAAATTAAAATTCACCTTTTCCCCGACGTTGGGCGACATAAATTTGCAAAGGAACCCCTATCTGGTGCCTGTTTGTAATTATTTATTTATTTTGTTATAAAAAATTATATAAGTTAAAATTACAGGCAAAGATCCTAGTACACACAATTCTCGGTTGATATTTTTATTTTGTGTTCAACCTTTGCCTGTCAGTAAATTAAGGCTGGTTAAAATGAACTGTAATAATTAACTGCACAAATAAAATGGTTGAATTCCACTCTTTCTACTTTATTTAACTGCAATACCAATTACGATAGTTCTCAGCAAACACAAAACTTTTTATCTCCTGGGTTGGCTTCATAAACAGAGTATATTCTCAAATGTTAGGTTATTTGTCTCAACGTAGCTCGTTTGCTCGTTATTAATAGATAAAATTCACAATTTCGTTCACAATTTCGTAAATTGACAGATGAACACAAAATGGGTTTTGCGTACAGCATGAAATTGAACGTTTAAAATCGTGATATACTAACTAAACTTTTTAGCCACTGATTCTCTAAAATCCAAATTGATCGGAAAACGGTTTTCCATTTATTTGTTATCAGAGAACAACTTTTAACTGATACTTTGATGCCTATATGGTTGAAGATAAATTGTTCGTTTTTAGATAAAAACAACTAAACTACTTAGAAACTCCACCTTATCAGTTTCAGTACTGCAAAACAAATATTTTAAAAAATTTGGAAGAACACAGACCCTCCTCGAGTCTCAAAACTGTCAGAGTTGTTTATACATAAAGGAAGGAATATTTAAACTTTTCAAATTACGTTTAAACAAATAAGTGAATCCTGAAACACAATTAATATATAACAACACTGCACTTTTAAAGGTTTTATCACAAAATAACAACATAATACCACAAGTATATTGCCGACAAAAATAATAAAAAAGGTCAAAGAAGTGCAAATACTTGTTAATTAAATTCCAACTCACACCAAAACGAATGTTACAACAAGAGTATTTCAAGCAACAAGGATTCAAACATACACAACCCAAAACTAAGGAAAACACATTTGAAAAGTTTATAA
The DNA here is from genome assembly GCA_940337035.1 of Agriotes lineatus. Taxonomy (NCBI): domain Eukaryota; kingdom Metazoa; phylum Arthropoda; class Insecta; order Coleoptera; family Elateridae; genus Agriotes; species Agriotes lineatus. Next base: position 38,940,181 of record OW679198.1, read on the forward strand.
CTGATTTTACAAGAGAAGTTTTTTCAATGTTACTGAAAATTGTTTTACAAACTATTAAAAAAATTTAAGAAAATTATTAACAGAATGTTGATCATTCTCCTTAGCATAGAATTTCGGCTTAAACCGCGTAGTATTTGTATATGAACATCCAGCATTTTCTGGCTTAATGTGCCTTGCACCTTGTGAAGTCGAGCAAAAACCCGCGCGATGGCCATGCTCTTTGGTGGCTCGTGTTGTTTGAGTATCTTGAGAACGAGGATACTTAGGCAGATTTGGCCGTTTTGCTGTTTGTGCATCCATATTCACTAACGTTTCGCGTCCACGTGGACCCCTGTGATACACGATCTAAAGCATTACAACCCCTCTGCGTCATACGGCCACGCCCCACGGATTACGTTGCACTCGGATGACCAACCAGCGTTACTCCACTCTGCACGCCTGGCACAGAGGACTATAAATAGCTCCACACCGACGTTCGGTTCTTAGTGCAACTTTCACTCTGATAATGCAAGCTGCAAGGTCTTGCGAAACGTTAGTGAATATGGATGCATAAACAGCAAAACGACCAAATCTGCCTAAGTATCCTCGTTCTCAAGATACTCAAACAACACGAGCCACCAAAGAGCATGGCCATCGCGCGGGTTTTTGCTCGACTTCACAAGGTGCAAGGCACATTAAGCCAGAAAATGCTGGGTGTTCATATACAAACACTACGCGGTCTAAGCCGAAATTCTATGCTAAGGAGAATAATTCGAGTAACCGCGAAAGCCTTAAACAATACAAATATTGATCATGTTCTATCGACATGTCCTAATTTATGAAAAACTAATTGTCTGAAGAAGCTAACTGTAAGTTTTAGCGAAACGTAACGTGTTTTACCTATTTTTAGTAATAAGATTTTTATTTTGTCTTGACAAAAATGTTTTTAGTTTCACATAATTAAACATATTAATCTAGCTGATATCTTCTCTATGTTCGTAAGGTGGGAGAAATTTTCTGGTAAATATGTTAACCCATCAGGGTAAACTTAAATTGCCAGTAATTGCTCATCAACCTTGAAAATACATAAATCGCCTTGATTGTTTTTTAGGATGACGTCAAACCTCCTCTTGATTGTTTGGATGACGTAGAATGCCCGCCGATCTTTCAACTGTTTCTGGCACTTGGGACCCTGCCGATTTTGCCCAAACCTGGTGACGCCGTTCGATTTTTGGAATCCACGAAGTAATTGGACTTTTGGAAAAAACGCTAAGCTTCTTCGGCAAGGTTTAATCTTTGATTTAAGTCGTTTTCCCGAACATTGACACTCAAATTGCAGGAAAATTCCTACCTCGTTATAACCCTCTCGTGCTGGGTTCGGAGCTGGTCGCAGTGACGCCGCCGGAATATCTCAGGCTATATCCGCTTTCCTGGGTGCAGATTTTGACATCGACGTTCTGGCAGACTCGGCTAATGCCCTGGACTGCTAACCTCTTGCTTCCGATGGTAATTTTGGCCGTAGTCGAAGATTGTAATTTTCAGTTGGGCGGCTCCCGAATCCTCGGAGATGGAATTTTGTGAAAGTGTACATTTTTCGTTGCGGAAACTGCTGCAAACGTTAGCACAAGTACACTACCACTCGGGCAATAATTTGAACCACTTTTTATATTTCAAAATACTCGTTTATTATATAAAAACTGCAATTAAATGTTCAGCTCAAATTCGACCACCTTTCAAATTAATGTTATTCAATTGTTCTCCTCTATTAATGGCAAAAAGCAGCATGTTGCTAATATACAGTGTTATTCTACTATTAATTGGAAATTAGGTTTGATAATATTTACCACAAATAGAATAAAGTTTGATTACATAACTTACAATCTAACATTTTCTTAAAATCTAAAATATTGTCTTTTTGCTTATAACTAATATTGTTCTATAACGTTGCACTCACAAACGTTTTTAATATCACTGCTCTGTTTTTGCACTATGTTTGTAATTATTAAAGCACTGATTTTTGAGTTCCGCACTTTTCACGTCGCTTGCCTCTTTTCTGTTGCCTCCATTCAGGAATTGCTCTTTGCAATTTTCTAGATTTTTCTTCATCTTCCTTTACCCTTCAGCTTGTTCGAAATTTCCACAGTCTTTTGCTATTATTGATAACTACACTCCTTTTATGCACGTAACAACCTTTTTGTGTCAATTACTTTCGTTTGGTCTGGCTTTACATGTGCACAAACCTATTATTTTAATTATATTACTTTATTCACAAGCCAAATTTAAACCTCTGAAATATGGTTTGTCTTTGCGTGCCTTTATCCGACTAATTACTGTTTCTCGCATCTCATAATCAATGCATTTAATATTTTTATTTTTGTTTAAAATTTGCAATTATATAAAATATCCTAACTCAGTGCTTTATTGATTTGGTTGAATATTTTGTACTGCAAACAGAGCCACGTTGTGGGCTTAATACCATTTCAATATATATTCCATATTTAAAAATTATGTAATAAGTAGAGTGTTAAGGAATGTGCCTCCTCCGTTCTCTTATATTAGGCCAGTGGTCTGTTTAAATAGACAAAATGATGGTCCTCTGAGCCCTGCTTGGTCGTAAGCCGGGTAGGACGCTAACCTTGCCCGTCGAAATCCAGAAATATTTCCTTGTTAGGTGTTAGCTTGGTAGCCTAGAAGTGTACGATATTTAAAATACTTAAAACTTGTTCTGATACTTCGAACTGTCTGAAACATTCATCAAGTTAATTTTTCTAATGGATGTACAACGGAACACCGTTCTGTCGTAATTAATTGTTTCAACGATTTAAAGGTATATACTCTAAGCAATTGGAAGTCGCCCGTGATCAGTGTTTGAGTACGGATCGCTTACGCTTTATAGTTGTTATTGACATTAGTTTAACAAGTGTTTATCATTGAACTAACATTATTAGTTGTGTTTTTGTGCTAAAACATATCAGCGGCCGAACATAAATTCGTCGGTTGAAGAAGGTCGCAGGTTGCGACCTTGCTCGGATCGCTAACACTTTTGAACTTATAAATCAAGAAATATAGACAAAATACTTAGCCAACCAAAACTTATTTACAACGGTAATAATAACTCAATTGATCTAGCTATGGTAACAGAAGAAAATAACGAATCCACCACGGCCGGAAAACGAAATATCTCACCACCTGTTGCAGATGAACCTAATAAACGCTATATTTTCGAATCAGATGCACTCATTACAAGAAAAAAGTACTACTTGCTTAATAATAATGTTAACAAGCCACAAGGACAATCACAAGAACAACCGACTACGAGTACTAGTAAAAACACTAAAAACCAAAAATACCTCCAATCTATTTACATGGACCGGTAAAATATCAAGAAATGATAAAAGATCTCCAAAACCTAACTCTTGGAAAATTTACAACTGCATGTGCTGGTACCGCGATCAAAATTAATTTACAAGAACAAGAACACTTTAGGTTACTAACTGCTTATTGTGATGAACATAAAATTAATTACCATACATATCGCAATTCGCAAGAAGCAAATCTTTCGGTTGTTATCAGAAATTTGCCAATTTCGATTGAAAATGAAGAAATTCAAGAGGAACTCTCAAAAGCTTTGCATGTGATTAGTGTAACCCGTCTACGTAACAAAGAAAAATTGCCTATGCCTATATGTGCAGTGATACTAAAGCCAACAGATAACGCAAAAGAACTATTTAAAATCACACATATGTTTCACTGTATAGTATCTGTAGAACCCAGACGGAAATCCTCTGATATACTTCAGTGCCACCGCTGTCAGAATTACGGACACACCAAGAATTATTGTAAATTACCTTCCAGATGTGTTAAATGCGTAGGCAAATATTTAACCTCAGAATGTAACAAAAATGAGAACCAAAAACCTCAATGCGTTCTTTGCGGTGCACAGCACCCTGCTAACTATAAAGGTTGTCAATATTATTTAGAACTAAAAACTAATAAACAAACACACGCGCACGCTCCTAGAACATTATCAAGAGACGACGGAAAATCACTTCCGAGACGACCATCAATATATAAAGGTTTCACTCCACTGAATACATATGCTAAAGTAACCAAAAGTCAGCTCTCTCAAGAAAACCCAGAATCTCAAGTATCAGATGTCATCACAAACATTATAACACGGATAGTCAATACGATTATTGATCAAATCAAAAATCAAGTAATGGATATAATTAAAAATTCATTCCAATATGGCAATAACTAGTAAAAAAGTATTTAATCATTTAACTCTCCTCAACTGGAATTGTGACGGTATCAAAGCTCAACGTTTGCTTTTTACGAACTTTCTTATTCAGCACAGCGTCGATATAGCGTTTATAAGTGAAACGCATTTAGTAACCAATGAGAAATTCACTATTCCGGGTTACCGAATATATAGAAATGGCAGATTAGCCCCGGTCGCATCTGGCGGTGTGGCAATTTTCATAAAAAACAATATTCGGCAATATCAGCTACCAGTACATGATCTCGTCAACTTGGAAGCAGTAGCCGTAGAATAGTTATTTTCATTACAAGCGTCGAAAGTAGCAAATATCGTGCGAGTGTTGATTAGACAAACGAGGGCGTAGCGAAGCGAAGCCCGAGTGGATCTAAAACACGAGGGATAAATACCCTAGAAACGATTGTTGTAACAAAGAAAACTATGACAATTATACCTTGGATAGCTTATTCTAAGTATATACTTGTTTTGTAGAATCGGCCCTTAGTATTAGTTATTTCCCTACATATTGGAAAACAGCTGAAATAATTATTTTTCATAAACCAGGAAAAAATAAACATGACCCGAATAGTTACAGACCCATAAGTCTTTTGTGCACTCTTTCGAAGGTTCTAGAAAAAGTAATACTGGTTAGATTAAATAAATACATTGAAGACCAAGAAATATTACCTTCTTTCAATTTGGATTTAGACCATTATATTCAACAACACACCAGCTGTTAAGAATAACCGAAATAATCGTCAAAGGATTTGAACACAAACAACACACAACAGTTGCTTTCTTAGATTTACCCCAATCCTTTGACCGAGTGTGGCTTAAGGGTTTAATATATAAAACGATCGAATTAAATTTTCCAAAATATTTAACCAATCTTATACATGCGTTCGTTACATCTAGAAGGTTTAGAATCAGAATAAATTCCACGCTCTCAGAACCAAAATCTATTGCAGCAGGAGTCCCACAAGGGTCAGTCTTGGGACCAATACTCTTCAACATATTTGTTTATGATATACCGCCCGCAGACGATGGTTTTATTGCAATGTACGCAGATGACACTGCAGTACTCTCACAACACGCAGATATAGCACAAGCTGCTAAAACACTCCAAAATTGTTTAAATCGTCTTCTAACTTGGTTCAATCGTTGGAATCTTAAAATTAATCCTGAAAAATGTGTCACCAAGATATTTACACTTTGTAGACCAGTTGATCCCGAACCAATAGTTATACATGATCAAATAATAGCGTGGAATCCATTAGATAGCGCAGTTATATATCTTGGTTTATATCTGGACAGGCGACTAACGTGGAGCTTGAATATTAACCAAAAATTACAGGAATGTTACGCCAGGCTTGCAATACTATATCCCATATTCAACAAAAAATCGCATTTACAAATCGAATGTTCCAAAATGCTATACCATGTTATACGCCCTATAATAATGTATGCCTGTGTAGTTTGAGGCACACCAAGCAAAACAAATATTAAAAAGATCCACCACTTCAAAACAAGGTATTACGAATAGCAACAAACGCCGAATAGTATGTCCGTAACTCGCAACTTCACCGTGAGCTAACCATCCCCACCATAGAGGAATATATTAAAATGACTGCCAAAAAGTTCTTCACTAATATCCAAAACTGTCCTTCAGCAATTCATTACGAATTGGGAAAAAGATCAACCACCACCAGACTGAAACCAAGATTACCACAAGACGTTTTACTCTCAGACAGTGATTAAGTGAAACAATAGTGTACAACTCTCTTAAAAACCTTATGTGGTGTTATATTCATGAGTGAACTTCATTATTAACAATATTGTGAACAGCCCTAGTGAGCTTAGCTAGTTAAACTCTAATTTAAAAAAAAACTCTAAGCAATTTTAAACAATTATTTTTAAGTAAGTTAAGTACGTTCTGAGGTGAAAATCTTTTCAGGAGTGTTCCTATTGAGTTTAATAATCCTGGCGTCGGTTTTAAAGTGACTAATGGGGCTTATTGTGATGACCCAATTACCTAGTTGGTAAATTTGCATGCGCTCGTTCATATAACATTATTTATAATTTCACTCAAAAGACAATTGCAAAAATCTACTCCAATGCCATAAATTTTCAATATTAAAATAACATTGAAAGATTTTTATGAATAAGATACAAACAATACGCTTTATTCGCTTAAATTAACAGAAATATTAAATTCAAGTATAAGTACTTTAACAATTCTATCTAAATAATACGAGTACATAATACATAAATAAAACACTTAAAAATATTTAAACGTATCACAAACGCAAATCTACATATATTGCTAAAATCTGAAAACAAGGCTAATAAATGCCATAAAGAATTATAGCAAAAATATGAATAAAAAGATTCCTAAAGAAAATTTAACAGAATTTAAAATATTTCCAAAAACAGCCCTGGCAAGAAACCAGTATCAAAGTTTCAGTATGCTTCAGATAATTGAAAAACTAAATGTGCAAAGTCAAATTTGTTTTCAGAATATTGACCAGCACTAAATTAAGTAACTTTACCCCAATTTAACCAACATCGTTTCGCTTAAGGTAAGTGAGATCTCTATATAGCAAAGTTATATTGATTTCAGTCGGCTGCAGCATGGTGAAACATGAGGCGCCCTCTCATTAGCGCGTTACTCAACAATTTGAAGGGAGGTTTAAAAAAATGCTGTTTCAAATCCATCTGTATTTTGAAAATTACAAAATATTATCACATGTAATCTCATAAGAGCATTAATTCTTTCCGGATTTTTTTTTGAGTGCGTAATCCATATCTACAAAAAATTTCCAAGAAATGTTGTTGTTGTCTTGGTTACGGCTCGTGAACTAATTTTTCTATTGGTCATTAATGAGTGTCGTACGATTTTCAAGTAAATACTTAAATGCTCAACTTACAAAACTACAATTAGTTGCTAGCACCCAACACCCTACATTTTATAGCAATCTTATATACGATTTTGAATCAATCTACCAACCAGACTTTCATATCCTTTACTAAAGCCTAATTAAAAAATAATGCAGACTGTAATTAAAAGATTTGCAAGACTTCAAGACTATCTTGGTTTTACCTTGCGGTTTGAGATAAGGTCCAAAACCAAAACTAAATTTCTGCTTTCAAAATAAGATCAAAACGGCAGAAAGATTTAGGTATCACAGCTCATGGTCTGGTTTAGAATTTCAAGTTAGAAATGCCAGAAATTACAAAAAATAATATGAAGATATGTATGTGCAACGTTATTGTTTCTATAAGTGTTACTAAATCTAAGTTTAAACTCAGTCGTAAACTATATCAACTGCCACGAAAGGGATTCATATGATTTTTATGATAAAACTGTATCTGTTGTATTCAGCTACATTCAAAAATATTTAAATATAAAAATCAGGATGCTAGTTGATTTGTTATTAATCGCATTGCCTCCCATCTCTAACGGCAAAGAGAGCCAATATACGTATTAAATTCCCTCACGCTGCCATTGGAAACCAGCAAGGGAACCAAATGTCTATTATCGCTAACAGAAAATCCCCTAAAAAACCACAGAAAATGTCACTTTCGGATCAAAGTGTCAAAAAAGTGTTTTGCTCAACATTTGTCGACGTCTCGGACATTGCCAAAACAACAAACTTTTGTCAAAATTCTTTACCGGCAAAACCATTCGCGACAACTGTCAATCTTCTCAAATCACGAGACGAAAATCCACAAATTAGTGATGGAATGAGACACGTCGGCAGGTCCTGCAGCTAAGGAACTTACCTTTAGCATCACCTAAAATATATGTTAATACCGTTTTTGCTTTCTTTTGAATTACGTCCTGCATGTCATTTTACAAAAATAATAAAGAAATCACACCGATAAAATTATTCAAGTCGGTATAATGAACACACAAGATACATGGGAAATGGCATTCAATGTATACAATTAAATTTATCAGAATCCTAAGTAACGTCACTATATATAGTCTAACTTAAAATTCATGACTATACCAGCAAGAGCCGGCTTAATATTAAACAAATTTACTGTTCGACATGGGCTTGTCAAATTAACGAAACTGGGTATTAATGTAAGATTCAATAAGTATTTACATTTAACTTCAAGATCTTATCCTTTGTTCGCTATCTCCTCCAAAGATACTGGGCTGATTAAATTGTATGACAGCTTAAAATTTTGCTAATTTTTAGACTTAGATCGTAAGCCGGTTTTTATTTCTAAGTAAAGTTTTAATTAAATTAGTGAGGCTAAGCGTAGCTCAGGTGATTCATTATATACCATTATAGCAGCACCTTATTCAACGAAGCATCGTGGGTCAGTGGTAGAATGCTCGCCAGCCACGCGGGCGGCCCGAGTTCGATTCCCGCCCGATGCATCCTTTTTTAAAATTTTATTAATGAATCTCTCTTAAATTAGCAAACCGAAGAGTAGCTGGAATGATTCACTAGTCTATTCCATAAAACCGGTGGTCTCTTTGTATCTTTGTTCGCTATCTCCTCCAAAGATACTGGACCGATTAAATTGTATGATAGCTTAAAATTTTACTAATTGTTAGACTTAGATCGTAGGCCGGTTTTTAATTTCAAAAAAAAGTTTTAATTAAATCGTATAATTAGCGAAGCTAAGCGTAGCTCGGGTGATTCATTATATACCATTATAGCAGCGCCTTATTCAACGAAGCATCGTGGGTCAGTGATAGAATGCTCGCCTGACACGCGGGCGGCCCGGGTTTGATTCCCGGTCGATGCATCCTTTTTTTAAATTATATTAATGAATCTCTCTTAAATTAGCGAACCGAAGCGTAGCTCGGGTGATTCACTAGTCTATTCCATAAAATCGGTGGTCTCTTTCTTTATATGTATGTATATCTGTTCGTTATCTCCTCCAAAGATACTGGACCGATTAAATTATATGATAGCTTAAAATTTTGCTAATTTTTAGACTTAGATCGTAGGCCGGTTTTTATTTTAAAAAAAATACGAAAAAGTAAAGTAAAATTAAAATAAGACATAACGGCAATCGCGAGCTGCAGCTACATCAAATCCATCTTTGCGAGCTCATGCTGCCCTGGTAGCAGGAACGCATGATTGAGTTTTAAAGGTGGTAAAGTTGCAGCGCCAAAGCGACACGCAACAAGCAAGCAGCAGCAAAACTGAAGCGAACAAGCGGCACGTCCATCATCGCGTAGTCGAAAATATCGCCTGCACTCGATTCTTATTGTAAATAACCACAGGACTTAAGAAGAGTAAGGCAGATCAAAACTTTTCGCAGCCACATGGCTGATTCAAAATTGGAACAGTGCGGTGTTGTAATTTATAATTTCTTTCTATTTTTGCTTTGGATAAGAAAAACGTATTTTGTATGTACCATCCATATATTTATACTACGATATTGCTAGTAGGGCCTGGAAACGAGCGAAAACATTACGGCGCCGACATAGTCTCACTCGTCATACTACGCGTCTCGTGGGCATGCCTGAGAATTCAAACTCCGCCTTTAAAAGCGAATTTTAAACTTGACCGTGAGCTTCACTCCCCCCCCCCCCCCGCCCAGACGACGCGCTTGCGCACAGCTCGCCAAATACATCGAAGAGTTGGTTGTCTGTCTCGCTTACGTTGTGACCTCCCCACTCATAGCCGCTAGCAATATAGTAGTATAAATATATGGTACCATCATATGTTTTGTTAGGGTGGGAAACTTTCTTTTATTAATATTCACTTTTTTATGTTTAGGTGCTATTTAAATGTTTTGATCGCACACAAGTCCTTAAGGATTCTCTTTATATATTTGATTATATTTCAGAAAACATTAGTGACTGTATAGGTATGTATTTATATTTAAATAAATTATTATTACTCCTTCATGGGGTGTAAGTGCCTCACCAATATTATTAATTTTAAAATGTGCTCATCTTAATGTACGATCGATTTTAAATAATTTTGAAATTTTTAAGCTGCATGTTTTGTATAATCAGTATGACATTATTGCTTGCACCGAAACCTGGTTGACTGGAGATATTCAGACCGATGCCATATGTATTCAAGAATATAATGTTGTACGTAGAGATAGGACAACGAGAGCAGGTGGTGTGCTTTTTATTTTAAAACTTTTTTAACTTTCTCCGTTTTAATCGGTAATTATGATATTGAACAACTTTGGATACAAATCACTATCGAGAAACATAAATACGCATTTGGAGTAGTGATGGGCTTATTCGAATGAAAAATAACCGGTTATCCGGTTATTGAAATAACCTATGTAACTCGGTTTTCGTTCCAAGTATTCGAATGAAAAATAACCTCATGCTGATACGTACTACGCTTTGAATATAAAACCTCTATTCAAAGGTACTACGTGCCATATCTCAGCGACCTACGCAGTGCTCAAAATTCTGTAAATATAAATACGTCATAACTCATAAACAAAGCAGGTTGTACTGAAAACACCATTTGGTTATCGCGTACCTACCTCCTATCATAAACAATATCAAATTATCAAATTCTGGGGACCTGAAACCTGAACTCCTAAAAACTGCAAACGCATCAAGCTATAAAACAATTTTTTATTTGCTTACATTTCCAAAGATTCAAAACAAGAGGCGGCGCCTTTAACCCGCCCGATCGATAAAGATAAACGTTTTTTATTGCGATTAGCAAGCAGTCCCAGTTTCTATCTTTCTACACTTCTTAATAAATACCTCTTAATTTCCAATACATAACACATAATGTACGGTCGGCGCCTTAGAAATCGGGCACTACACACTATTGTGATATATTTTGCATGTATTTTTTATATGTATAAACTGGATTTTTACAGTTATTATGGTTTTAATTGTTACGTCAGATTGTTTATTGTTTGTCAATTATGAAATGCCATCTCACATTAATGAAGTAACCGGAGCAAGAATACTCCAAAGACTAGAAGAACCTATTACGTGTCCCGATTTCTAAGGCGCCGACCGTACATATTATGTTTTGGTTCCTCTGCTATCTGCAAGTTACGATGTCGATGCAAATGACGGTAAACCGCCAACCGGCAAACCGGCTGACTTAATCGAAACGAATCGAGAGCCAAAATTTATTCGAATGATTATTCAAATCATTCAATTGCAAATAATTCGGTTATGAAAATTGTCCGGTTATGCCCATCACTAATTTGGAGTCTATAATCCGCACAAACGTTTTTACCTGGATTTTATAAATTCTTAAGAAACAATATTATCAACAATATTATCTATAAATAAAGAAATATTCTGTTTTGGCGATTTCAGTATTGACATGTTAGACATAGAAAGTGCTCCTACATTATATACACTGGAAATTTTCGAAAGCCTTGGTTTGAAGCAGGTAGTAAGTGATCCTACACGTGTTGCACAGCTATCATCTTCCCTTATAGATTTGATTGTTGTATCCAATAAAGAAATTATTTCCAACGCTTCCGTTTCAAGTATGCACGAACTTTTTGACCACCACTTAGTATGTTGCTGTATTAATATACCTCATCTAAATCCTCAACCTGTTATACGCACGTACAGAAATTTTAAATTTTTTGATTGTCCACAATTTGTTGCAGGCCTGCGATCAATACCCTGGAACAATATTCATCATATTAATAATATTGATAGTAAAGTAAATTTTTTTGTTGAAAATCTTACTATTCTTCTTAATATACATGCTCCAATCACGTCGTCAAGATTTACTAAAGCTAATGCACCGTGGCTAACAACTAACATTAAACACATGATGCGTACGCGTGATGTTGCCTTAAATCGGGAACAGCAATAAAACGAGAAAAGCAAGCGTATTACGATAGTAAATTTAACAGTAGCTCTAAATCTGTATGGAAAGACTTAAAATTACTAAATATGTCTAACAAACATCGCAAAAATGATCTGTCTGACTACAACGAAATTAATAACTTTTTTATTAATAGTATTCCAAAAACAAATATTGACGATAACGTAGTAAATTTTTATCTAACCAGAGACGGTGGTAGAAAAATGTAATTTTACAGTCACTGATGAAAATGAAATACGAAAAATAATGTAGTCAATCAAAACTAATGCGACTGGAGTGGATGGATTAAGTATCTCAATAATTAATCTTTGTGTTCCGTTTCTACTTCCCATAATCACCCATCTTGTTAATTATAGCTTATCTAATTCTGTTTTTCGCACTTGTTGGAAACGTGCTCTTGTCTTACCATTACCAAAAGTTTCGGCTTCAAGCGACTTTAAAGACTTAAGACCAATTAGTATTCTTCCTATCTTATCAAAAGTGATTGAAAGAGTTATTGAGCGTCAACTACGACAACATCTTGACAAATATAGTGTAATACCAGATACGTAATCAGGTTTTCGGAGGGGATATCGTTGTAACACGGCTTTATTAAAAATCACAAATGATGTCATTTTGGCAACTGATCAGGGAAAAGTAACGCTCGCTGTACTGCTCGATTATTCCAAGGCCTTCGACACAATTAATCATCGCGTCTTACTTTCTATATTTCATTATATTGGCTTGAAGCAAAAATCAGTCACTCTGTTAACCAATTATTTGTCCGATCGTCAACAAGCTGTCAGTTTGCATGGTCAACAATCTGAATTTTCTAATATTACGTCGGGAGTACCGCAAGGTTCTATTTTGGGACCAGTTTTCTTTACGATTTACACTTCTTTACTTCCCTCTGTGCTGCAGTCATGTACCTCTCATTTTTACGCGGATAACTCACAAGTTTATAAATCGTTTAAACCTGAAGAAGTTGTCGAAGCGTGTGAAGCGATAAACAAAGATCTTGCAGAGTTAGCAAAAATATCTGAGCAGCATGCTATGACACTCAACCCAGGTAAATCAGCAGTATTAATATTCGGTAAAAGAACTGACCAATTAAAAATAAAAACATTTGTAAATATTAAGATCAATAACCAAACTTTACCTGTAGTTGAATCCGCAAAGAATTTGGGTGTAACGCTTGATAGCGGGTTACGGTTTAAACAGCACGTATCAAAATGTTTGCAAAGTGCATATTGTAACCTTCGACTGGTTTTTCAAAATCGTCAAGATCTCAATCGAAAAATCAAGATTATGCTGTGTAACAGTCTTGTCTTATCAAAATTTGATTTTTGTGATTCAGTACATGGTCCTTGCTTAGATGCACGGGACAAATCTAGGATTCAGAAAGTTCAAAATTCATGTTTACGCTTAATATTTGGCATTAAAAGGTTTGAAAGAGTTTCGCATACATTAAAAGATATTAAGTGGCTTAATATGAGCAACAGACGTTGCTTTCACGGTGCCTCCGTCTATCACAAAGTAGTCGCTACTGAATGTCCACCATATCTGTATAACACTATTACATATCGCACCGATGTCCATAACTTAAATTTAAGATTCAGGGGTAAAATGAATATACCTTTACTTTCTAGCGAGCAAGGTAAAAGATGTTTTTTATACTGTATTGCAAAACTTTACAATGGTTTGCCCCTGGATATTAAAATGCTACCACCTTCTAGGTTTCGCTGCCGACTTAAACAACTACTTCTTTGTCCAATTACACCTGCTGCAATTAAATTAGTGTTTTTTTCATCATCTTTTGAACTTTTGATTCTTAGACTTACCTATACATATATTTTGTGGTTAATTAATACGGAAAAATTTTCAAATGAACTTGTGGTGCTGTTTTGATGGGCAATCTCATTTTTATTTAATATTTAAATTATTTGTTTACTTAGTTTTATATAGTTTTTAGTTTTTGTGCAGGGTTAAGTAGAGGAGCGGTCTGCAACTATGTTGCCCAACTGAACTTCGCCCTGCACTAATAATATTAGATGTATAAAACTTTCTTTTTATATTTATGTCAATAAAGACATTTTATTATTATTATTATTATTATTATTATTATAAGGGCACTGGGGCAGTGGTCTGTTATGATACGTTTTATCGGACTTTCCCCACTGTCTAGGGTCTGATAATCGGTACGGACCCGAAATCAATCTAAAATTTCGAAAGTTTCAAAAGACCTTAACCAAGCTGGCCTTAGAGGAAAACCGCCTTAAGTTCGTCTGTAAAGCCCGTGACAACAACTACTTCTATCGGTTCCGATAAACAGCCAACGAGCAGCCCGGATTGTGAGAAGAGCGAGCGAAGCACTAATTAGAGCTGGATCAATTAATCAAGAACAAGAAACCAGCAAGAACTAGAGGAAAGACCGTCATAAATATATCCAGCAGACAGCTGAACAAAAGTGAAAAGACGGTACTAAAGAAGGGACTAAACTACGCTGTAACGCCAAGGTATATTCCGAAATTCGATCTCATAACAGCCGTTGAGGAAATAGAAGCACGCCTAAAGCCAGAAGAGGCAGAAGAGTATCGATGGAGAGCAAGGGAAGCCCTTGAGCCATCAAGAAGAATTAAACCTAATCTCACCAGAGCGAAGATTAGAGCCATCAAACTTCTCAAAAATGAAGCTAACAACAAGATACTGCCTGCAGACAAAGGCAATGCAACAGTGATCATGGATTCAAACACTTACTCAGAAAAAATCCAAGACCTGCTCAACACGGGGGAATATAAGAATCTTCCCACAGACCCAACACCGAAGATCGAACGGAAAATATACCAGACGCTGTATAAACACAAAGAGGAGTTCTCAGACTTTCATAGAATAAAACTTACTCCGCATTACAGCAAACCGCCTCATCTATACGGTCTACCCAAGAATCATAAGGAAGGAATACTTTTAAGACCTATAGTTAGTTCCATAAATACCATGCCATCCTCTATCAATATTCCTGTTAACGATAATATCCCCAATAGCGGCCAAATCAACATCCGCAGTGAAAAATACTGAACACTTTGTAGACAAAATCAAACAAACTCGCATAGCTCCGAATGACACGATGGTGAGCTTTGACATAGTAAGCCTCTTCACAAACGTGCCGACGGATGACGCACTAGCAATCATCAGAAACAGGCTGGAATTGGATGACACACTTGCCGAACGCACAGATCTACAGGTAGATGCAATAATGGAGCTGTTAACGATCTGTATTAAGACCACATACTTCCAAGCAGACGAGCAGTTCTACCAACAAAAGTTCGGAGTGGCTATGGGATATCCACTATCTCCAGTAGTCAGTAACATGTATATGGAAAACTTTGAAGAAAGAGCTATATTTCAATAGGAGAACAAGCCTAGTCTATGGCTGCCATACGTAGATGATACATTCGTCATATGTCCCCATGGAAGAAAGACACTGGACTGCTTCCTGAAATATCTCAATAATCAAGCCCGATCAATTAAGTTCACGATGGAAATAGAATCAGAAGGCAAACTTCCATACCTAGACGTACTAGTCCAGAAGAACGGTGACACGGTACAAACAAAGGTATGTATATCGAAAACCAACCCATACGGGAAGATACCTAAACTACGATTCTAACCACCACAATAGCGTTAAACGTGGCGTCGCGAGATGGCTATATATCCGAGGCACTACCATTTGCTCGGAGTAAGAAGACCTTAAACGGGAAATTGAGATAATCACAGAAATGCTGCAAGCTAATGGTTACCCAAAAAGAACTCTAAAGCCAAACGCTAAAAGAGATGGAAAGAAATACAACACCAGCAGGATATGAAAAAACAAAGCCAACAACCAGGGCCGTAATACCATACATCCGAGGAGTTTCCGACAAACTGAGAATAATCGGAAACAGATTCAATATAAGAACTGCCGTCGAGTCCACAACAACTCTAAGAGGCATGCTGCCTCAGAACGAAGATCAGAGTTCAAATAACTGTATCTACAGCGTACCGTGCGTGTGTGAAAGACAATACATAGGGGAAACACAACTACTCCTACGAGTGAGGTTATCAGAACACCGCAAAATTAGACAGGGCGAAACCATCAAATCCAAGATAGCAAAACACGTCTGGAACAAAGACCACCACATACAATGGGATAATGCATCAATTGTAGCTAAAGAGGAAAACAGGTTCCGTAGGAAGCTGAAAGAAGCTACATACATAGCGCTGGCAGTAGAACCAATTAGCCAGGCTAGTGCAGAACTAAAGCCCATTTGGATGCCACTACTACTACTATAAAAATAGTCTACTACGCATACAGCGGTAAGGTATTGCACTGGCTATATCTTGCTGTGCTTTTAAATATGTAGAACTTTCAAATTCTGATGTAAACGAAGAATTTTAACTACAAATTGCCCTCGTTTGGATAATAATGTCAATAATTACTTTTTGTAATAGCTTCTGAAAACCTTACAGGGGTGGGTTCCGTTATCTAGTTACTTGTTTCTGAAAAAATCATTTTCTAATATTTTAAAATTTCATTTAAATCATAAGTCAAAACTTATGTCAACCAAATGTCAAAACAGTTTTAAAATTATAATGACAAATGCCCAATCTTTTGAATGGTACACTATAATATTAAATAACACAGTAAGTTTTTATTTGTTAATTAATTTCACCTTGTTAACGTCTTTATTTATTTTCTAGTTAGAATCTGATAAGAAATCACTTACCTTGGATTGTTATTCACACAGCATTCAAGACAGCAACCTATTCTTGCTCCGCAACTAGACCCTAGCAGGTTCCTTACTGCAATGCTCCGCTCAGCGACAGACCACTCATTCCAATTGTCCAATATTAGCAAACCCCAAACTCGTGTCAGCAAATAACAAACCTGGACATCCACCTCCCACAGTCAACTGCTACCTGGAACGCTCCTCTTCTTTCGGATGACACCCCTCTGGAAGCTCCACTCAACAATATATATGTTGTAATCCCATTTTACTTTTGATATAGGTCAAATGTAATATCCCAAATAATCATTTGCTTTACGACTTTTTGTAGGCGGCGTGGCGATAGGTAAACGTCAACCGACGTCAACATAACCTAAACAAGTTGGCTAAAACCATATACAGTGTGTCTCACCAACTATCAGACATAGCCAAATTAACTTTGGAAAGTTAGTGGTCGATGTGTAGGCATCGAAGTACGTAAATGGTCAGAAGTGACAAACGTCAAATTATTTTCAAGGTGTTTTCTTTTCCGACCAATCACACACCTCAATGCTTACGCAGCAATAGTTGATCTTTTCATAATTTCCCAATGTTAATTGCCCTATGTCTGACACTCCGCGAGAGACACTGTATGTATTACTTACTATATTGTTAGCGGCTATGAGTGGGGAGGTCACGAAGGAAGTGAGACAGACAACCAACTCTTCGATGTATAATGGTGAGCTGTGCGCAAGCGCGTCGTCCGCGCGGTGGGGAAGTGAACCTCACGGTCAAGTTTAAAATTCCCTTCTAAATGCGGAGTTCGAACTCTCAGGCATGCGCACGAGACGCTTTATACTCAGAGTGAGACTTTGTCGGCGCCGTAATGTTTTCGGCCGTTTCCATGCCCTACTAGCAATATATGTATAATACATATATGGTTAAAACGTAATTTCGCGATTTCTCGATTTAAACAAAAACATAGTGTACTCCTAGGTACTGAAGTTTCTTTTTATCCCTCATGTGGTTTATTTGCCTTGGCCCTACGGGTTTCGGCAACTGAATCCACATTCGTGATAAAAATTTAAACTTCAATGCCTAGGTATAAAAAGTTAAACTTTTTAAATCCAGAAATCGTGAAATTACAACATTTTAAACAACTTTTCTAGGTTATGTTGCCGTCGGTTGACGTTTATCTGTCGCCTCGCCACCTACAAAGAAGTCGTAAAACAATGGATTACTTCACTGCCGATTTCTCGTATTTTAATGACGATTTCGAGGTACTTCACTGCCGATTTAAAAAACTTCTAATTTACTAAAAGTTAAAACCAATGTACTTAATTTGACTTGTTGATTAAAAATAAAAATCAACATAGCGACCAGATTATTAATGAATTTCAATTATCTCAATGTGACTACTCAGATGTTTTATTTACGTACCTGACTAATAAATTAATGTTTTTCTCCCTACTTGTGGTTGATTTATTTGAATGTATTCACATAACTCGTATTGCATTACCTTTAAATTATAGAACGCTGTGAACAGCGAGTGAAAGTGGATGCACTGTGACTTGACCACGTTAAGTTATCAACAGTGCACACTCACGCTATTAATCGTTTGACCCATTACTGATATCAACCGCTAAACTTAAACACCAAATTTGTAAGTTAAAAACAATTATCCTAATTCTAATCTTACCTGCAATTAGTTAAAAGTCACAAGAAATTCTGCATATGCAGAATATGCAAGACAGCAACCAAAATATGTTTTTGCCTCAACCGCAATTTATCTATAATTCACAATATACGACTTTTGGAAATCAGCAACCATCCCAATATGGATTTATGTCATTTACGCAGAACAATACCTTTTTACCGGCAAATCAATATTAACGCCATACCTACACCCCAAACCTACGCTGACATAGATTTATTACCTTCCTCTGAATCTGTATCGAATCAAGCGCCTAGCCCTGAATCTGAGCAAATAATTATCGAAAAATCTGAAGAAGATCCTGAAACAATAAAGAAGCCGACTTGGGATTAATTAATAAAATTGATCGATGGTAGTAAAAATCGCAGATCAACCCCCCTACAGTTTATACACCACGGCAGCTCTGAAAACTCTTTACTTACCGCGATGGTCCTAACTAACTCAAATTTCGGCGGCCTTGGGTCGTAGGTTCAAATCATCAGCTGTGTGCCCTGAAATGTCTTCAAAAAGGGAAAACGAAATGGGCGCCAGAAATCAAAAGATTTCAAATAATAAGAGGAAATAAACTGCAAGTGACTAGCGTTTAATTAGTAAATAGTAAAAGGTCTTGAAGTGTCAGTAGTAAATAATCAGGATAATTGAAATGCAAATAATGTGATAACAAAGTTGTGTACGTTAACTGAAGGTTGCGACACGCATAAAATCAAGAACCCCTTTTGGGTTATTTCAATAACTTTAACAACAAATTATTCGTAGGATAATCTTATCACAGTCATTTAATAAAACCTTCTGCTAGGCTATTGAAAATTAAAAAAAGCGTGACTGTACCTTTTACAGAGGGTCAATACACATCAAAATTGCAGCTTTAAATACTGAGCATAATTAACTATAAGCATAAAAATTCAAATGTAAAAAGCAAGAGCATGTATTGAATTGAACATTACATGTTAACAATTGCGAAACGTGTGAATTTAAATTCCAAATAATTACGGGTTTAAAATGTATAAATGTAAAATCCATGTATTGAAGATAAGTTGATATTTAATCCCGGAGTAGCACTAACTAACCTCGAAACATAAGCTGGACGTGAACGGCTACAACCATTGTTGAAATCGCTGTGGATGAGCCAAAAATTGCTGCGGAAGCATCCTCAAAAGGCAGCAAATACGCCGAACCCAGCAGGTGTCAAAAATGCGATAAGGCTAGCGCCTAGGCCTCCGAGATAAACTCGTGGTTGAAACTGGTAATTAGGAGCTAAGAAGAAAAAATGTAATTACTATGAGAATAACAAAACAGAAAAGCGCCATCGTACCTGATCATAATCAGCCCTTAAGAACACAAAGCTCATAGAAATCGGTTGAACGCACGTAATTTGACTTAATTCAAATCAAACCTCAGCCACGCCAAACACGGCGGGCCGAGGTGTTCTCGCCGAAGAGAACAGCAAGTGCTCGGACGAAAAATTCGTTCCCAAAGGAAGGCTCGCACTCTGATAAGAGATAGCGCTGGTCGAGAGTTCATCGCGCGAAAGAAAGAACTCGGACCAGGTACAAAATGCGCTGGTTTGGAAAATTTAGGAATTCGAAATGTAAAGGATTTATAATTTAAATAAAAATATACAGGTTAAGCCTGAAATAATTGGATAACTGGCGAAACAATTAGGCGAAGCCAAAAAATTGTTTCAATCCCCTGCACGAATGGTAACAAATTAAAAAACGCAAAAGAATTACTCCAAAACATTCACTACACCAAAACAATGAAAATCAAACTAACATAAATAGATTCAGTACGTTGACTAATACGAGCACCAATGAGACAGTCCCAAAATCTAGTGGAAGCTCTGAGCAGAAAATAGTTAAACCACTTCCTATATTTATATATGGCGTAACCAACTACTATCAAATGATCGAAAATCTAACCAAAATCTTAGCAAGGGAACAGTACAACACTAAGGCACTGTCTAACAATACAATTAAAATAAACACAAATACTACAGACTCATATAGAAAACTAATCTCACACCTGAAGGACGAAAAAATTGTACACCACACATACCAGTTAAAGGACGAAAGAGCCTACAGAGTGGTAATTCGAAACATGCACCACACTACGAACCCTAAAGAAATCAAAGAAGAGTTACATAAGCACGGCCACTCTGTACGTAACATTATCAACATCAAACACAGAAAATCCAAAAAACCCCTACCTATGTTTTTTGTCGATCTTGAACCCGCTCAGAATAACAATACGTATACCTTATACGAAATAAAACACCTAAACTATCAACAGATTACAGTTGAACCACCCAGACAAAAACAACAATTATTCAGTGTACAAGATATCAAGCCTATGAGCATAGTAGAGGTTACTGCACTAAGCCCTTCTTATGTGTTAAATGTGGCCAAGAACACGACACAGCCACATGCAAGAAGACAAGAGACACCCCCGCCACGTGCGCGTTGTGCCAAGGACCCCATCCTGCAAATTATAAAGGTTGCTCGTTTTATCAACAACTACAACTAAACAGAGGTAGATCAGCTGTTTCTCCACGAGAACAGGCCAGAAAGAAAATCAACAGGCCAATATTTGCACAACACACATATACCTCAAACCTAAACAACGCAAGCTATGCGCAGGCTGCATCAGCCCACTGCATAAACAACTAAACTCGGAATACCAATAACAGCGACATCTCACTATCACAATTTCTGACCAAATGCGAGACTATGTTCACCCAATTCATGAATCAGAACAGCATGATGCTAAATCTGCTAAACGCGCTGGTTAATAAATTAAAATAATGAATACCCTACGAATTGGTTTATGGAATGCAAATGGATTAGCTAAGCATCGTCTAGTAGTCGAGCTATTTATCAAACAACGAAAAATCAATATCCTATTGATATCGGAAACCCACTTCACAGAATACAGTTACTTCAACATACATAATTACACGACATACTTTACAAACCATCCAGACGGTACAGCCCACGCCGGTTCAGCAATCATTATTAATAATAAGATAGCTCACCATGTAATGGAAGAATTTTCCACTGAATTTATACAAGGCACCATCATAAATGTCAAAAGCTTCAACGGTTCTCTTGTTATAGCAGCTATATATAGCCCGCCCAGACACACAATACGACAACAGCAATATGAACTGTTTTTTTCAAAAACTAGGAAATAAGTTTGTTGCTGGCGGGGACTATAATGCAAAAAATCCATTATGGGGATCGAGACTTACCACCACTAAAGGCCGGGAACTACTCAAGATGATGCATTTTCACTTATGTCACTGTCATCACACAAAACCGTAAACTATTAGTACTTAGATATTAGTTTCTTAATTTTTTTAATAAAAATGTTTTTTTACTGTGTTTTTTCATTCGTGATATTCCCTATCAAAAATAACGCGTACTTAAAAAATTTCCCTATGGAAATATTTGGAATTATGTTATGCAGCTATTTTTTTCAACAAAAGCATTCGTGCATGCCTCAAAGAAAAAATCCCTCCTCCTTCGGAGTCGGGATTTTTTCAGTTGGCATGCACTCATGCACTTATTGAAAAAATAGCTGCAGACATATTTCCAATTTCCGGAAATTTTTCAAGCACTTGTTATATTTCTACTGACAATATTTCGAGGAGCTTTATTTCAGCGAATTTTTTTTCTGTAACTATTTTTACTTCCTTTTACAATAAAGGAAGTATTGGATTCACCCCAAAAATTCGAAATTGAGTTTTCAACAGATCTTCACGTTTCAGAGTTCCCTGAACCCAAAAAACATTTTTTTTCATTGGTCTGTCTGTGTGTGTGTCTGCTGTGTGTCTGTCTGTGAACAGAATATCCCAAAAACGAGAAGAGGTATGGCGTTGAAACTTCATATATAAGTTTTTTGTACTATGTAGATGCGACAGCAAGCTTTTGAAGAAAATTGCATAACCGGAAGTAGAGGTTTACTCTTGCGATTTTTCAGTTTTTTTCGATTTTTTTAAAAACGGCTTTCAAACTTTATATTTTTATTACATTTTTAATGTGTATTGAGGTGAGATAAATGATTTTCCAGTTGAGTACCTCTAAAATGGGTTTCTTTTCTTTTTTTTTCTATTTTTTGTATTAACTCCTATTTTAAGTAAAACACCCGGTATATTATTACATTTTTTAATTCAGCTTAAAATTTGTCTCTTGATCTAATGCTCTATTTTGTACGGTTTTTGTACCATTTGCAATTTTTTAAAATTTTTGACAAATGCTGAAAAATAAAAAATCAAATTTTTACCTAATTATAAGATCACTGTAAAAGGAAGTTGCGTGAGTGTATCACACCAGATTTTTTTTAATCTTTTTTATTAACTTCTATTTTAAATAGAACACCCGGTATATTATTACATTTTTGAATTCAGCTTAGAATTCTAGAGACTATTCAGCTCACCCCCTTCAAGTTAACTATTCGCCAATCATAATTTAGTATTTATGTCATTTGCCACCAATCAGCGTAAAATTGTGCAACAATTCCGCTAGCGGAGTTTTAATGACAATTTTTTTCTCTTCATGTGACATTTATTTAACTTCCTGTAAAATTAATCAAATATGATATTACAAATGTCAAATTGAACAAACAATTTATTTTACGTCAACAGATTTTTATTTTCAAAGAGGACGTGATTAAATTGATTAATTATTAAGAAATGTATTGTTGAATGTTCGTTGAATAGTCCTGCAAATGCCGCTTGCAGCCGACGAATTGCATGAATTTTTGTCAAAGTGTTTATTCGTGTTTATTGCTTCAAAATTGGTCTCGTGCTGTCGCACTCGACCAATTTATATCGAAGCAATAGACACTCATACACTTTGACAAAAAATTTCGGCAATTCGTCGACCGCTCGCGGTATTGTATATGAGAATATCCCTTATGCAAATTTAGTTGGAAAGTTACCATGGTAACGGCGAAAATTGATAATCGGAAATTTACCGGGAAATTTCCACTTCTGTCACTGTCATCAAAGTATTTAGAAACAATGAAGCTCTGAACAAAGTCAGTAGGCCGATACTGATTGTTGCTACTGTGTTTTTTCATTCGTGATATTCTCTATCAAAATATAACGCGTGCTCAACAAATTTCCCTATGGAAATATTTGGAAATATGTTATGCAGCTATTTTTTTTTCAACAAAAGCATTCGTGCATGCCTCCAAGAAAAAATCCCTCCTCCTTCGGAGTCGGGATTTTTTCAGTTGGCATGCACTCATGCTCTTATTGAAAAAATAGCTGAAGAACATATTTCCAAATATTTCCGGAAATTTTTCAAGCACTTGTTATATTTCTACTGAAAATTTGTCTCTTCAACTAACGCTCTATTTTGTACCGTTTTTGTAGAATTTGTAATTTTTGAAAATTTTTGACAAATGCTTAAAAATTTAAAATCAAATTTCTGTAAAAGGAAGTTGTGTGCGTGTATCACACCAGATTTTTTAATAAAAAATGACGTGGATTTTAGTTTTAGAAAAGTTTTGTTTGTTTGTTTGTAAAAATGTTGCTTTAGAAAATACCGACTCGTGCAAGCACTCGTCGTTATTTTCGTCGCCACAAAAACTCGTATCTGAATCGCAAAAATTATTGTCGGCAATATTTTGACCTCTCATTCTATTATTACTGACAATTTTTCAACTTAGAAAATATGTTTTATATGTAATTAGAACGGGTGTAATAAGAACAACCTATGTTTTGAGATTAGGTATAATCTATGGCATTAAATTTCAGTAACATTTGTTAGATTTGCACTGAGATTAAATTTGAACTTAATTACAGAAATTCCAATTACTGCTTGGGACATCAGCTGCATAATTATAAAATCATTTGCTTATCAGATAGCATTAACTAATAATTATAAATTAACTGTAGTATTTTATCAAATAAATGTTATTAGTTCCCTGCAAATTAAATAATAATTAAGACAATAAACCATAAAGAAATTGTAAGAGCTAAAACATTTGAATATTAATTGGGCATATCAAGTCAGCACACGTTGTTATCTCTATCATTTAAACTAATTTCCTGTTTTAAATTCTATAAAACATTGATACAATGAGTAACAATAGAATGCAAAATGCAAAAATATAACTAAATATATTAAAAAGAAACTTACGAGATGAATATGAAAATAGTACAGCAATGCCAAAATAAAAAATTAAAAAGAACAACTAACTGACACAAAACCTAACCTGCTAACCTAGAATTTGACATAGACTTACAGTGCTACCAACATATTATTCAAACGTTTTAATTTCACAGCCCGCTGAGGAACAGATTTTTTTGGATCTCTCGATACAACCGATCAAATTATTAATAAAAATCAATTCTTCTCATGAGCTTTGTAGATCAATACGGTTGAAATGAAGAACTTTTGGATATAGATGTGTGTGGTTAAATCGGCTTGTTTTTTTAACCCCAAGACTCTGTGGAAAGATACAGTACAACTTACATATAACATAACTGCCGGAGCCATAAAAATCAGTCTGTTATAAAAGAAGTACCTACTTAAAAAAACATACACTGAATTATAAAAACAATTTTTGAACTAATTATACAAACCTAAGTATTCAGAAACGAAATACGGAAGTAAGCTATACGTAATTATTTCTTTAAAAAAATCTAGTATGAGTGCTTGTTTTGAGTTTTCAGTAAATAGTGTTGTAGATAACTTTCAATCTTTAAGGATGCATTCAAAATGTCGTTCGTATTTTTGTTGATTTCTAGGAACTTTAGTCCAGTCAAATGGTGCTCAGAAAAGGCGGATAGGGAAAGTTTTAGTGGAGTTTTGATATTTGGTACCTATATGTTTTTCGGGTCGCTGTATGCGAATATCAGGTTTGCCAACAAGAATTTTGACCGGAAACACGTTTTTTTTAAGCAAACGCGTAAAAACGAAATTTTTTCAGTTTTTCTAAAATTAGTCGAAAACTATCCAAT
This sequence comes from Agriotes lineatus, assembly GCA_940337035.1. Lineage (NCBI taxonomy): Eukaryota > Metazoa > Arthropoda > Insecta > Coleoptera > Elateridae > Agriotes > Agriotes lineatus. Next base: position 38,965,637 of record OW679198.1, read on the forward strand.
TTCGTAAATGTTGAACCTATATGAAATGAAAAAGGATAAAATTTCCTACATTTTATGTACGTGAGGTTTTTTTACTTCCTTTTACTATAAAGGAAGTATTGGATTCGCCCCAAAAATTCGAAATTGAGTTTTCAACGGATCTTCACGTTTTAGAGTCCCCTGATCCCAAAAACCATATTTTTTTTCATTGGTCTGTCTGTCTGTGTGTGTGTCTGTGTGTCTGTGAACAGAATATCTCAAAAACGAAAAGAGGTATGGCGTTGAAACTTTATATATAAGTTTTGTGTACTATGTAGATGAGACAGCAAGCTTTTGAAGAAAATCGCATAACCGGAAGTAGGTGTTTACTCTTGTGATTTTTCAGTTTTTTTCGATTTTTTAAAAAACGGCTCTAACGATTTTTTTTTAACTTTACATTTTTTTTACATTTTTAATGTGTATTGATGTGAGATAAGTGATTTTCTACTTCTAAAGTGGGTTTCTTTTGTTTTTTTTTTCCTATTTTTTTATTAACTCCTATTTTAAATAAAACACCCGGTATATTATTACATTTTTGAATTCACCTTAAAATTCTAGAGAAAATTTGTCTCTTCAACTAACACTCGATTTTGTACCGTTTTTGTAGAATTTGTAATTTTTGAAAATTTTTAACAAATGGTTAAAAATTAAAAATGAAATTTTTGACTAATTATAAGATCACTGTAAAAGGAAGTTGTGTGAGTGTATCACACCAGATTTTTCTCCGATCAATCATTCAGCCGCGAGAGCGCTACGAAATTATAGTCCAGTCAAATGGTAGAAAATAGGAGAAAGCTTTGGAGTTTTGATATTTGGTTCCTATATGTTTTTTGGGCCGCTGTACGCGAATATCATTTCATTTATGAAGATTCATTTTATATACCATTTTTGATTTACGAAAAATGGATAGTTTTCGAGTTACTTTGAAATAAACTGGGATAATTACATGTTTTTGCTTTTAACACCTAACTTCGCGGCGCTCTTGCGGCTGAACGCTTGATTGGAGCAAAAAACCTCAAATACATAAAATTTAGGAAATTTTATCCTCTTTCATTTCATATAGGTTCAACATTTACAAAATTGGATAGTTTTCGAGTAATTTAAAAAAACTAAAAAATCTCGTTTTTTACACCGTTTTTGCTTAAAAAACGTGTTTCTGCTGAAAATTCTTGTTGGCAAACGTCATATTCGTGTACAGCGACCCAAAAAACATAATTATAGGAACCAACTATCAAAACTCCACCAAAAATTTCCCCTATTTTCTACCATTTGACTGGACTACTTGGTCACTGTTTTTATCCCCGTTTTAGAGACAAAAATATTACAATGAAATGTTGTGTACCCTGCGAACCAACTTTAACAGTGAAGTACATTATAAAAGAAAATATGCAGCTTACATGTATTTTTTATATGTTGTATAAGAAGTACAAAGTGGACAAAGTATGTTTTAAAAGAACAAACAAACTAAGCATTCGGCAGAGACTGATCTCATAAGAACGTAATAACCGATGTATGTTAAAAGTGAGTCTGTTATAAGGGAGTTATACTGTATTCAGATAAATTCCACTGTTTTAAAAGAGCATCAACATACTGTTGTTACAGCCTGTTCATTTTTTATATGGTTCTAGTGGCCTTTAGATTTGCCATGATGACAAATGAACACCGTAATCTCTGAAACACCATAGAATGTTTTCTGACTAACATTTTAAAAGTACAACGACCATATTTAGTTTTTTATAGTTTACTGCATTTAAGCTAAATGTAGATTGTAATGTTTATATATTTGCAAAATACAAACATTCTAATATTTAAAAAAATAAATAAAACAAAACAAATATTTTAATTCTGAGAAAATGTGGTGGGGAGCTCCACCAATCTGTTGTCATTGGTCCCCCCACCACTAATGATCATAACCAATAGCACATCAGTTAACCATTTAAATAGCAACAGTTACTGCAAGACCTTCACATTTCTGTGATTGATGTTCAACTGTATGTCTGGTAAGTTTTATTTTTTATTTGTATTGTCCTCCAGTACCTGATTTCAACAAATGAGGCTAAATATTGTTTTCATTGCTCTTTGGTGGTCTATCTTTATGGGTTTTCATTTCCATAAAGCTAGACGCAACAGAGAGTGATATGTACAATTAATCAACAGTTGGAGCTACATATATAACACATACATTGTTATTAATTTTTTATTGGGTAATCTAATATACAGTTGTAGATGTAAATGCAGAAAAATATAATAATTCATTAACTGATGAACTATACTTGGAAGATATGATTTTGAATTATCACTGGGTATCGTTTATCTTTCAAGTAATTATAGGACACTACATTTGACTGGTTTTTATAATCGACTATAATGGTCTGTCTTAGTCATAATTTCTCCTTCAATACCAACAAGTTCTTATTAGCAAAAAATTATTAGTGACTAAGTATAAAAGCTTCCAGTGTGGTGAATTAGACTTAGTAGATATTTCGAATATTACTGGTCTTAATTTATCCATCAGGGTGCCGCTCAATCTTCTCGGTTCTTTTTAAATTAGTTAGTGCACATGATTCGTTTCTAGTTATATAAACATGTAAACGTTCACTGTATTTTAAAGTGAACCACAAAAAAATCATCTTGTGCATACAAGGAACTTTTGGAGTGATGTGTGTATTTGATACATCACATCTTAAATTTCCTCCATGCATACTTTTGTTTCACAACTAATTTTGTGTCTACTGCTATTATATTTAGCTTCGACCTTTGATAATCTAGCTTAATTAGGATTTTCAATTCATCAATGGTGGAGATATTGGTTATTCATCAGCACAATTGGTATGAGTTGAGTAACATTGGTTTTGATTTTGGTATTATTGTAAATAAAATTCCTAAATTTCCAATAGTGTTCATACTGTCACATGGTGACCAAAAATATTGTTTGCAGTAGTCTTTGATAGCCTAGCTTTTATGTAATTCAGTATCATAAAGCTAGACCCATCAAGGATTAATACATTCAAACAGACTACTAGAATATTTATTACATACATATGTTCGTAACATCATCCTGTAAGACAAATTATGCCGAACTGTTGTTGTACACCTCAACACTGGGTGTAATTTGTCTATCAGTGTGTTGCAGCACCTGATGTATCAGGGAATTACTAGTTTAACTGGGCGTGCTTTTAACCAATTGTTTGCACGTTTTGAAAAATAGAAGAAGTGCAGTACATAAAAGTAAAAATGTGCATTTAGGAACTATGAAGTGATCATATCACTAGGCTGCATAAGTTTTAAGCAACCCCCTCTTAAGTAACTTTCTGCTTGGCAAATTAGGCTTGGTTAGATTTTTATCTCACCGGGGTGTAATTTGTCCTTCAGAAATTTACACTGACAACATGTAATCTTCAATTCAGCAATGGTACACATAGAACCTCCATGTGCAAATCAAAGCTGGGTGTAGTGTATTTTCCAGTGTTACAATCACAGCACTGGACCACCCAATGGGTTGGGAAATTACTGGTTTAACTGGACGTGGTTTTAACCATGGTATTGTAGATTTTATTACAAAACCGGGTTACAATCACATCCAGCTACCATTATAACAACTGTTTTCACAATGTAGAAGGAGTGAGCAGTTCACTGAACTGAACAATTGTTCCATTCAGGACCTTTTGAAGAGATTTGTATATAAAATCATATCACAACCGATAACAACTGAGTTTTTAACAGCCCTGTCATACAGTAATTTTCTGCTTGGCAAATTACACCTAGTTAGATTTCTATCTCACTGGGAAATAATTTGTCCTTCAGAAATTTGCAATAACAACAGATGCTCTTCAATTCAGCAATGAAATAGTATATGTATACCATCAATATTAATATATAAATTTGGATTTCCCCAAGATATGGTATGGTTATCAATGAAATATAATATTTAAGGTGCGTTCGTTAAGTACATCGCGGAGCGGACTGTGAGCAGAGTTTCAGTCACCTGACTAATGAACATGAAGTGTCTAGGTATATTTGCCGAACGCTCGACTGTCACCTGTCACGAAATGCGCAGGTGTCAAATTAAAACATCAAATAAAATTTGTGCACAGTAAAGAATAGCTATTTACGACAGCGGTAGCTAAGCATTTATGGTGAGCTAAAACATCACGGCCAGGCCCGTCAAGAGTGAGATATGTGAACTGGTGGGGCCATAAATATGGCTACTAGCTGTGTGTCGTACAAAGTTTTTTTGTATAAATAACAGGAACCATTTTTGAGAGCAAATAATTTTATGATATACGGCCAGCAATTCGTTTTCAAATACCTACATAACATTAAGTGCTATGGCCTAGGCTATAAAAATGTACCTACTATCGTTGCTAAGCTGGTAGATAATTGCTACTAGATCAGTATACAAAAAACATTGTTATGATGTTTCTTGACAAGAAGACTCATTGAAACAGCAGTTAATATTCACAATATGGTTAACATATGATGGTTTTTACTTTGGTGATGTTATAATACAATCATCACCAAGTTACAATCATCTTAGGTTGCCAAGAACATAACACCAAAAATTGTTTAATGTTTCATTGTAACAACTCACAAACAAGACTTGTGGCTATGAGAAATTGCTGGTGTGATGTGTATTTTCACCATATCACAGCCATCAATTACTTTAGGCATGGGCATGCAGCATTTATTTACATACTGTAGTAAGAAAATTAAGTAACTTTTTGGTGCCAGTTCGATATGCGGTCTACCACTGAGTATCTGGTTCGATATGCGGCCTACCATGTATAATGCTAATGTATAATGATATATAGGTCCACATATAGGCGAAGTATGTGATTCAATAAATAAACCCAAAATTGTTTGTTACTATACGTAGTTAATTATTCATTGTTTCCCTAAATCCCCGTCGTTAAGGAAAGCAATAAACTAATTGCCAATCGGATAATTAAGTACTTTCACTGCTCATTATTCGGCAATTTAGTTGTTTTTGAAATTATGGTTAATTATTCATACTTAAGAATACTTAAGATAATCACCTAATAATGACCCATTTTGGTATTAAAGGATTTCCAAAATGAAAACTCATTTAGTTCATCTGAAAATTTATTTCGTTGCACACAAAATGCTCCTGAAAGATTTTTATAAAAATGTTATTGCAAGTGAAGAAGATGCAGTACGATTTTTACGAGCGGAAGGATTGCTATCTAATGTGGAAGATGTTGGGCCGTGTCATCGATGTGGTTCAGAAATGCAAGAAAAACGGAAAAGAGATCGCGGTGGAGAATACAGACCAGTTTACCGTTGTCCAAGAAAAGGATGCCAGACCACAAGGTCTGTCAGACATGGGAACCGTTTTTTCCATTACACAGACCTAAATGGAAAAATTAACAGTAAATTAAGTTTGTGTGAAATACTGGAATTAATATTCTTGTTCATTTTGGATATTGACTTCGATACAGCAGTAAAATTAACGGGAAAAGGAAGAGAAACTGTGTGCGACTGGTACAGCTTATGTAGAGAAGTGTGTTCCTCGGTAGTGTCTGTTAATCGCCGTGGACAGCTTCGAGGTACGGAAGAAGACCCTGTTCACATGAACGAGGCCAGATTTGCGGGCAGAAGGAAATATAACAGAGGCAGAATGTTACATGGAGATCATCCAGCAGAGTCAGAAGAAAGCGATGCTGAACTGGAAAATAATCGAAACCATGGACGGAGAATTGATGGTTCGTGGGTCTTCGGATTGAGGCTAAGAGACGAAGTTCGATATTTTTATGTCGAAAGAAGAGATAGGGCTACCTTAGTTCCTATCATACAAAGGGAAGTTGAAGTTGGTTCACCGATTCACTCAGATGAATGGGCAGCGTATGCCAATTTGGCACAATTAGGTTACGCGCATTCAACAGTTAATCATCAACAAAATTATGTCGACCCACAAACAGGTGCACATACCCAAGGAATTGAAAGATCCTGGTTAGAGGCAAAAGTTAAAATTTTGAAGAAAATGAGAGGTGTTCCAGGGCACACTTTGCAATCACATTTAGACTATGTCGCATGGAATGTGTTGCGAAAAAACACGGACGATAAGTTTATTGCTTCTGAACGATGTTAAAGATGTATATGTATAAATACTTATAATTTAACCATTTTTACTCTATGTACATGTAGTATTTTAAACATAATAAATATTTTTGACGATAGATCGCTTATTGAACCACAATACTTTACCTATGTTGGTCTATATATTATGTAGACCGCATATTAAACCAGCTACTTTATGGTAGACCGTATTATACATGGTAGACCGCATATCGAACTGGCACCAACTTTTTTTCTCTCTGTAAAAGGATTTACCCAGAACTTCCCTCGTCGACATTGTGACACTAAACAATTTTGTAAATGATAAACTAATTGCTAGTTATCAGTGTATTTTTAGATTTTTTAACATTTAAACCATTTATAGTATTTAACATTACAAGCCAGGTAGAACAGTTTTTACTGGCGATATGATTGGGATGACTGGCGAGCCGTTAGGCGAGCCTGTCATATCCTTGAGCCAGTAAAAATGGTTACCTGGTGTGTTTTGTTGAATATTTTATTTGTTTCTCACTTGTAAATAACTAGAAATTTACCATTTATTCAAAATGTCAAACTGACAAGCAACTAAATTCATCAATATGACACATACTAAGGAAGACAACTCTGGCTTTGCACGCTATCATTTATCTATGAGCACGCTTGTAAAATATAACTGGCTAGCCAGTTAAGAAACATTTTCAAGGTGAATACAGTGACTTGATAAATTGATGTTTACAAGTGAGGAACAAATAATAGTATTTAACATTACAAGCCAGGTAAAACAGTTTTTACTGGCGATAGGATTGGGATGACTGGCGAGCCGTTAGGCGAGCCTGTCATATCCTTGAGCCAGTAAAAATGGTTACCTGGCGTGTATTGTTGAATATTTTATTTGTTCCTTACTTGTAAATAACTAGAAATGTACCATTTATTCAAAATGTCAAATTGACAAGCAACTAAATTTATCAATATGACACATACTAAGGAAGACAACTCTGGCTTTGCACGCTATCATTTATCTATGAGCGCGCTTGTAAAATATAACTGGCTAGCCAGTAAATTTTTCACTGGCTAGCCAGTTAAGAAACATTTTCAAGGTGAATACAGTGACTTGATAAATTAATGTTTACAAGTGAGGAACAAATAAAATCATTTAAATATAAGCTGCAATAATTTATTGTAAAATTTGGTACGTTTTGTTTTTACTGATGTGACCCTCAACGAGAATCTACTCATGAAGATTTGTTTTCGATTCATTACATCATGATAATGTTTAAACCTGTTGTGCATATAAACCGTTCAATAGTTATTTGCCAAGTAGGTAGACATGGAATTTTGTTTTTATGTTTAATAAAACTAAAACTCCCTAGAAACTCTTTCTGACACTTTGTCAGAAGCAGCTGTTATGTACAGGAGGCTCACGAAAGTGTCTAATTTGACATTTTGAGGTTAGACATGCAATGTTGCCAGTCCTTTCATACTTTGTTTGCCACTAGGCATAATATGTATGGACATCGCCGTCATGGATATCTATCTGTCAAACAAATTGTAGTAGTACTAAAGTAAATATGCCAAAAGTCATTAAAGGTGACACAAAACTACAAATTACAAAGGCTTACAGGCATTATAAAGCTGACAGGCCCGACCTCAGTGAAACTGAAATCTTTGCTCGGCTTAGTGACTTTTGGGATGCAAGTATTTATGCATAAAACTTAATTGTTGCTTTAATTTTCGGCTTTGTACTGTTTTAGATATCTGAAAGAACTATTAGAAATATTATGGGGCGGAACAATTTTGAAATTAAACCTTTTGGCCCACGACCTAAAAATGATACATACTATTTGCTACATACGCACTGAAGAAGTAGTTAACAATGCGAGACAAATTGTGCAAGAACAACCACACGTATCTGTTCGCCATTTAGGACAGCAATTAAATGTTTCATATTCAACATCTAATAGGATATTAAGAAGCAATTTGCATTATTTTTCTTACCGGTTGCAAGTGTATCAGGAACTGCTGCCAAACGATCCTCCGGTTAGATTGGAATTTTGTAACTGGTTTATCAATAATTTAGGAAATAACGATAATTTGTTTGAGAAAACTTTCTTTACTGATGAGGCATACTTCTATTTATCTGGCTATATTAATTCACAAAGTATGAGGATGTGGAGCGCTGAGAATCCCAATTTTTATGTTGAAGAACCGCTTCACCCACAAAAAATCGGGGTTTGGGCTGCAATTAGTAAAAGAAGAGTTATAGGTCCTATATTTTTTTAAGGTAATTGAGTGCAGTAAAACGATTAAATTTTATTTTAATAGTTCAAATTTTAGGTTTTCTAAATGCACAACCATATCATACTGAAATTTTGTCGCCGTTTTTTGAAGAGTTACGTGACAATGAATTACAAACGGGTTACGTACTTTCAATAAGATGGGGCATAAATTTACTTAAAGAGTTTTACAAAAACAGTTATTAGTCAAAACATGTCTACAGTGTGGCCCCCGAAGTCTTGTAACTTAACTCCCTGTGATTTTCTTCTGTGGCCATATTTAAAAAAAATCCATTCTTCAACTTCCACTGGACAATATTCAGCAGCTTTAACAAAGAAGTACCTAATGGAAAAAATAAAGAAATCAATAATAATGGCGTAATATTAATATTTGAGAATAGAACGAGTTAAGGAGTTTACTTTCTTAGGAACATTAATCTCTGAAAACTTAAATTACACACAAGGAATTAAATCAAGGTTAATAAAAGCATCGAGATGTCCGGGCACGTTAAATAGTATAATGTCCTTAAGACAAATGTCGCGAAATGCAAAACTACGACTTATAAGACTGTAATTCGACCCACAGCTACGTACGCATGTGAAACATGGACGATGAATGTGGCAGACCAAGATACGATAAGTAGGTGGGAGAGAAAAATGCGGAGAAAAATATTTGGAGGGACTCGGACGGATGATGGTTGGAGAAGACTTACAAACAAAGAGGTACAAAGAAGTATGGAGAGCCAAATATAGTAGACTTCATTAAAGCTCGAAGGTTAAGATGGTTTGGGCATATATGGAGAATGCCAGATGGAAGAGCTACTAATATAGTATTGGAAGGAAGAAGCGACCAACGAATAGGTGGAAGGAGGCAGTAATGAAAGACATAGCAAGGAAAGGAATAGAAGACTGGAGAAATAAAATCATCAATAAGGGACAATGGAGACACATTGTTATGCAATGGGCCTATGCAAGTGGCTTGGGCAGGGTCCCGAGTGGTGTAGCTTGAACAAGCGTCCACGTTCGATCAGCAGAGTTAAACAACGCTGTCTCTGGTCAGAACTTGGATGGGAGTTCCACGGCTGCATCTCTCGGCGCCTCGTGGTACGGCTATCACGGAAAAAAGTTGGTCCCGGCGGTCATACAACATCATGACAGTCGTTAGTGGGGTTGGAAGTCCTCATAACTGCACAGCGACGCCTGTAATTGGCCTAACGGCTGTTGGCTGAGTGCAAATTAAATTAAATTTAAAAAAAAATTAAAAGCTTTATTTATACTGAAAAAATACATAAATTGTAATATTTAAATATTTTTGTATACAATTTATAATTACAATAAAAAAACGACTTTCATTATACCATTATGCCTACTCAACAAAGTATGAAACGTATTCAGAATCAGCAATTTGTCTTTCATGAAATTTATCTTAACCAATACTAAAAGTGGCACAAAATCCAAAACCAAATCTGGCAACCACGTTTTGTACATTAACATAAAATTATCATTTTATATAAAATGAGCATAACCTAACTTTTGTTAATGACTGACAGCATATTTACAGGGTGAAATTCATCACCCTAACATGGCCTCCTATCTGGCAAATAACTATTGAACGGTTTATACACGGAACTTTTGGTGTGGTGTGTGTACCTGATACATCCATATATCTAATACTTAATATATTGCTAGCGGCTATAAGTGGGAAACTAGCCGATGAAGTGAGACAACAACCAACTCCTTCATGTATACGGTGAGATGTGCGCAAGCGCGGCGGCGTCGTCCGCCCAATGGAGAAGTGGTTAACTTTAAAATTCGCTTAAAAAGGCGGAGCTCGAGTTCTCACGCATGCGCACGAGACGCATTATACTCTAAGTGAAACTATGTCGGCGCCGTAATGTTTTCTGTAGTTTCCAGGCCCTACCAGCAATATATGTGTATTATATATATGGATACATCACATTCTCAAGTTTGGTTCATGCACAGGTTTGTTTCTTCTTCACTAATTTTGAATTTTTATCACTGTTACCTTCAGGTTAATGAAAGTTTTCAACCCCAATTTATAGAAAAGTCATATACAAGAAGAGCAAGAGCGATTGAAAACAATGAAACTTGCCGAAACTGTACCATGCCTTTTGAATTTTTCTAAAATCGGCAGTGAAGAATGCCGGAATCGAGAATACGAGAAATCGGCAGTGACGTAATCCATTGTTTTAAGACTTTTTGTAGGTGGCGGGGTAACAGATAAACTTCAACATAATCTACAAAAATTGTACAGTACACATACCAGTTAAAGGACGAAAGAGCCTACAGAGTGGTAATTCGAAACATGCACCACACTACGAACCCTGAAGAAATCAACGAAGAGTTACATAAGCACGGCCACTCTGTACGTAACATTATCAACTTCAGACAAAGAACCCCTACCTATGTTTTTTGTCGATCTTGAACCCGCTCAGAATAACAATACGTATACCTTATAAGAAATAAAACACCTAAACTATCAACAGATTGCAGTTGAACCACCGAGACAGAAAAAAACAATTATTCAGTGTACAAGATATCAAGCCTATGAGCATAGTAGATGTTACTGCACTAAGCCCTTCTTATGTGTTAAATGTGGCCAAGAACACGACACAGCCACATGCAAGAAGACAAGAGACGCCCCCGCCACGTGCGCGCTGTGCCAAGGACCCCATCCTGCAAATTATAAAGGTTGCTCGTTTTATCAACAACTACAACTGAACAGAGGTAGATCAGCTGTTTCTCCACGAGAACAGGCCAGAAATTAAATCAACAGGTCAATAGTTGCACAACACACATATACCTCAAACCTAAACAACGCAAGCTATGCGCAGGCTGCATCAGCCCACTGCATAAACAACTAAACTCGGAATACCAATAACAGCGACATCTCACTATCACAATTTCTGACCAAATGCGAGACTATGTTCACCCAACTCATGAATCAGAACAGCATGATGCTAAATCTGCTAAACGCGCTGGTTAATAAATTAAAATAATGAATACCCTACGAATTGGTTTATGGAATGCAAATGGATTAGCTAAGCATCGTCTAGTAGTCGAGCTATTTATCAAACAACGAAAAATCAATATCCTATTGATATCGGAAACCCACTTCACAGAATACAGTTACTTCAACATACATAATTACACGACATACTTTACAAACCATCCAGACGGTACAGCCCACGCCGGCTCAGCAATCATTATTAATAATAAGATAGCTCACCATGTAATGGAAGAATTTTCCACTGAATTTATACAAGGCACCATCATAAATGTCAAAAGCTTTAACGGTTCTCTCGTTATAGCAGCTATATATAGCCCGCCCAGACACACAATACGACAACAGCAATATGAACTGTTTTTTTCACTAGGAAATAAGTTTGTTGCTGGCGGGGACTATAATGCAAAAAATCTATTATGGGGATCGAGACTTACCACCACTAAAGGCCGGGAACTACTCAAGATGATGCAAGCAAATAACTACAAACACTTAGCTACTGGTGAGCCCACATACTGGCCATCTGACATAAATAAAATACCAGATGCTGTGGATTTCTTCGTCACCAAAGGCGTATTCTCTAGGTACTGTAAAGTAGACACTTGTTTTGATCTCTTCTCTGACCATTCATCCATAATCGTCACAATGAGTACATCGGTTATCACCAAAGAAAAGAAACCTTCGCTCTACAATAGACACACAAATTGGAAAATGTTCAGAGAGTACTTAACTGATAATATAGTAATTCAAGTCGCTCTAAAGACAGAGGACGACGTCGACTCCGCGGTTGATCGATTAACAAATACCATACACCCGGGCATACACCATGCAGCTCATTACTCTACTCGACCTAGTCGGAAAACCCGTTATTATTGAAAATTATCCACTAAACATTCAAAACATGCTTGTAGAAAAAAGGTGAGCCAGAAATACATGGCACCGAACTGTAGATCCAGCTGACAAAAGCCGATTAAATATGTAACGATTCGCCTAGTCGAAACGCGTTTTTGTGAATTAAAATCAATTCGCGCGTTCCAGCCTAGCGATTTCTACGTTACAAGTTTGAATTTTTCGCACGCGCGGCCGGCTACGTCATCAAGAGATCCCTGCTCCACGTATTGCGCTGCTCCCCCACTTAGAATGCCCGAGGTGGTGGCTTGATGCACGAAGCACGAAGAAGAGCTATAAAAGCCGCTTCTCGTCCGCATTCAGGGGCAGACTTCATTCATACATTCTTTCATTCCCTCCCTTCATTCCCTTCCTGATCCTGTCCGACCGTTTAAAGAGAGAATTTTCCCGTCCCGTCATTAGTATTTTCCCTTAGCTACGATCGAACCCGAAGCCTCCAGTCTTGGAGACCCTGTTCCTAGCTAATGTTTAATTGAACTCGTTCCCCGAATAAACAGCTTTAAGAGACGATGCCCACGAATGGGAAACCGTTTCGCTGTTTAAACTAACACTTGTGAATATCCTGAACTAATAAATTTTGAAACATCTGGAGGACGCTAGTAAATAATTATACCAAAATTTCCTGGAAGACGTATTCGAAACGAGAGTTAAACAACCAGGCTGTTTCATATGTCAATTTGGTAACACTAAATAAATCCACCGTCTAACATAACATTTGCCCGGCCTTGAAGGCCCCTGTAAGATTGCACTTAATTTCTGTTTGACTACAGGACTGAACTTACCGTTCGAAACTTCTACCTGTCATAACACCGGAGATCTGCGGCGCCCTCGGGGCCGTGAGCTGTCGAAGTCGTCTCCACGTAGCGGAACCCCAGGTGGACAAACGTCGATAACTTCTCCTCCGGCCGCAACTCGCACTACCACTTCACCGTATCCCCGAGATTCACAACGCTAGCCCGGTGTCGTAAGGCGAAAAACATAACATATTCGAACTAACCTATATTTGCAGCTACACGCGGTTTTCAACGTCGGACGTGACATTCGAGCGCGAAGGTTGGCTCCACTGCAAATTACTTTGGGCAAATCGTCTCCCCGGCCAGTGGCGTCCCGTCGATTTCTGCAGAAGGCGGCCAATCGGACCTTCCACACACAAAAGCAAAACGGGTTGCCGGCGCGTAAGGAACTGGCAACTGGGTGCCCATCATAATTAATTAAATACATTGTAAAATACATTTTTATTTGATTTCTTAAGAGCAATACCTATGTTTGTAAATAGTGAACCTTATAATTAAACTGTCTAAAATTATCCTAGTGTTTGTTTGCTAATATCCAAGTGTATATCTGGCTGAACCAAATTATCTCCGACTGAGAAAGATACCCGAAGGAAGTTTATTAAATTCATTAGCCCTAATTAGCAGAGGGCTAGTACCGTTTCAAATAGGTTAACAAGGGAGTTAAAACAGGCAGCACAAGAATGGAAAAATGAAACATTCAACGAATACATCAGTAACCTCTCCCCCTATGAACATGATGAGTACACGTTATGGAAAGCCACCAGTAGATTCAAACGCCCCAGAAATCCAATTCCACCAACTCGTAAAGGCAATGGCACATGGGCAAGAATAGATGATGAAAAAGCGGAACTGTTCGCAAATCACTTATCAACCATATTTCAACCTCATCCCCCAGTTGTTACACCTACAGAAAAAAGTGAAATATTAAACTACCTACAGGCTCCCCTTCAACTAAGCCCGCCCATTCAACACCTTACTCCTGCAGAAATAACAAACGCTATCAAGAACCTAAACAATACTGCAAAAGTTCTGAAAGAACGGCCCCGCAAGACTATAATGGCCCTAACTCAAATATTTAACGCTGTCATAAAGCTACAGTATTTTCCCATACAATGGAAGTTTGGACAAATCATCCTTATTTTGAAACCGGGTAAACCTGCTCACGACGCTACGTCATACCGACCAATAACCCTGCTGCCTCTTCTATTTAAAGTCTTGGAGAGATTGATACTGAAAAGAATGACACCCACAATAGAGGATCAAGGACTAATACCTCAACACCAATTTGGCTTCAGCCTGCAGCACTCTACTATAGAGCAGGTACACAGAGTAGTTGACGTGATAGAACAAGACTTTGAAGAAAACAGATACTGTGTTGCGGCATTCCTTGATGTCAGTCAAGCCTTTGACCGACTATGGCATCCTTGTTTATTGTACAAAATCAAACAGTCACTGCCTTAGCAATACTACTTTCTCATTAAATTCTACCTGAGTGAAAGGTACCACCAGGTCAAACATGCAGAAAGGTTGTCTAGTCTCCATCCAATTAAAGCCGGAGTCCCCCAGGGTAGCGTCATGGGGCCCACATTGTACTTAATATTTACAGCTGACCTTCCACGCCATGAAAAACTAGTTACGGCCACATACGCGGACGACACAGCTTTATTAGTATCTCACAATGATCCAACTCATGCATCGGCTATACTACAAAGCTACATCCACAACTTACACGCATTGCTAGACAAATGGCGTATAAAAATAAATGCAACAAAATCGACAGCTGTAACATTCACGACAAAGCATGTACCGCTCCTCCAGTCTCCCTGAATGCACCGGCTCATGGGACGAAGATCTAAACTATCATTAAACAATAGTGTTATTGTATAAAACTGTGTTAATTCCAGTGTGGGCCTACGAGATTCAACTGTGGGGCTGCGCGAAACCTTCGAACACTGCAATACTGCAAAGGTTTCAAAACAAAACTCTCCACACTATAGCCAACGCGGAGTGGTTCATTTCTAACCTAACTCTTCACAACGACCTCAAGATCCCATGGATACGGGATGATATCAACAGGTGCACGACTAATTATGTGAACAGAATCCATTCGCATACGAATCTGTTAGCGCTTAATCTATTAGACAATATAAACATCACCAGACGTTTAAATAGATGTAAAATTTTAGACAACACTAATAGTATTAAGTAGTTTCCGGGGCCATCAGCCGGGCAGGTTCCCCCTCATGCTAATGTATTTATGTACTTCTTAAATCATATTTGCTTGTTAGCCACTCGGCTAGTTGTAAAATATGCAGTTGTTAAATAAAAAAAAAATTAAAAAAACTTTAAATTATGACAATAACCGGAGATAAAAGTCGTATTAACGCAGTTAATTGTAACACATGCTCAAAATAATACTAAGGTACGCTACAGATTAATTAAATAAATATAAAAGAACCCTGAGATTAATGTTTTTATTAATAGTCCAGTCGTTGAAGGTAAAAATATGCTATTACCTCAGAATTCTTTGAACCTCCATCGATTTTTATGAAAATTTGGAATTAATCTCATCTTACCCTTAACTTCAAAAGTGACATATGTCCGACTTGCGCTTTTTGTTTTTAAGGGGTGAAACTACCCCTTCGTGAAAAAAATAGGGAAAAATGCAGATTTAACCATTTTATGGATTCACATCTTATTTAATTATGTAGATAGAATAAAGCTTCTTTCGTGTTGTCGAACATGATTTACAATATAATTAAAATTTTCACCCTTTATAAACCACCCCCTATGCTTAAATTAATTTTAAAAAATATATTATATATACGTGTGTCCGCGGATTGAGTTCACATAAGGTGTAAATGGCAAATTTTTTTGAGTTAGATGCTAATATTCTCGGAATCACTCCTGCTTGTTCTCAAACTAATATTTTGAGAAAATTGATCAAATTAATTAATATATATATAGAGGATGTTCATAGAATTGAGCTTAAAAAATTGTCACATATAATCTCACAAGAGCATTAATTCTTTCCGGAAATTTTTTTGAGTGCATTCCAACAACGTCGTATTAATTTGCCCGAGCGGGATGCGAGAGCAAATTAGAACGTTGTTGAAATGCACGAAAAATAATTTCCGGATATGAATTAATGCTCGAATGCAGATTCGGTAAGAAAATCGTAACGACACAAACCCTAAAAAGAAGTAATATCTACCTATAAAAAATTTCCAAGAAATTTTTTAGTTGTCTGGGTTACGGCTCGTGAACTAATTTTTCTATTGGTCATTAATGAGTGTCGTACGATTTTCAAGAGTAAACTACCATTATTAAAAGGAAAAATGGATGACTCCAGCCGTGTATATACCGGGTGTCCATTCTCAAAGTCGAACATAGGCAATTAACATTAGTACATTCATTCGTTCTTCATTGAAATAATTCATTTTTCTAGATAATTTTAACAGACGTTGACAAAAAATATCTGATTTACGGCAAATAATTGACATTTTTTTGACAAATGCTATCGAACTTGAAAAGCAAGGCATGACGTATTAAAAAAACCAAGTTTTAAATTAGTATTTTAAAATAAAAATAGCATCTTGAATATTATTATTGGTATCATTTGATGAGTAATAATTTTATCTTTCCATTGATACCATTACCTTCCCTGTAAGTTGAATTGGCGAGCAGGAATCGGCAAAAACGTTCAGTACCATGTTAATCGCCTATGTTCGACTTTGAGAACGGACACCCGGTATAATATAACACATATTATCCATTCACTAAACTCGTGAACTGTCAATGTCAAATATTTTAAATATTTGCTGAGTGTACCTGGAAATTACAGTTTTTTTGGGAATGTACTTCGAATCTAGTGATTTCTAGTAATATTACAGTTAGGTTATGTTACATGTGTCAAAAGTTAAGCGAAGTTTTTGCTTGTAATAAATAATTAACTAGGTCTACCCTTTTTTCCCTTTCCAATTATAAAAAACCCCTTTTCGTTTCTGTTCCATTACAATTGAAGTGTATGCACAAATGTTAAACAATTTTGGAGACTATTCAACTCACCCCCTTCAAGTTAACTATTCCCCAATCATAATTTAGTATTTATGTCATTTGCCACCAATCAGCGTAAAATTGTGCAACAATTCCGCTAGCGGAGTTTTAATGACAATTTTTTTCTCTTCCTGTGACATTTATTTAACTTCCTGTAAAATTAATCAAATATGATAGTAGAAATGTCAAATTTGACAAACAATTTATTTTATTTGAAATCGGCAGTGAAGTACGCCGAAATCGTCATTAAAATACGAGAAATCGGCAGTGAAGTAATCCATTGTTTTACGACTTTTTTGTAGGTGGCGAGGCGACATAAACGTCAATCGACCGAACATAACCTACAAAAGTTGGTTAAAATGTTGTAATTTCACGATTCCTCGATTTCAAATAAAACATAGTGTACACCTCGGCACTGAAGTTCCTTTTTATCCCTCATGTGGTTTATTTGCGTTGGCCCTATGGGCCTCGGCAACTAAATCCACATTCGTGATAAAAAGTTATACTTCAGTGCCTTGGTATACAAACTACTATTTTCTTCAAACGGCAGTAAAATATGGCATTATACTGCTCGATTGTCTGTCACTGTCACTTTATTACCAAGCGGCAGATAATAATATCTAGTTTCATAGTCGTTCGCCACGGATCGTCGCGTCGGCGACTTGCCAGAGTTTCATTTTGAATAGTATGTTGGCGGCACTGTACGTTTATTGCAAATTCGAGGTTAGCAGGTTAGATTTTGTGTCAGTTTCTGTCAAAACTGACTGAAAACCTAACCTGATCACCTCGAATTTGACATAGACGTACAGTGCCGCCAACATACTATTCATAACAAAACTCCGGCGAGTCGCCGGCGAACGACTATGAATACGGGTGTTACTGTTTTCAATGCTGGCCTGATTTTAAATAGCTTTCCAATTTCTGGTTGGAATACTATACCAACCTGACAGCGTTTTGACAGTTCACAAGTTTTGTGAATGAATAGTAGTAGTTCACTAGATGGTTTTTACATAATACCTGGTGTAAGTACTTTCACGCGTAGCATGAATACCAGGATTTAAAAATTTATTGAATGTAACTCCACCTTCAATAATTGGTTATTAGGGGTGTTCATTTGTGCATAACTTTTTCAATTTACATATATATACATTTACTTTCATTATAGCATCTACGAGCGATAGATTGGGGAGCCATCTACTGGTTATTTATAATAATGTGTACTTAGAAATCACGACCTCCTAGATTAATGCGAGACTGGTGTCTACGCGGCCCGCCACATTTGTATAATTTTTCTGTGTAACAAAAAAGTATTAAGGAAAGTTGTTTAGAATTAAGAGTAATGTCAGACTCTCAATTTTCAGAAAAATCGACCTACTTTGATTTTAATTTTTTTGAAATTTTTTATACCAACATACCTTTTATCGTGGCCGTAGGAGCCACTCTATTGTTTTTTTAAACATCTTAGTTTGTTAAAGAGTAACAGTATCTCCTACAGCCACGATAAAAAGTATGTTGGTATAAAAAATCCAAAAAAATTCTAAAATTCAAAGTAGGCCGATTTCTCTGAAAATGTCCATAATACTTTTTTTGTTATCTCTTCCAATAACAGTAGTCTACTCTAACAATTTTTTAAAACTCAATTCTGAAAACACTCTGTATATTAATTAATTTGATTAATTTTCTCAAAATCGTAGTTTGAGAACAAGCAGGAGTGATTCCGAGAATATTAACATCTAACTAAAAAACAATTGGCCATTTACACCTTATGTGAACTCAATCCGCGGACACACGCCTACAACGTCCATTCAAACACCATTGTACAGGTAATTTTAAGGGCTACAAGATCATATAATAATAATAATATAATAATAATAATAAATTGTCTTTATTTTCCCCATACAGACGTAAAAATTTTTAAAAAATATATAAAAATTAAAAACAAGAAAAACATAAGAGCTTACTAAATGTAGCAAATTGTAAACTAAAATAACAAACATTTTTCTAGTATACCGTATTAGGGAAAATCCCTAGGCGAAGTTCAGCAAATGCTGCTCTTCCACTTAACCTAGTTGTTATAAAATGTGTTTCAAAATAATCTCCGTGCAGTTGAGTCCAACACGTGTTAAAAGTGCATTACTATAATGAGATATGAAGGTTAATCGGGTATATATAAATAGAAAAATAATGGAAAAACTATTATTGCGACTGTATGGTGAACAGAAACCGTTTGTACCGTTTTTTAAAGGTTTTGATTGTCAGAGCACTATATTCTTTGGGAATTTTATTGTAAATTAAGCATATTTGGTACCTAAAAGCAGATTTAAATTTTTCAGTACTGTGCCTTGGAGTTGTTAGCAGACCCCTAGAGCGAACATTGACATTGTGAACGTCGGACCTATGTATAAGTAATTTTCCTAGACAAGTATTTTGGGTACCCTGTACTGATGATTTTAAAAAACAAGCTAGCAGAATGGTGTAAACGCCTATTTTGCATGTTTAATCAGTTCAAATCATTGAGTTTGTGAGAAATTCTCATGTATTTGCGTATGCCGAATATGAACCTAAGGCAGGAATTTTGAACTCGTTGCGGTCTATTTTTATCGACTACGCTTAAACAATATCGATACACAACATCACAAGAACTCAAACGAGATAGTACAAGTGATTCGCATAGCATAGCTTTAATTTCAGTAGTTAGTAAATACCTGTGAGGGTACAAAACTTTTAGACTTGCATAAGCAGATTTAAGTAGTTTGGTGCTTTGGTCCATATAAAGTTGCAGAAGTTTTAGAAGCATTAATAATTAGTGAGTGTTCGTAAGACTGATTTACAATATTTACTAGGTCTTCATTAAGACGCTCGCATACAAGCTGTACTTGACTAGGCTTAAATGATATATAAATTTGGGTGTCATCGGCGTATTGATGACATCTACAAAATTTCAGAACTTTACTTAAATTTCATGTGTAAATTGTATACAACAATGGTCCTAATATGGAACCTTGAGGTACTCCTGCTTCTACCGGCAATGCTGTTGACATATCATCAGCAACTTTAACAATTTGAGTTCTATTACCAAGGTAGCTTTGAAAAAGTTTTATTGGCACTGACTCGAAGCCTATGTATTTTAAGATTGCCAAAAGCGTTACTGTAGTCCAAGCACACAAGCAATGTTAATTTGTGCTGATCAGTATGATTTAGAATATCGTCAGTGATGTCCAGCAACGACGTGGAGCAGCTGTATCTCGGACGAAAACCGGACTGTGTGTCAGGTAATACATTGTTCTTATCAAGATAATCCCTAATCTGATCACTCACCACTCTTTCCAGAATCTTAGAAGCTGTTGATAAGATGCTGATGGGGCGAAGGTGTTTAAAATCTTCAGGTGCTTTAACCTTTGGCACCGGTGTTACGATCGCCTTTTTCCAAATATCAGGAAAAAATACATTGAAACAGAGTTTATTGATGAAGATAAAATATTGAACAATACTCGTTTGCTTATGGCACATAACAAAACTCGTATGATTGCCGCAAAACTCGGCTCACCGCCTCGTTGTGGCAATCAAACTCGTTTGGTTAAGATGATCATAATCAAACTTGTATCGTTAATATCTATAAACACATCAATCTCATCAACTTGCTTAAAATTAAAACTACTGTCGCAATATTTGTTATTGTTATAAACATCCAAAACCTTTAAATTATCGTTATTAGCTTGTGGCACAGAATTGACAAAGAAATTATTTATTTCATCGGGATTTCTAAGTGACATTGGAATTTCGGTTTAGCATGTATGTTAAATGTATTTAATTTTTTCCACAGTTCTTTGCCTCCTTTATTTTTTAATTCATACTGAACAAATGCTTTTTTCTCATTTTTGACAGCTAAATTAGTATAGTTACGAAGTTGTTTATAATAGTTCCAATTCTCCTCCGTGCAATTTTTTCTGAACTTAGTAAATGCTTTATCTCTGAGGGAGATCAAGAGTTTTATATTTTTTGTCAACCAAGGAGAACATCTTTTAGTAAATTTAGAAGTTACGAAAGGGGCATGTTTATCAATAGTTAAATTGATGATATTAGTAATATGACTCACCTTGTCATTAATATCGTTCATATAAAATATTTGATGCATTGGACTTAATTCGAGATCCCTTGTGAAAGCTGCAATGTCAAAATTCCTGAAAGAGCGGTAGGTTCTCAGATGAGTCACAGGCATCTGGTTTTCTATAGAGACTATAGAGAGGCTGCAGGACACCAAAAGATGATCTGAAAAATTTAGATCAGTTGTACTAGTCTCCACTATTTTATTTTTGACAGAAGTTATAATCAGATCTAAAAGGGATGTACCCCGTGTTGGAGCATCTATTATTTGATTTAAATTGTATCCCTCAAGCACCGATTCTAACTGGACAATTTTTGTTTCATTACTGTTATATAAATTTACATTAAAATCACCAGTAGAAAGCACTTCGTCGAATTCAGGTACCAACAACGATAGGATTCCATCCAGACGCTGCCGAAGCTCTTCTAGTTCCTTATGCTCCACAAACTTTTTCAAGATTTCTTGCTTTATGAGTTCCCTCAATTTAACAACAAGGCTCTTTATCCAATCGTCCCCTAAAGCAACACTTATCGATTCGTCCACAATGTCTTTAACATCCTTTTGTTGGGATTGTGTAAATGGCATATTGCTGTAGTAAGTCAAAAGCCGAGCACGATAATAATATATTAGGATAGCACCAATTATTGCCGGGAATTCGCTGCGCCAGACTAGAACGTCTACACTCGTTGCATGCTCAAACTCAACTCACATATACATTTCGACATGCTCAAACCCTGCATATTCAAAAAGTAAAAGGTTGAAGTCTCGGGAGGGGTGGTCCGCGCACTATAATGCAAACTTCTAACATTTACATCTCCGTTATTTTTTTCCTACAGAAATAAAGCAAAACTAAAATGTTCGTTAAGAAAAAACTCATATTTTTGTACTATATTGTTTTTTACATTTCTTTTTTTAGTTTTAGTTATTTTGAAAATAAGGTATTTTTTTAAGAAATTTGAAAAATACGTTTTTTATTTTCATCATATTTTTTTTTCGAAAAATACGCATACTAACCCGGCCAAACTTTTGGATTACATAAGTAATACTAAAATAAAGTAATTTGTAAAGGGATAACGGTCAATATCAATTCTGGTGGAATAGATGGGGTTTTACCGCTCATTTTTTTTTCAAAAATTCGAGTGGCCCACCGTTTTTGCATCGTAACTCGCTTAGTTATAATGCAATCGACTTTCAACAGTACTCATTTTAAAGGTCTTTCCAATCACTACAAAAAATGTTCTATAAGTTTTTCCCGAAAAATGCATTGGTTTTTCATTAATTAACGTTGTTTACTTCGAACCAAGTTGTTGCAAAAAAATTTTTTTTCAACGAGCCATAACTCCCTTTATTTTGGACCTAGAGCATTCATAAAAAATTAATCTCTTTGTTGTTTTATAAGCTTCATTTTTGGTTATTACAACTTATTTGGTAGAACGCGAAGTTTTCGACTTATTCGCGAGAAACCGTCCAAAAACATGCATTTTTATCACAACAAATCTAAGTCTTCAATCGCGAATAGCTCGAAAAATATCGATCTATCGAAAAAACTTTATAGAATATTTCTTACTTATAATTTATTCCTTTATGCATTTCCGGGGTTATTTTGTGTAAACACATATCCACCCCCGAGAAAGGGTGGCATCCACTATCAGGGTAAAAGCGCACGCACATCGGCGCTATGTCACTTTTGCTTTGAGCCATGGCCTAACTACTCACCAAATTTCACGTCAATCGGTTCAAAAAATTCGAAGCGGAAAACCTTCAACGACTGAACTATAGGTAACAAGCTATTATATTATAGCAAGTATTAGTGATGTACAGCGTAAGCGTACTTTAATATTCAAGTAAAACGTTAAACACAGTGAAACATTGTCCTATAAACTCGATTATCTGTTTTTAAAATTTACAACTACGACTACCAAAACCAACACAATACTCAGAAATTTTCTCATGACCAATATTAAAATCTACATAAGTCCCGTAATGATCTTACTGCAGGAACCTTAAACTTTAGTTGTTACTGTAAACCTACAAAAACGAAGAAGAAGCTATATATTTACAAATTTAAGATATAATAAAGTGCCATTAAACTTTAAAAAACTGTCATAAACTACCCTAGTAGCACAGATTGTTGGGCCAACGTCGGGATATAGTTGGCATGGTTGGTAAATGGTTGGTAGATTTGCCAACTAATATCCTACGTTGGGCCAACATTGGTATAAAATGAAATATTTGTTGACTTTGTCAACAATAATCATATGTTGGCCCAGCGTTGGGATATCATCAGCGTGCTAGGAAGATAGTTGTTGCATTTATTAACAATAACCGTGCGTTGGCCCAACTGTAATATTTTGTGGTGAATTTTAGTTATTTATAACAGGGAAGTTGAATGAGTGAATACTGAAACCTATTTATCAATTGGCAATTTATTAATTCCATCAGTAATTATGGCAAATTTTGGTAGGATCATAAATAAATTCGTCTATTACGTTTATCAATCAGTTTTTGTACAACAGCTGACGCATGCCCCGTGATGTTATTAATGACGTATTGCGCATTGCGCGAGCCAAGCAACCGCCACCCCGCTGTTCGTGGTTTCTGCCCTCTGCAACACGCCCGGCGCCATTATCCAAATATCCATGTTGAGGTTGCGTTGTTTGTTTTTGTACTTGTGGGTCCTTTTCTTTCTACATATTTAAGATTTGGTAAGTAAAATTAACAATAATATGATCCTCATGTACTGTAACTTATTTATGTTTTGAAATAACCCACATTATGGATAAATAGAAAAGAGACGTGCAACCTAACCTAACAAATTTGGTATAAACAATTTTGGCCGATATGAGTACTTATTTCTGTAAATCTTGTACTTTGTGATCACTCTTGTTTCTTATATATTCAATATTCTAACTGTTTTTCCCAATTTTTAGAAGAATACACAAACATGTTTCACGTTGTGGAGTACGAAGCAGGCCTGCTTGGACTAGTTCGAGATGATGAGTGGTTGACATCGAGGAAGCAAGAAAGTTTTTAGCCTCCGTTTAAATTAACTTCACAATAAATGTTTGGTTAATGGAGATCCTGCATGTGAAACGTGGATGGTGTACGCTGTAAAGCGAATATTTTCTAGTACTGGTCAGTATACGAACGTTACACAGTAATCTTGCAATTTTGGGATCTATATTAACACATGTCTCAAAGCAGCACAAGTTGAAAAATAGATTGTTGCAATATTTCTTTCATACAGGATTGTTTTCTGTGCTCTTTATTTTCAGTATCGTTAATGAACCCATTAAAAAGCTTAGTTTTGTCTGCAAGTAGTGAAGAAAATGTAAACAAATTTTTGTTGACTTCGGTTAAAATAATAGCAGTTTTCAAGAAAAATCTAGAATTCAAATTTGTTTCTACATACAAACAGATCTTTATCTCATATGTAATTTATAATGTTTATATCATACCAGTAGGTATATTAATTGATAATTATTACTCTATTTTAAGGTATGTTATAACAAAATAACGCTCCAGGGAAATTATTTTTTTATAATGTTATTATGAAAAAGTAATAGTAATTTACGATTCAAGTAATGTTATCAAGTTTTTTACATTACGAGAGAATAGTATGAATGAACGAGCGACGTTACGAGCGAGTTCTTTAAAATTGTCGAGTACTGTAGAAAGCAGATAACGTTACGTATATCGTAACAAGGTTTATTTTATCCTAAAATTCTATTTTTTAAAAAAGGAAAAATTGTTATTAGTGACAGAACAGCGAGACTTATATCGGCTGTGGTGGTATCACTGGTAAGATGGTAACACTGTCAGATTATGTTAAATTCGAGATTAGCAGGTTAAGTTTTGCGTCAGTCTGTGTCAAGTAACAAACACAACCTAACCTACTAACATCGAATTTGACATAGATTGACAATACACGTCAGTACTGCCAACATGTGATTAAATGCTAATAAAGTATTGTATGTTATTTTTCTTAACGACACTCGTGTTGTTAAATGCACTTAACGCAACTTGTTGCTAAGGAGTTATGCTTATAATCGTAGTAACATAATAGGATAAAATAAACACTATTTGTTTCCATTGAAAATTACAAGCGATAACTAGGAAAATGTAATTCAAAATCACTTTGACTTGAATTAGATAAGAAAACTGGTATGACATACAACGTTGAAAGCATTATGAACTAAGTGCCGCGATTGTTGTACACACCTCGGGCCAAAGGATCTTGGTTTGTACACTAACAATTTTGGGGGCTTATTTTGCTCATAATGCCCTTGATACTTTAAACTATTAGCACCCCACACTACAACCTTAATTCTACTTTAAACTAGATAATGCAATAGCAATATAAAGTTTTAAAATCTATAAACCTTGCCTAAACTATAATAATTATATTTGTATTTTGAAGTGCGATTTATATTTGTAGCGGGTCAAATTTAAATGACGTGGATTTAATATTAATTTTGTCTTTGCATTTCCAGAAAATATTTTAAAAGCAAGAGAAACGCTAAAGGAGGCCAAAAGTGAATCAGAACTAGTTTCTGCATCGGAAGAAACGAAGGTGAGAAAAAGGAAGGCGAAGAGAAGAATTTTATACAGCAGTGATGATAGTGGAGATGAAATAAATAAAATAAAATAACATAAACCTTATTTTCTGAACCTTGCAAGGTTGATATACTTGGTGCTTTTTAATATTGCTGAAAATTATTCGTTTTTCAAATGTATTATAACTTACTTGTTTTATACAAGATTTGTAAGTATTGTATTTATGTTTTCCTTTATGTATAATAAATGGCATTTTTATTTACACTTGTTTATTTGTCTTTTCATACCTACCGATTAATACAGAAAGCTGAGTTAGATTATTTGTTGGCTTTTGGTTGTTAAATTGTTGGATGCTGGTTGGGAATACTTTAATGTGTATAGTTGGCCCTCAGTTGGGAAATCGATGGTTGGGGTTTGACTGTAAAAGAGGACATTACATACCGTTGGCCAACTGTGGGACACTTCAATGAGCCAACGTTGGCCCAACCATTTTGTGCTACTAGGGTATAGAATATTAGTCAATTTGATGGAAATCAACTATGATTATGTTCCAAAGTTTTTGAATGATTTTGAACATTTTGGAGAAAGTAAGAATGATGTTTCACCAATAAGACATCCAGTAACAGCTACAACAACCAAAACTGTTTGTTTGATTTTTATATACGCGCACGTGAAATAGGATACGCGAAAGATCAAGCTCCGAGCCGAGCGCTAAGATAAGAAAAACAAAACCTAAACAAATATAAACATCTGTGAAGCCGGAACGTGAGATTTTATTTTGTGCCACAGACACACAGACAAACACACATTAAGGAAAATTATATTATAGATTGACTCTGCTATTTGGCGTGTTAAACCAATTTTGCATTTCAGACTATCAACACTAACTTTTAAAATCTGTGTATACAGATTGCATAAATTGTACAGAACATGGCAATTCCATGAGTTGGAAAAGGTTCAAATACTATTTGCCATAAGAGTAGCTAGCCGACATGGAAAATGGAATAATTATTTTGGTAGCTAGGCAACAAGTAGACTACAATACAGTGACTTTATATGAGACAGTGGCGACAATAGAGTGTATTCTTTTGTATTGGTCGCTCGAATCGGCCGCCATTAAGAGGCAAAATTTGTAGATGCTTTTGTTTGTTTATACCAAATCGAGGTTAGCAGGTTAGGTTTTGCGTCAGTTTGTGTCAAATTAGAGGTTAACAGGTTATATTTTGCGTCAGTTTGTGTCAAAACTGACGCTAAACCTAACGTGATAACCTCGAATTTGACATAGACTTACAGTGCCACCAACATATTATTTATACCTTGTGTAACCATGACCATGGCCATCTCGGTGGTTAAGTGGGCTTGTTGTCTGCTTAGCAACCAGGTGGACATGGGTTCAAATCTGGCCGTAGCCGAGAATTTTCTCGGAGCGGTAGTGGATTTGAACTCATTAGTTGAGTTAGATGTAAGTTGTTGTGTGTGTGGTATGTTTGAATGCGGGGGAGCGTAGTGTAAGTCGCGTGCGGCGCATTACCTCCGTTGCACTTCCCGCGAGGTATGAATGGTCCTCGACACCGAAAGGTAAAAGAGGCTATAGATTATGTATGTATGTAACCATGACCATTCAAAAACGTTCAATTTATTAAAGTTAGTAGGCCATTGGCCGCAATTTTGTGGAAAATTGTGCCTATTGTCGCCACTGTTTCTATCAAGGCACTGTAGACTACAACAGTACCATTTTGTTTTCTCTTGGTAAAATATATATTCATCGCAGTCTAGTAAGTGCTCTGTATTCCTTACATTTATAGGCAACCGTTATAAACATATCAAATGTAACAAAAGTTTGGCCCAATTTGTAAAGCAAGTGCCTACCTATAGCTTATTATTTAACATTATTTACATTTGTTATATACCTATTTATTACTATTTTTAGAAATCACCTGGAATTACAAAAAAATTCTCCTATAGCACGCATTTTAGCTCGAACCTGACGCATTTAGTCTTTGAATTACTAAAATATCCACAAACCTGATAGATGTGCTTTCATAACTGGTCCTCATTTCTCCTTTCCAGTAAATTTAAATATGGAACTTCTTTTTCACAATCCCTGATTATAGACTAAATAATTCTACAGAAAGTGTTGATTTCAGAAAATTTTAACAATTTCTCGTTTGGAAAGTTGGCCAACTAAAATATAAGTACTTTTACATCCTTCTGTTTAATAAGACATTCTAGCAAAATTAGTAAACGAAATGACATGACAAATATGAAAAATTACTTTCTGCAGTTTTATTTTCAGTTGCGACAAGATATTGATCATACATTACACATTCAATAGCAAAAAAGGTTGTGCCAAAACTGTTGTTGCATGCTTCATGTTGTGCCTGTACCTTGCATGAGCAATATTGTCATCGGCACCAATCGGGCGCAGTTCATCCACGCTCTGCTGTTGTGACACCGTGTACTTTATAATGCAATGCTAAGCAAGCACGGTAGGTGCGGCTGTTGTGACACCGTGCACTTTATAATGCAATGCTAAGCAAGCACGATAGGTGCAGGTTTGTAGCAGAGCAATTAAAGCGCCTGACTCCCAATTTGATCCTGCCTGGAAGCTACACTTCGAATATCAACGGCTGTTTAAATTTTTGTTACAAATTGATCTAATTCGCATTACTAAATGTTTCTTTTTCAAAACAGTATAAGTAGATAGTTTATCAAACTATCTAGATTACTCAATAATGTCTCAAAGTTTCATGGAAGGTTTCCACACGCATAATTTTAAGAACCCCTTTGTGGGTTTTTTAAAACATTTAAACTCGTCGGCCATGTAATGTTATGATAGTAATTAAAAATTTTAAGGAAATATTAACATATTAATAGTGCACGTAACTTTTCACGAATTAGCGTTGCAAAGAAATAAAGTTCACCATCTAACCTCTGGCGCTTGGTGAATAATCGAAAAGCGGCGTGAGCTGCGAGCTGCCATTCATGGGAGCTCCGACGTCGACGGCTAGCTACACGTAGTGCCTTCAATTAAGCTGCCGGAATTGGAATGTGGAGAACAACTTGCTTTCATTCGCCCACCGCAGAAGCACAGATGAATAATGGTGAGATAATCCCTCGTAGGGTAATCGTCGAGAAAAATACGCCTGTTCCAAAGGCTACTATAAGAAAGCTAAAAGCGACTAATTAATATGGGAATTATAAAACTGGTCCATCCATCATACCTGATTTATTTTCAGCTCTCAAAATATAATGCATAATTAAGCACACGATTTTTCGTTCAGCGAGCCGCTAGGCCAAGTTGCCAAAAGAAGAATGCGTTTAGGCCAAATTGCAAGACGCTGGGAAAGAGAAGATAACAAAAGCGCTGCACTCGGCCGATAGTGAGCACGCAGGTATACAAATGGACGAAACTGGGAAATTAACAATTCGAAATGCGAACTGATTACTACTTGAATTAAATATACAGGTTAAAGCAGAAATAATTGGGTAAATAGAGAAAATAATTAAGCGGCGCGAAAAATGGTTTCAAACTGTATATTTTCTGGCTGAATAAAATAAGTACATATATGAAAAGCATTAAGAAGAAATGCAGCAGTATGTCGAGTACCTCCTTGCGTGAATTATTTGCTTTCTTTACTATTTAGATACGATTCAGGTAGATGACGTGACCTAGTTTTAAAAAAATATATCTTCGTGGCAGGATTAAAAAAGCTAGCTATAGAAACGTCAAATACAATTTATAAATTACTACAAATTTTTCCTACTTAGTTTTTGTGTACGTCTAATAATAAAGAAAGTATACCACAGTGAACGTTTGGTATAACTATATTTCTGCATTTATCTAGTTTATCAAATTTCTTTTTTATTTGTACAACCTTTGTCCCATTTAATCAGCTCTCTTAACTGTTAGCTTTTGAAACTCAAGCTTAGCATGTCATTTTGTAACAATGTATACCTCTAAGGCTGTGGACATTAAAAAATAAATAAATAAATAAAAAAGTGCAAATGTTGAACTGAATAAATATTTGAATGCAAATTGGAAATGAACCGATGAATAATTAAATCAATCAATATTATGCAGTATGTTGAAAAACTACGATTTGCTTGCTGGTACATTGTTAGGTTACACTTGATAAGCAACAGAAAATAGTAAAAAATATTTCCTTGTCAATCCTCCAAGATATTGCCATTACTTAAATAATAAAATTGGCAACACTGTTGTTTAAAATGTAGTTGGAATAGAAAAACATAAAATATGGGTTGGCTGGAACTTGTTGAAGTTACCAAATACAATAATTTATGCGGTTGTTACAATCTTCATCAAATAGAGTGAGAATTCTAGTGTAGTGTTATGATGGTACGTTTCATTATGCAAAAAATCCCAAATTAATCTATGACCTGTTCCCAATACTTTGAAACAATTTTTTGGCTTAGCCTAATTGTTTCGCCATTTATCCAATTATTTCAGTTTTAACCTGTATATTTTTAGTTAAATTATAAATCCTTTTGCATTTCGAATTCGTAAATTTTCCAAACCAACGCATTTTGTACCTGCATCAAGTTCTTATCGTTTGCGCAATGCCCTCTCGACCTCCGCTATCTCTTATCAGAGTGCGAGCCTTCCTCGAGGAAACGAATTTTCGTCCGAGGCATTTATTCTTCTCGCCTCGCGCGGCGCATTTCGCGCGGCCGAGATTTTATGTTAATTATGTCAAATTACGTGCGCTCAACCAATTTCAATGAGCAGTGTGTTTCCTAAGGGCTGATTTTGATCAGGTACGATGGCGCTTTGCTGTTTTATTATTCGCATAGTAATTATATTTTTCTCAGCTCTTAATTACCAGCTTCATACACGAGTTTTTCTCGGAGGCCAAGCCTTATCGCACTTTCGACACCTGCTTGGTTCGGCGTTGCGGTCTTTTTGAGAATGCTTCTGCAGCAGTTTTCGGCGCATCCACGTCGATTTCAACGATATGGTCGCAGTTCACGACTAACTTATTTGAACCGAAGGGTGCAGCTACCCCGGGCTGGGTTTGCTGTTAGCCATTTGTGCGCGCTGGAGAAGCGAGGTTAGTTCCGAGATTTATCGTGTTTTAATACCTGGATTTTACATTTATTTAAAATTTAAATGCCTACGTTTTGCAATTATTAAAATGTAATGTTCAATTTGATACATGCTCTTGCTTTTTACATTAAATTTTCATGCTTATATCTAATTATGCCCAGTATTTAAATTTGCTATTTTTATGTATTTCGACCCTCTGTAAAAGGTACAATCACGCTTTTTTTATTGTCAATAGCCTAACAGAAGGTTTAATTAAATGACTGAGGTATGCATATCCCACGAATGTTTTTGGTAAATTATTAAAATAACCCGAAAGGGGTTCTTAATTTTATGCGTGTCGCAACCTTCAGTTAAGATACACAATTTTGTTATTACATTATTTACATTTTAATTATCCTGATCATTGATTACTGACATTTCAAAACTTTTATTAATTATTAATTAAATGCTAGTCACTTGCAATTTATTTTTCTTCTTATTATTTGAAATCTTTTGATTTCTGGCGCCCATTTCCATTTCCTTTTCCTTTTTTTGAAGACATTCCAGGGTACATAGCTGATGATTTGAACCTACGATCTAAGGCCGCCGAAATTTAAGCTAGCTAGGGCCATTGCGGTGAGTAAAGAGTTTTTCAGAGCTGCCGTGGTGTATAAATGGTAGGGGGGTTGATCTGCGATTTTTACTACCATTGCTTATTTTATTAATTAATCGCAGGTCGGCTTCCTTATTGTTTCAACTTGTACAATACTTCTAGCGCTTCTTGATTTATTTTCAATTCTGTTCAGCACAGCTTCTTCCATTTGTGGATTTTTCAACACCCTGTATATTGTTTCGGTTCTGTGGTTTACCTAATTTCTCTAGATTCGTCTATATTATCATGCTTTATTATACCGGGTGGTTGGTCATACCATTTTTATGGAAAAATATGGTAGTGGTACTTAATTAAAGAGAATAATTTTCCACGTTGTTTAGTACTGAAAACTTATTGGATAATGTTAATTGTGCATAAACCTATTTTTTTTAATGAATCATTGCATTTGAACAATCTGTCCAAAGTGGACAATAAGTTCTAAGTATGTGGGACTTAATATATTTACAATATATTATATTTACAAGTGACTTGTAGGAAACACTCCATTGAGTGTTCACCTTCTTAGCTTCCAGGTACGTTAATAACATATGCTGTTTACATGTTTATAGCCTAGACACTAGTTAGTTATACAGTCTCTCAGGTAGGTCTGAAGGTTTAAAACGTTTTAATCGTCTTAACTCATCTGTTGCATCCATAAGTTTATCTACCAATTTATTGGGATGCACTTTCAGTCTATCACTGTACTTAACACTTTTGTTTTGAATTTCTTCTTGCACGGTAGGTACACTTAAGTCTTTATGTATCACAGTCTTGGGAACATACCATGGTGCATTCACTATTGTTCTTAAAGTTTTACTTTGGAACCTTTGAATAATTGCAATATTGCTTTTGCTTGCAGATCCCCAGAGCTGGGCCCCATAACTCCAAATTGGCTTTATAATTACTTTATATATAAGTAATTTATTTTCTGTTGTTAGTTGTAACTGTTTGCCTATCATCCAATACATCTGTCTTAATTTGAGGCCCAGCTGTTTCCTCTTAGTAAAAATGTGTTTTTGCCAAGTCATTCTTCGATCTAAGTGTACTCCTAGATATTTTGCACTTTCTGCGTGTTGTAGTTGTTTATCATTTAACGTAATGGGAGGGCAGTTTTCTCTTTTCGTAGTAAACGTCACTTGCACTGATTTATCTTCGTTTGCTTTCATTTTCCACTTTTTTAGCCATATTTGTATTTTGTCTATAGTACACTGTAGGTTTTTAGTGGCAATTTCAGGTCTGGGGTGAAAGCATAGTAGAACGGTATCGTCTGCAAATGTAGCAGTTGTAATTAGTTTAGATTCTGGTAAGTCTGCTGTATAGAGTAAATACAGAACCGGTCCAAGAACGCTACCTTGTGGAACCCCAGATGCTATAGGGTGTAGATCTGTTAATATATCTTGTTGTTTTACTAAGTAGTGTCTTTCGGTAAAGTAGGACTTGATTAGTTCATAAAGAGGGTGTGGGAGGTACTTCTTAATTTTGTAATGTAGCCCTTCATGCCAGACCTTGTCAAAGGCCTGGCTGATGTCGAGAAAGACGGCGCAGCAATACCATTTTCGTTCGAGAGCATTGTTAATTTTTTTTACCACTCTATGAATTTGCTCAACTCTACAGTGATAATTTCGGAATCCGAACTGATGGTCTGGTATTAGCGGGTTTTCCTCAATCACCAGTTTTAACCTTTTTAATATTATTTTTTCAAAGACTTTTGAGATAATTGGAAGCAGACTTATCGGGCGATAGGATGTTACTTCTCCTGCGTTCTTACCAGACTTGGGGATCATTATTATTTGTGCTATTTTCCATCACATTGGGTAATATCCTAATGTCAGTGAGGCGTTGAATATGAACAGTAGACATTTAACTCCCTTGTTTGGTAATTCTTGTAGAATTTTGCCTGTAATTAAGTCAAACCCTGGTGCCTTTTTGGGATTAGTTTCCTGATTGATAATGTTTTCTACTTCTGCATATGTGGTTTTCTTAATGGGTGTATGCATCTGAAAGGGAGCTTTGAGGAAGTTTTTAATTGCATCGTGATCTTCTTGAGATGTCCCTGTATCAAACGGTTTGAATCTTAGAACAGAAAATAGACAGGAAGCCGCATTTGTAAGAAATCCGTGCGACCGCGATGGGTTTTCAAAATGGCGGATGGTTGTTTCCTTTTGGCAGTGGCGTATCATATCGAGAGGGTGCATGTGCAGCAAACAATTTCAACAGTTTTATTAAGTGCACTTTACATTATGTGATTTATGACTACATGTGAGTTTGTGTGACTTCAGTCACTGTCTGTAATTTAAATTGCTTCCTCAGATTGTGTGATTACAAATAATGACCCCATTATACGTTCCCTTCTATGCCCATGACTATTGTTGTGTACAAGTATCTATGACAAGTGACATGTTCAGAGAAATTATCTCTCTATTTGAAGTGAAAAGTAATATTAATACTTACTGATGGAATGTAATCCCCAAAGTCCTGGCATTTGGGGTCTGAGAACAGCCAAAATTAGTCTCAAACTGACTAAAACTCACAACTGTCA
The DNA here is from genome assembly GCA_940337035.1 of Agriotes lineatus. Lineage (NCBI taxonomy): Eukaryota > Metazoa > Arthropoda > Insecta > Coleoptera > Elateridae > Agriotes > Agriotes lineatus. The sequence continues at coordinate 38,999,687 of OW679198.1, forward strand.
AACCGGTATCACACCTCATTAATCATACATGGGTTTTCAAAATGGCCGTTTCCGTCGCCTAGATGTTACAGCCAAGTTAAGGGAAATGCGCCTTCCTGTCTATTTTCTGTTCTAAGGTTTGAATACTTCTGTAAGATGTTCTACAAATACTGCAGCCTCTTGTTCATTAGTTTTAGCCCAACTGGCATTTTTTCTCCTATTGGTGGAATATGTTGTCTTGGTCTTTATATTTTCTTTGTAGATTTCCACAACGAATAGTCAGTTGCTTCTGTTGCTGATATTCCTGATAGATATTCTTGAATAGCTTCCGTCTTCCACTCCGATAGCAACTTTTTCAGATCCTTGGTAGCTTTATTGAATTTTCTTTTATCCTCAATTTGTCTAGTTATTTGCCAACGTTTCCTTAATTTCCGCTTTTCTGCTATTTTTTGTTTAACTATAATGGGACAGTATTCTTTATTTTGTTTATTTCCCTGAGTTTGAGTGGCTGCCCATGCTGCAGTTTGGATAACTTTGGTTATTTTGTCAACTGCTACATCTACGTCCTCTGGGGTTTTGAGTGGAATTTGTATATCGAGTGACTCATCTATTTTTTCTTTGAATAGTTGCCAATCAGTTCTGTTGGTGCAGAGAACTGGCTGCTTTGGTAGATACTGAATGTCTAAGAACATCGTGATAATGACTGGAGACTGATCCGAAGAGAGGTCTAAGGTGGATTAGATTTTGGTTTTTCTGTTGTTTATCCCTTTCGTGATACAGAAATCTAAGAGATCCGGTATTTTATTAGAATCCGTGGTCCAGTGTGTTGGCTGCCCTGTTGATAGATAACCCAAGTTATACTGTTTCATAGTTCGAAGTAGCTCTCTGCCCTTGGTTGTTGTCAGTCTTGAGCCCCAGTATGTGTTTTTAGAGTTATAGTCCCCACCTGCTATGAACCTGTTGCCTAAGGTTTTAAAGAACTGTCCGTAGTCGTCTTTCTTATTCTTATATTTTGGTGGGCAGTATACTGCTGACAATGTTAGGTTGTTGATATTTTGATTGTAGTCGCTTACAAGTATTCTTGTTGGAATTTGTCGAGTTCGTGGTGTTTGATGTTATTTCTAACTAGAATCGCTGTTCCCCCATGTGCTGTTTCATCAGGATGGTTTGTATTATACACTGTATAGTTGTGAATCTTTATGTGACTTTTATTAGTAAAACGCATTTCTGAAATTAACATAATATCAATTTCATAGTTTTGTAGGAAGGTTTGTACTTTATAGCTGTGTTGACTGAGACCGTTGGCGTTCCACACTGCTATTTTCAGTATTTGCGCCATTAAGCTACTTTATTGACAAGTGCATTATCGTCCCCATTTGTATGATCAGGTTTTTCATCATGACTTTCAATTCTGTTATGTCGTTTAGTTGCTCTTGAATTTCAGTTCTGATTTGGTTGGGATTATTATTGTTTTGTGTTGGTATAAAATTTTGTCTTGTTTGAGCGTAGGTTAATCCAGGTTGTACGTTTGATGTATATGTTTATATATTTATATATATTTTGTTGTACTTGTTTATACAGTGCGCACCAAAAGTATGGAACATACCAAATAAAACTGAAATAAATGTTTTTTTGTAAAAATCCCGAAACACGTCAATTTTCTTGTTTAAAAATACACATTGGCATATCAAAATCATTTTCCTAAATTCATTTGTTTGTAAGTGATGACGTCATCAGTATTTTTTTTAAATGTCAACCCCATTTTTTGAGTTTTTGATAGATCATTCAATTGTTTAAATGACAGTATAAAAATGTTGATACCTTACATAAGAAAATTTTCGAGAAATAAATTATTTTTTATCCTACATGATTAGAAAATCGAATTTTACCATCTCCATAGAAACGAGAAAGTGTGCGTTTCTAAGGCTAGCCCTGCAAAACAACCCCCAATGGCTAGCCAAGAAAAAAAAATTCGACGTTTTCCAGTAGGGGACGCTGCAACAATCTGTCAAACCAAATTTTTAAAAAAATCACGTTTGTAATTTACTTTTTTGCTTTAAATAATAGCTATTCTCCTTTTATAAAAATATTTGCTCAATAAAACTTAATTTTAGCAATATATTCGTTACATTATTAATATAAAATAAACATCAGATAGATTTCTGTAGAAGCTTATGTCTAACTACGGGTAGATGGCGCTGCAGTTACAAACGCTATTCGATGTGCCAACATTTGCAAATTGTTTTATTATTGTTGACAGCTCTGTCAATTTCAAAATAATAACCTGGATGAGAGCTATGTGGAAAAAATTATTGCAGGATAGCAAGGATAGTGTTGTAGGATGAAAAATAATGTATAAACCATGTGCGGTAAAGTGATTTTCCAGGCTTCAAGAAGTGTACAGGCTCGATAAAGCTCGCCTGTCCATTTCTTCTTTCAGCCTGGAAAATAATCACTTTACCGCCTAGGTTTACAATATACTATAATGTTTAATAAACACATTCTTAACAAATGTTGAAACATGATGTTTAATGGTATCAGTATCGAGAAAAGAGAATCAAAGGTAACAAGAAACAAATGCCCGTAATCTAAACAAATGCCCACAAGTTGTCAATTATTCAGAAATGTTAGTTGTCGACACATCGTTTACTTGCTTTCCTGCAAGGTGGATCGGTAGAAGAGGACCACTAGAGTGGCCAGCTAGGTCGCCTGACCTTACACCCCTCGATTATTTTTTATGGGGCTATTTAAAATCAAAAGTATATTCTACTAGACCGCAAGAGATCGAAGATCTGAAAAATCGTATTCGACAGGAAATTCAAATTACTGAAGATGTTATCCATAATGTCTTAAGAGAATATGTGGAGAGACTTGCTTATTGTGAAGAAGTGAATAGACGGAATTTTGAGCATTTACTTTGATACCTGCAGTTGCTTTTACATTAAAATCTTCTGTGTATTCATTGTTTATTGTGGTTTTCAATAAAGGCGTTTATTAAACATTAAATAATTTATTTCTCGAAAATTTTCTTATGTAAGGTATCAACATTTTTATACTGTCATTTAAACAATTGAATGATCTATCAAAAACTCAAAAAAAATGGGGGTTAACATTTAAAAAAATTACTAATGACGTCATCACTTACAAACAAATAAATTCCGGAAAATGATTTTGACATTCCAATGTGTATTTTTAAACAAGAAAATTAGACGTGTTTCGGGATTTTTACAAAAAAACATTTATTTCAGTTTTATTTGGTATGTTCCATACTTTTGGTGCGCACTGTATACAGTGCATCCTCTGTAGTTTGCAGGATGGTTTTCATGACAGTTTGCACATCTTACATCCGTATCTCTTGTATTTCTGAGGCAGTCCTTGGTGAAATGATTTCCGATACATTTGACACAGTGCGGATCTTTTAAGCAGAAGTTTTTTGTGTGTCCGAAACCCTGACATCTTATACATTGCGGAACGTCTCTGCTAGGGTGAGGTGCCTCGAACTGTACGACTGTGTTCATTAGCAGTTTAATTTTGTATGTCTTATTGTTATCGTTTTGTTTTAAGTCGACAAAAAACATTGGTAATTCTTTTTTTATTTTTCTTTCTTTAATATTCCATATATTGGTTACTTCATGTCCCATACTTTTCAGGCTTTGCTTTATTATTTCAGTTTCTGTTGAATGATGAATATTTTTTTAAGACTACTCGAAAGGCTTTATCTTTTTTTGGTTTATAGGTGTGATATTGTGTGTTCTTTTCTTTTAAAGCTTTTATAATTGCATTATAAGTTACCCCTTCCAAAGGTTGTATTTTTACTTGTTGGTTGCTTAGTGCTTTGAGTACATATTTTTCTTTTGCGATACTTTCTAGCAAAGTTATTAATAGTTTGATACTTTCAACACCGGCTACAAATATTGGTGGTGGTTTTGGTTCCTTGTCTTCCTCGATAATTTCTTCAACATCTTGCATTTCATTTTCTTGTACGTTTTCATTTCTTAAGGTAGAAAACCGGATATTGATTGTAATGTCTTTTCCCAGCCAATAATCATTAGTTTTCGTTAGTTTTTGTGTATCCAATATTTCTGGACTTCGCATTCATTTGTTATGCTGTACTATTTGCCATTCATTTTCATTGCGTGTTAGATGTAGTGGTGGTATCCCTAAGTTAGGCGTGGTTTGACTGAAGTATGTTAATTGTTGTTGCTGAAGTAATGGTGGGAAATTTTGTTGTGAATAGTAAGGCATGTTTAATACTTGCGTGTATTGTGTAGCTGCATTTTGATCATAATATAAGTTATTTTTTGACTGACCTGGTTGGATGCCGACGAAATTGCGGTTATAAGGAGTGTTAGCCATTTCGGATATTTAAATATTAAATGTTGAACAAGCGTGATATCACATAGACACCTGGTTTATCAAATCACAGAGTACACGACTTTATGCTTCTAATCACAAGCGGTTACTATAAAACTATTAATTTTAAAATTTAGATATTCCCAAATATACCAGGTGCCCCAAAAAGGAGTGGTAACTCTTCCGAATTGTCTCAACAGATGTCGCTTTATCTAAAGTACAGCGACCAAATACTTATAATTTTTAAATTGAGTTGGTATCACTTAATTTAAAAATTATAAGTATTTGGTCGCTGTACTTTAGATAAAGCGACATCTGTTGAGACAATTCGGAAGAGTTAACACTCCTTTTTGGGGCACCTTGTACGTGAGGGGAATATCTAAATTTTAAAATTAATATTTTTATGCACAATTAACATTATCCAATAACTTTTTAATACTAAACGGCGCGAAAAATTATTCTTTTTAATTTAGTACCACTACCATTTTTTCCCATAAAAATAGTGAGCAGAAATATGCATAACCGTGATAAGCTATGTAAATTGCCTATGTTCAGAGGTATGACCAACCACCCGGTATAAACGTTACTTTCAAATATACCTGCATGACAATGAGTTCCTTAAGGTTCCAAGATCTTGCTTGCCACTCAATTGAATCTCTCATTCCACATAATTGGGAATATTACTAAATACTTAAGGTACATACTATAAAAAGTAATATTTATAAAATGACAAACTAGCTGCGTATGACTTACTGTTTCCACTTTTTTAGGAGTTCATATTTTTCACCTATGAAAAAAACGCTTTGGTATTCGAGGTTATTAGGTTAGGTTTTCCGTCAGTTTTGACAGAGACTGACGCGCAACCTAACCTGCTAACCTTGAATTTGACATAGACTTACAGTGCCACCAACATATTATTCGTATGTTTGAATTTCCACAGCCCGCTGAGGATCAGTTTTTTTAGGATCTCTCGATATGTAATTTAAGCTGCTTTGAGTCTATTCTAATAAATTCCTCATACAGGGAAATAGCGAGTAGACCACCCAAATACAGACAACAACAGATTTCAAAACGTAATATATTTTTCTGCAGAATAAAGCAACTATTTAACAAGCCTTAGCTTTTATAATGTAATTACTAATACTCATAAAAATTATAAACGAATATATATTTGTATCTGATATCTTTTAGGAAAACATAAATATGTATAATTATAGTTAAGAATAAAATACATTTAATAACTCAATGTAATAATCCAATCGTACACATACAGAGAATTATCTTAAAAAATCTGTTTTGCATCACAGTCTTAATTATTAGAAATTGAGCTAACTAATACAACAATGCCCTATTAGTTCACCTTGATATGATGTCAAGTTAGGTATGAGCTTACGTAAATCTGGTACACTTATAGCACACAAATTGTACAAATTTATATTTGACCAATCGTTAAAATAATATATCAATACTAAGCCAAACATCATGTCAGAATGAAATTACCAGACGTCAAAAATAAAAAAATATCAAAATTTTGTATTTTTGTAAATTAAATTGATTTTATTGCTTTACGTAGATCATAAAATTGGTAAATTGTATATTCTTTAATTTTAAACAGAAAACCGCTACCACCATATGGTTCTAATTTAGCTTAGAGCAGCGGTTCCCATACTGTTGTTCGGCATACCACTGGTGGAATGCGGAACCCATCCAGATAGTATGCAATTGTATTCCAAAGCGGTATATGAACCAGACAGAAACGTGAATTGTGGTACGTAAGTTGAAAAGTTTGGGAACCGCTGGCTTAAGAATCAAAATTTGTAAAACCGAATTTGACTCTCAAGCAACAGATGTGGAAATGGAACTAATATATAACCAAATCTGAAAATAGAACCAACATTGCCAACAGATACAATATCTCAAAGAAAAGAAAATTATTATTTCACAAAGTTTAATATTTACGTTTCAATGAATCCTGAATGATATGAATTATTATCCATTTACTTGACATCCGCACCGTCAGTGCCAAATTTTTACAAAATGTCTTGACTATAAAGTACATTTTTTTTTTTCTATAGCACATGTTAAAGTGTGCTTTTATCAACTCAAAACAAAAGGTCAAGTTTTACTTTAACAGCAAGGGTAGATAAAGTAGCACTTTAACATCAAGGATAGATAAAGTAATTTAATTTTCTAACTTTTGTTTAAATTAAATATGACATCTTCGTATTATCGTAGCAACCCAATCTAGCTACTGACATTTTGAAATGTCATTATTTTCTTTTGAAATTGTTAAAATTCTTGCTATAGAAAAAAATATTGTATTATACACGACGATAAAGTTATTTCTATCCACTCTTGAATCATTAACGTCTCGACTTCGTCTCGACGTTAAACGATTCACTCGTGGATAAAATTTAACTTTATCGTCTTGTATAATAAATTACTATTCTATAATATTCAAGGTCAACCTTCTAGGGGATAAGTTACATTCCTGCAGGGTTCCTAGTTTTAATAATGTTGGTACATAGATTTTTAGTGCTTTTTTCCACTAAAAAATGATTTGTCATTCTAACAGATACGTCATAATAGTGGGTAACGAACAGCATAGTAAAATATTGCAAATTTATTAATTATTAAATTTACAATATTTGAAAATAATGAACGTTTGATTCTATGTAAAAAAATTAAATTTGTCAAGAGTTCAAATTAAGTAACTTTGACATTCAAAATTGACAGATAACCATAATTTTGATAAAAGTTCTACCAACACGACGTATAAAAATTTCCTAGCGTTTTACTCACAAATCTACCAACATTGTAACACTTTGACAGTTGTTATAGAAAAAAACGTACTTTACTTCCAAAAACGTGTTTTTTATTAGACTGTACATTAATTTAATTATTAAAATGTGAAATATAGCAGTGATGCCAACATACTGTCAGTTTGACAGTTATTATAGAAAAAAAACGTACTTTACTTCCAAAAACATGTGTTTTTTATTAGACTGTACATTAATTTAATTATTAAAATGTGAAATATAGCAGTGATGCCAACATACTGTCAGTTACTGACAGTGCGGATATCAAGTAAATCGATAATACAGTGGAATTCCGATTATTCAAGTCCCAGTTATTCGAGTGTCCGCGTTATTCAAGCAACCTACTTTTATTAACTGCTCCGTGTTATCCAAGCTAATCCTGCATTTTAACCGGGTTATTCATCTGGTGTCGTGATTGTTTTCTGTTCTTGGAATTGCACTTCCGTTTAGTTTATTCAGTGAACTGTATTAAGTCATTTTGCACTATAAACATGTACGAACCGGTAGCTCTAAAAAAGCCTAAGAAAGTGCTGGTTACTCTTGCCAAAAAATTGAAGCATTAAAGGTGGTATATATGGCATACAAATTAACAAACTTGGTTGTGTCAATAAAGTTGATTTTTCGTGTAGTTTTTTCTTCCAACAGTCTCTGTAATATCCGAGTTTTTTTTTTATCCGAGCAGGAGCTGGTCCACATTAGGTGGATAATCGTGATTCTACTGTACTCAGATGTGTTACAAAATCGCAACAGCTGCTACAATTTTTTTTTCAAGTTTGTTACATCACTAGAAATCGCGTAATAATTTTTTTACAAACATTACAGTACAACAGATTTAATTTCTTTGGAAGTTCTTGATAGTATATTATAGTCAAAAGCATGAATGCACTGTATGAAAATGCAGTTAATTTTCTCCATCTTTGTACAAGGGCAAGCCGAATTTATTGAGAATCTAAAAATACTGTTGTCTTTAAAAACACATGATTTCAACACATTTTTATACAGGAGGTACCTACATGATTTAAGTGTTGCTTTAATGCTTGAAAGACGTATTTATTGGCAAATACTAATGTTGATTATTGGTATCAAAAACAATAAGGTAGAACTGCCTGTAATTACGTGAAAACTAAGCTTTGAATAAAAAAAATTATTACAATTTTTATTGAACACGTTTGTCCTGGGGCTTCTATCAGATGAAAACTCGATCCACTCATGTCCATCTACTGGAATTTTATCAAGTAAACCATCTAGTTTGAAGTTTCGATCGGATACATCAACTAAATCCGATCCTATAACTTTGGCGGCTCGAATTGAGCTGCTAGGTGGAACTCGGGGTAGATGACTATGCGTATTGTTTGCAAGAACATTTTGCTCCAGATCTGCTCAATTTTACCTTCCCTCTTCCCCTCGTGCACCCGCTTTATGGTTGGGGTTTTACTGTTCCACAACTGCTCCGTTAATTAGTTAGGTTAGTTTGACACTTGCTTGGTGAACTTTTACATGAATAACGTAACATTTTGAAAAATTGTTATTTTTTTAGAAGATAAACAAATGAAACTGCCTACTGTTCTTGCCGCTAGTATCTAACGGTCTCCTAGTGCTGTAAATTATAACAAATGACAGCATAAAATAGGTTAAGTCACATCATAGAATATCGAAACTATTCTGTGGTCATGTGATGAAGTGATTATACGTGTATTATTTAAAACTACTTTAAGTTGCATTGAGCTACACTAGAGCGTGTTACTCCTGCACATACAAACACCAAATCGAAAGTGCCTCAGCTGTTTTGGTGTAGAGCTAAGTTCAGGTAGATGTTTTGCCAAACCATTAAATAAACTAACCATCAAACTGTACACTTGGCAGTTTACCAACACCTGTTTTTGAATGTGCTATAGATTGTACCAGAGTTTCAAAATAAAATTACACACGAAAAGTTAGGTTACGTATGAATTTGACGTAGCATTTGAAGCAAAGTGAAGTTGGTTAATCAAATTTTTTTTAATGTATCATTTGTCTTCGTTCAATTATAACAAACTTGCTTGCGGATCGTAGACTCCATTAAAATACGCTATAGCTTGTAACGGGGACCGATTTGTATGATCGGATGGAGTTTCCATCCGATAGAAGCTCTGAGATAAATGTAACTCGTTGGGATTAACCAGGCCGTTTTATTGCCATTTCTGGAATACACTGTATGTACTGATTTAAAGAAGTTTACTACAAAGCAACACCCAACTAAATCAAAGGCTAAAATCAAAACAAGATCACGAGATAAAGCTGTAAATGGACATACAAAAAGGCTAGGGGAAGCCCACAACACCTGGAACAAGAAAATATCCAACGTATTGAAAATGAAAGGAAGTAATTTGACACAACTAAGAATATAATGAAATAAATAAAGTTCTGCATAGGAACCTCCCTCGATACCGAATATAGTCCAATCGACTCCCATCAGGAATGAAAAACAACAGGCAAAAATTTTACTTTTTAATAAACCAAATGGAAAGACATTTCCAATCAAATCAAGAAATGATAAGAAACCAGGTGGAACTAGTCTATAATGAGGAAATGGAAATTACAATGGTGACCCCAAAAAAACTTAAAAAGAAATTAAAACAATCATCGATACAAAGAAAACACCTGGATTGGAGCTCATTAGTACTACTAAAGCAGCTACTATGAAAAGTTATTATTAAATTAATAAACCTTATCACACGGGCCAACTATATGCAAGATAGTTAAGATCATAATCAGGGTGGGTTTGTAAATATCATATTTATATAAATATCAAAATATCAGAAATACATCAGAATTAGGATACAAAAGATAGAAAATTTAAGTAATTATGCAGTATTTTTTGATAAGTATAACACGTACATATTCAAATTAAAGCAGTTTAAAAGGGTTTTTAGAATTATTTTAATCAGTCAATTAATATCAATGAAGAAAGTTCGTTCATTCGTGCTTGAATATTACCAAGGGACTATTTACATCCAGTTTGAGGTGTTATTATTAAAGCTGATAATTATATGCACTGAAATGTACGAAAATATGCGCATATATATATGCATACATTTTGTTGACTATATGCACCCAAAGTTTCAATATATCCACAAAATATGCTCTATTTTTTTGAAAATAAGTATAAGTATTCTAAATAATGTAAAAACTTTCATTATTTTGTAGGAGTATATTTATTTATAATTTTTATTCAAAGGCGTCATTCAGTTTAACCTTTGACTGTATAAACATGGGACTGTCAATGCCAACTTCACGTTGTAAGCCAACAAAAAATGAGATTTCCCCTAACCCTGCCCGACTATTATTCGCCCAACACTCGAAGTTCGCCTCTTGAAGTGGATTCTATGTTGGATGTTTCCTTATACATTGCTGCTATGGGAAAAGTGGGGGTTGCTGGCAGTCCATGTTTATATAGTCAAAGATTTTAACAGGGACTTCCCCTTTCCTCTGCTTATTTCAATACACACACTGCACTCCAGCGACAGTGCCGGTCTCGAAAGGGCAGTTGAGTTGGCGCCTCTCAAAATTGACGCTTCAAATCAGCCTTTAAATATAGCACAATGGGTGTACTTACAATACACTAGAAAAATGCGTTTTTGGAATTTATAAATGGTAGTTCGCTGCACTATAACTCTGTTTTGCAATAAACACTGGCTGCTAGGCTCTTTCAGGCCGCATAAAATTAACTTGTATCGCCCTGAGCGAATTCACGTACTATACTTTCGAGTCGAATAAACCTATGCAGCTCTCAGAAGAAACTGTGTGCGAATGCCGTCTTCTTTGTTAAATTTGCATGAGTCAAAAATCCCCACCTCCCATGTACAGCATGTTTCTTGCTGCACTCGCGAAAACTAAAATTCACGATACACATCCAGCGCTGGACCAACTTTGCGAACATTTGCTTACATAAAATACAACAATAGATCTAATAAAAAAACATAGGAAATACAAGTTGGCTTCTACATTCAAACATGAAAATAAACATCGGTGAAGAATGCCAACTGGCCCATTACACAGCATAATTTTGGCCTTTGTAAATCATAGGAATAAAGAACAAAACTATTCTTGACATTCCATTAAATACAATTTTAAAAATCCATCTTAGAAGTTAAGTAAACTATTACTAAACTACATTTTTTTGAAAAAATTGAAAATGTTTTCTAAAATTGTATTTTTTGTCTCTTTGGCCACTTTCGACCAATGACTTCTGCTCTGGAGCTTTTAAATAGGAGTAAAATTTGTTGCCATTCACGTATCTATCAACCTTTAGTTAACCCGAAGAGTTTTATTGAAAACCCGAAGCTCGAACATTGATTGCCAAACCCGAAGTCTTCGGGTCAAAATGACAGTGTTGGCAACCCTAATTATGTCGGATATTGTAACGCAGCATCTTTGGACCAGTCCTATATCTTCTACATCTTTATGATATACTCCCAAGAGAACCATTTTTACTGATGATATTCTGCAGTTGGAGAAAGTTGGAAGAAGCAAATGATAAACGAGTCCATACTTGGGCACAACGATGGTGAACAAAGCACAACGAGAAAATCTGTTCGCATTATTTCCACAAATCTAAAACTATGAAAAAAAAAATACTTAATGGAGTACTGCAATCATAAAAATTCAGCTAAATAACTGGGTATACATCTAGAAGCCAAACTAATGTGGAAGAACTACATTAAAATGAAAAGAAAAATGTAAAATGCACGAAAAAGTACTGACTCATTGAAAGATTGCAGTTGTTCTACATAGCAAATTATTGCTTTATAAAGACATTTTAAAACCAATTTGGACTTAACGGCATTCAGTAGCTGTGGAGCTGTACCAGACCAACAAAAATGGCTATATTCACAAATTGTATTAAAATTCTACAAGTATTGTGGATGCTCCTTGGTAAAGTGCGTTAAAAAAAACGTTATCAAGTGGCCTTGTGTCAAATAATAATTTTTGAAAATCATGTCGGAACTTATTTCATGATTGTGTATGCACACAACCTCACTTCGACAACTTAAGCGACCGAGCGCGTTGAATTCTGGGTAGAGCGATGTAATAATTTACGTACAAATTCCTTAAGGAGAATTGTAATATTTATTATAAATCATTGCGAGGTGTCGACCGCTTGCCAAATTTTAGCTTGTGAAACCTACAAGTTTGTAAAATACATAGAGCTATTATGAATTGTCACATTCATGTACGTGACACAAATCCAAAATTAAGAGCTGCTCTGATGGGCTTATTAGAAATGTTGAGAACGCCTACCGAGTTTTCTTGGTCAAACTGGACTTAGACTTTAGTTAGTTAATAAGTAACGGTGTTAAACTTAAGTTGTTCTGTAAACGACAGAAAATAAATGCAAGTATTATACTTAAGTGTTTTCTTAGTCTTCGTGTACGAGTATATTTTGAGAAAAGGATTGTCAGTTACTCCGACTATAGACGAATTTGCGACAATAGGCAAGTTCCACTGTTCTTAGATATGTGACTGATAATTTTAGATTACTAATATATTATTCTACAGTTTACGATCTAATTTACTGGATTAAATTTAATTTTTCTCCGTCGGTTTAGTTTGAATTTGGTTAGTTTTTGGTTTTGGTTAAGTTCTATTTTCTGATTTTAGTTAGTTCCATAACTGACAGTCAAGTTTATCTGGTATCTTCATAACCAATTTTTTGGTTTCATAAAAAATCGAGCTTTTGTTAAGCAGGGATAATATCAATCAGTTAACTGGCAAATAAAGTTTTAAAAGACCATTTTATAACACTTCATGGTTTTCACTAATTCTTAAGAATATCTGTTGACAAAGCTTAGATAAACTTAGATATACAGGGTGTCTGATGGCGCACGCAACTTACGGTAAAATCATGATAAATTTATCCAGGGATCAACATCGCCTTTGCATGGCCTGTGCTGCTGAGAATGCATTTGTCACATCTATCTTTTTGTGTGCATTTTATCGTTCTGCTCAAGTTATTTACTGACATAAACGATCAATTTTAACTATATTATAAATAATGACTCGCTTTCCCTATGTTATGTATGCCATCGGACATGCTGTATATCTATCTATAATCCATTTACTTGACATATCTGCAGAGACATTTTTACACCAGTGCCATTTTTCAATGTTTTCTTTTGTACTGGTACCACTTACTTACTGTAAGAGTCAAACAATTGAAATTTCAAATAAAAATTATGGTTAATCCATTTATAAAGCTCTCTCATAGTGGAAAAAACAGAGTGCAAGGAGACAAAACTCACAACTGAATTTTCCTGATTGTCTTTAATTGACTTACTGATTTTGATTTATACAGATATTTAAACCTTTGACTTCAGAAGACACGTACTGCGAAAGACATACAGGTCTTTTCCAAAAAGAATAAAAGCAGTTGTTGCTGGACATCGACAAAGATGATATTGAATGGCGTATGAGTCAACAGAGCACATAAAAATTCAATATATATTACCGTAAGCGCCTAACTATTATTTACAGAGTACATCAAGTACTATCAAACGTTTTTAATATCCCAATAAGCTAAAAGTGCCAAAATACGCAACACAAAGACAACTCACCAGTTTAAAATAGTCAGCCACAGCTGCTACACGACGACCCGCTCATAGAGCTGCCGCAGAAGAGTTCTTACATTATTTTACAAGTACTTAATATTTAAAAAATTTGCGTTGATGTCAAGTAAATGGATAATAAACGAGCACAATCATTCAGAACTCAACAACCACTGTAAGTAATAAACATCTGCAACAAACTGGAGACATTCAGATATTTCTTAATTTTTTTCTTGTTTACGCAAGAAAGTAATACTACACTGGGGATCAGAAAGCGAGTACGTTTCCGGCTCAAATACGGGCGGATATTCTAAACCGGGGTAATCTGTAGTAGGCCCTGAATGTATTGGAGGAATAACATCGTTTCTGGCAGAAGCGTCTTCCACTATAGAATAGCAGCTCTCCGGCAAAGGTTGTGGTTGCAGCTGTTGCACATTAAAAATTAATCGAGCCATATAAACATTACTCGTATCAAACTTACCTGAACAGGATCAGGAGGCCAGCCCAATGGCACCGACTCTAACCCGCGATTATGTTTTTCAAAAACAGCCCTGTGAAGTTTTGGCGAACCCAGGAACGTTTTTTCCTTCTTGCCATCAGTCTGTTTGCCAAAGAAGCTTTTAAATTTTCCAGGCTTGCCGACTTTTTCATCCAAATTCAACTCAAATGCAAATTTGGGATTCAATTTCCCTTTTTGGTCAGGGGTTAGTGGTAGAGACATGGGCGTGTACTGGACTGCGGATTTTAGTTTAACATTAGCACTGCTCTTATCAGACACTTTATCACTTTTTCTCAAGGAATCTATCCATAATTTTTCTGACGAGTTACCGTAGACGTACGTTTTTGTCTGTTTTTTATCCATAGATGTCAAACTATGTTGCCTGGTTATTTTTCCTCCTTTACTCTGTGTTGATGATATTCTCCCATCTAAGGTACGATTTTGAGCAAAATGGACATCATTAAGCGTTTGTGGACAGTAAACCATTTCAGACGACTGATCTTTAAGATCCACATACGAAACTGAATATTCCTTATTTGCAAACGGTTTTCTGTCACCACTATATCGCCTGGACTGCTTTTTTGGTTTGGACGGCAGCAATTCATCTACTTGGCCTGATTCTTGCAACTTGTGTGCTCTTGGCAAAGACCGATTAGGCTTTTCCTCAAAAGCTTTTGTTTTTGGATAAGTGCAAGCATCGTAAATATCCTTATCCTTCTTCTGCTTCTTAAGCGATCCCCGTTTGCCAAAACAAAAGCTCGTTGATTCGCTGGACTGTTTGGAAGACGCCACTTCTTCATGGACGTAGGACTTCTTGCTTGAAGAACTAGTAGGTGTAACACATTCTGAACAATCTGATGCAGTTCTGGAATGTGAAGACTTTTTAAATGAGTGCTTACGGTCTCGTGCTTCGTTTTCCTTGTTTGGTCTAATTGGTACTTCCCCATACACCACATCGGCACGGATATGACTCGGATTAATAACTACTTCGTTAAATGCGTGTGGATTCAGCTTCTGCTCCTCTGTTTGGCGATTCATAAGCTCCTCTAAAGTAACAAAACCCGCCAAATTATCACTACATTGCTGGAATGACTGCAGTTTGTGAAAGCCTCTCAAATGGAAGTCACTGATATCACATAAATTTGGATTGCTGGCATGCACGTAATTTAAGGGCTTTTGTTTAACTTTACCAGGCTTTGACGACACATCCGACTCCTGCTTCTTAGGCTCTGCCGTTAGATTGGAAGTGCTCGTGCTCTGTGATTGCAAACTGCTTTGTCCTTCGAATCGTGGGGAAAAATCAGGTATGTGGGATGTAAAATTACCGGTAGATATACTACCCATAACGTTAATACTGGAGGAAGGAATTTTACGGTAGGATCTGAATTGTGCAGTAGGAACTGGCAATGAATTTTTATAAATACTATTAGTTTTGTTGAAGAACCATTTTCGATCCAAACTGGAACTACCACTTTGGTTGGAGGCACTGTTCTTCCCTGAATTTGCTTTTTTCAAGGAACCAAATTTCTTTACAGGTTCATTGGTTTTTTCAGATATGGAAGACTTACTTTTCTCTAAATCAGACTCATCGCTTTCTGAATACAAAACTGAATCAACCAGTTTTGAACTATCGTACAATAAAGTGGCCGCTGTAATTAATTCTATCCAAGAAGTCAGCATTTCAGAATCCTCGGCCGAGAAATAAAATACAGTTCCTGTATGGTACACCTTGAAGGCATTAGACCGTGATTTCACCTTTAAATATAATCATTATAGCACAAAACCAGACATAATTTTACAATCTTACCTCAGTGGCGACGGATACAGTAAAACCAGACAGAAAGATTAGGCACTTGGCTTTTACAGCATCCTTAGTTTCAAATCCGTACAGATAACTACCATTCAAAACAAACCACCTCTTTTCCCAGTGAGCAGGTTGGCCCTGTTTTGATCTTGATCGCTGATATAGGTACCCCTGCAGCTCTCCAGGAATTACGTCCTTTACACTTACTTTTCTTCTTTCTGAAATTAATTTTCAAAAATACTTAACAAAGCTAAAACAATCGGTTAAGTCAATCAACAAATTAATTTTAATTTCTGATAATTATTTAGTAAAATGTTAAAAGAGGTTTATGGGGAAGAATGCTTGCCTTGTGTTAGGGTTTTCTACTGGTACTAAAGATTTATGTCAGGTCGAAAAAACGTCAACGCAACGAATGTCCTAACGCTCTTCAACTTCCGAGATAAAGACATGAACAAAATTCGCGAAATCGTTTGAAATGATCAGTAAGATACTAAAATGATAATGATAAACATCGACAAAAAGATAATTTCGCATAATAATTTGAACACGAGAAAGGTTTGTACAAAGATGTTGCCTGACCAAGTAGAAAATTGTGAATAAATTTATCCTGATATCAAGAGTCGGAGCTTGCACTGTAACTTGGATCTTCCAGTACAACCCTGAAACAAAAAGAAACAATCCATGCACCGGAACACACCAATATTACCGAGAATGAAAAATGCACGACAAAGCTAGTCCAAGTTCAAGGCCATTATGACTGTTTTCTTTGACATAAAGGTGGTTGACTCGAAACAGTGCGTGCTAAAAAAACCAAAGGTAAGATTATTTTCACAAGCAAGTTATAGAGACACTGAGAGAACAAGAAGATCAGAGCTTTGGAAGAACGGCTTCATCCTTCATAGGACAACACACTTGTTAGGACAATTTCGAATTCTAGTGTTTTCCCGCAAAATTTCATTCACTTATAGAATGTAAACTCATACTTTAGTACCCTTTACAAAATTTCATTCATATCGTTACTATTTGCAGAGCTCTATAAATACAATCATTTCCATTTTTCCTGCTTCCCTTTGTAAGTAGCAGTTAGTGTTTTAGCCACCAAATAGTAGAGGCCGCTCCATATCATATTTGGGAATTAATTGTTTTTCACGTAACATCAAGTCATCTGGCGCCACAAAGTCGCAGTTTTGGCGACAAGTTTTAACTTGTTTTGCAGCTCATTATATGTGTGCAGATGTGAGCTCTTTTTCAATTAAGTCACCTTTGAAATTCATTGCAGTACAGTCAACAAACCTAAGAGTTAGTCGATGGCGGCCCCTGGCGATTGTATTATTCGTCAAGGGCCAGCCCAATTAAGACTTGCAGTGTTTGAACTTTTAAAGCAACATTCCTTGCCGTTTATGTAGTGATTTTCGACTTGGTTTTTCATCGCAACAAGTATTTATAGTGCCATAAGGCCTTAGGTCATATGAGGGATACTAAAAAAGTTATAGCAGCCATAAGATCATACCAGAAGTTTCAAAAGCTCCTATTAAAGCGTGTAAGCGGATTTTCATTACAGCTCTCACTTGCGCCAGCTTTTTACCACGGAAATTTGTTTGCCGAATATTGCAAGTCGTATGTACATCTTTCATCTACCCAATTGGGAATTTGTAGCGTTTGCCCTTGGTAAAGGATAACACCCCGGCCATTTCGGTTTCCCGCATCTATTAAGTATACCGTCGGAAGTCAAATATGTGGCAGCTCCGTCAGCAATTTGTTGAACACAAGGTCGCAGCTTCTGAACTTCTAAGGTACTGTATTCAAGTATTTGCTACAGTCATTAATTAAACTTTACAGTTTTTAATCAGTTACATAAGTACTGAAGTAAGAGTACTAACACCTTTTGTTCTATTCGATTTCTGTCAAATATTTTGTGAAGACATTTTTCGTTTTTACAACTTTAGTTTTAATTAGTTGCATTTTCTTGATTCTGTATTTAAAATCTCGCCTATAAAAGAGCATTTCTAAACATCTGCCGGTTCATCAGTATTCAGGGTATATACTAACTCACCATTTGAAAATTCCCCGACTTTTCCAGGTTCTCCAGGATTTTTCAATAGAAATTCCAGAAGATGTTTGCGTACATACTCTAAAAGTAATTTTTTACGAGAAAGTAGAAAAACACGCAAGCTATCAGATAAACAAAGACAAGTATGTCGAACGTATGTACACCTGCTACCAAGAAGCTTCCCACGCGGACCCTGATTTTGTGCAATTTGAACATACTTACGACGTTTACATGATGCTCTGGAAGCAAGACAAGTCAAAGATAATCCGGTTACACGGTGGCTCTCAAATAAAATAAACTTTTGATAAAGTAGTTTGTCGTTAATTTTCCCTGACCTTTTTTTATAAATTAAACAAATTCCCTGACTTTTCCCTGATTCCATAGTTAGAATGTAATTCCCTGACTTTTCCAGGTTTTACCTGTTTTCCAGAAAGTATACACCCTGAGTATTTCTCGGTGGCAGGTTTCTTTTTCATTAATCAGTTTTTGGACGCAAAATACGTAGCTAAAAAGAGTCAGTTGTGTGAGCAGAAAAGAGAGGGAGCGAACGTTTTTACCCCAACTATTCTGGCCCGAAGCCAGATGTTGAAACATGTGTGGATCATATGATAGTTTTGAGAGCGAAAATGCGCGTCCCCTCCTGACGGCATCGCGTGGCTTTAGGCTACTTAAGAGATTCTAATGTGAGCATCAAACCAGGCAACAAGTGGTTTATGCGCTGTTTTTTCACACCGGCGTAAGGCCTTTGGGCTTTCGCCAGGGTGTTGCAATTATTGGTGTTGTAATTAATGGTTTTCGAGCAGTGTTGTAATTCAACTACAGGTTGATGTCGTTTACGCAGTGGTGCTTTCCCAAAGTTCTCCATAAACTGCCTGTGCGCAAGTTCCACGCTTTGACGTTTTGCCGCAGGTAAAAAAGTGACTTTTCTTGTGTTTGTAAATGAACTGCATGTAGGTGCTGACGGTCAGACTTGGGGTCGATAAGTGGCGTTTGTTTGGTGCTGTTGTTAGTCAAGAGACTGTAGTATCGCGGAGTTGGCAGCTTCGAATAATGCCTCGTTTGGCAGATCAATTATTTGGGAATCTCTGTTGAGGTTATTTCGCACAAATAACTGACTCATCTTCACACCCACTCACCAGTTGCAGCAACCTGGACTCCTTAAGGTACCGCCTCTTTGTAATAGTTTTACAGTGCCTAGATTACAGTGAAAGAAGTGATTTACTGAAGTGTGGCCTTTTGTGTAATTTTGCTCGTTAATTTAGAATTGACCGTTTGAACTGTTGTAGCTGTCAGTACGCTCAATTGAACACTAACCATCAGTTTTGCTGTTTATAGTTAGCCTAACGTAGTTGCGATTAGAGTAATTACCGGCGGCATAGAGCCACATTTGATTGTTTACCGTCAAGTCTCATTGTTTTTGAGTCAAGTTTATCTAGTTTAAATATTACGCAATTTAACCCCTTACTAACTCACTTCTTCTTATTATTTTAACCACAAAGTGGTTCTATGAGCCCTCTTTGCCCGTAGGCTGGGTAGGTGGCTAGTCTTGCCTGCCGAAAGTGAGAAAGAGTTCCCTTGTTTAGGGGTTAACGACTACCGCAGGTGTTAGCATGGTAGCCATTGAGCGTACGATTTTTAAAATCTTTCTAGAGTCCGTCAGGATTCAAACCCGGGCTGGTCCCCTAATAGGTACGCATTTGCTCGTGGGGCCATCCGCTTCGTTACATTTAATTACTAAAAAAATATTTACCTACTTACATATTTTTAATATAGTTCAATTAACTATGTTTTCTCTGTGATGTTTATGACATTTGCTTGTGAACCTGTGTGTTTTCTTTTGGGTAAAAGGGTTTAGCAGCTGTTAGGAATTCAATAAAAGTAGGTTCGATAAAGCTGCACGCTGATCGTGGCACTCAAGCACTGCCGACAACTCAAAAGGATGGTTCACATTTCCGCTTCTAATGGATTTCCTGTATCACTGACTTGAAAGTGGTGGTGCCTAAGGCAACTAACATCTTCATTCAAAGTAACAGGTCATTGCCCTAATTAACTATTATCGTAATTAACCCCGCCCTCCCACTGACTATAGCTGGCAAACTTTGTTACAGGACATTGTAACGTAGTTGGAGCAAACGATCCTTGTATTTTTCCAATGTCGTAATTATTAACTTTCTCGTTGTAACAAAATATTCATGTCGATTTCGCTTAAACAAACTGGCGTTTAGTGTCGTAAATTTGATTTTAGCCTGTAACACACGTTTGTGTTTTCTCAACTCTTATCTAACTATATACAGGGTCTCTAGGGAGCTTCAATCACAGACATTTTTCCAATTTGACAAGCCCAGTAAGAGACGTCAGTGTCGTCTATCAAGGATACTAATAAAGACTTCTTTGCATAATATTTTTCATAAATATGCGCCTTTTATTCTAACCAATAGGAAAGCTTCGTTTTGCTGCTGGTATTTAAAAAGTTGATACAGTGAAACGTGACTAAGATGATCAATTTTTTTTCTCAGTCGCTGATCGCGACTGCTGATTTTTAATACTTTTGAATGATTTCTACCCCTACCACCTATATTCAGCAGATGTGCTGAAGGTCAAGTGTGATATTTGATATTATGGAGCTGTAATAGTTACATCAACAGTGGTTTGACTAGTTGTACTAAAACTGCTTCTCCTCTTGAATTTGTTTAGTTTATTTAGTGTAAAGCTATAAAAGAACTTGAAATAAAAAAAATTTTACGTTGAACCCGCAGGTCGTCAACATAGGCAGATTCTACCACTTTTCGTAATGCGGCATTTTTATCCTTTTAAATACTGAGTAAATCAGGTAAAAGATGCACAAAACAATATTTTAGCATTTCTAAGAAAAAGTTACATTTAAATTTTTTGAAAAACGCAAACAAGCTCGAAAGTTTTAAAGTTTTCGTAACAATATAATTAAAAAAATCACAAAAAGTAGGTACAATATTATAATGATGCCCTTAACTATAAAGGCTTTAGTAAAAATATAAATAAATAGGGCTAATAACAATTTACAAATTAAAATCGTTTTAATCTAGAATTAATCTGTAATTAATATTTGCAAAACTAAATGGTTTATTGCTCTTTCTATTTTAATAATCTGCAATCAATAAAATAAAGCTCCGGTCTAGCATGAGAAAAACTCTTTTTCAAAGGAGTAGGTTCCACACTCAGTATTAGAATTACTTTCGAGTAGGGCTTATTAACATGTATGGCAAATGCTCAAATTCGTATATGACACTTTTAACCTCAAAATTGACTGTACACACAAATGGTTTGCTTGTACAAGAAAATAGCTTAATTGAATTCAAACAGCAATAATTGAGTAAAAAGCCTCAGGTAAATGCAATGCAAATCACAAATTTTAGAAGCTTGTTTTGTTATTAATAACAATTGAATGTCTCGTTTCCTAGCAACTCAGATTTAAAATTTTTTTATGAAATAAATTTCGATATAATGTTTTTACTTCAGAACTAATTGTCTTTTTCTGGGAAGTTGTCAATTGTAACACTTTACACTTTTTTGACAATTAGTTTTTTAAATGCACCGTTTCACATGTTTATAATTAGCACTGCACTAATGTTCTTATCAAACTTTCGTTCGCCTTATCATGCTCTTTGCAATCTTTGCTTTGCTTGCACTGCTTTGCACCATTTCTTTACTCGTCAGCTGTTTTACCGTTTATTGGTGATATAATTTTTAATATTAATGCTCATATAATTTTTGTAATTCACAAACCATCTCTGTATAATGTTAACTTCACATTATTGTATTGATTTTACCAAACTCAAATCTGTCAGATGCATAAATTGAAGTGCGCTTACCATTCCGAACATCAAATATGAATAAAACTTTAAACGTAACCCCTTTTGATTCTGCCTTATCTGATGCTAACCTTTCTCAATCAAATTATAGGTACTGCTAATCATATCATGTGCATTTATTAGTGTAAAATACTGACATCTTGCAATAAATAAAATATTCATTCTGTGCTCACTTTGAATTATTCTTTCACTTTCGTGTTAAGCTAGGCAACCAGAATTGGTGTGGGCAGTAAACCATTGCATAATATGCAAGGAAATATGCCTATATTGTAAAATATACATGTATTGTAAAGTATACAATTATATGGACAATAAAAATGATATATTATTTAGAATCATCTGACACGCAAAGAAAACTAAATTAATACGAAAACGACTAGCAAAATAATATGTAAATGCATATAAATGCGGCATTTAATCATCAGGGAGGTGAAGGAAGTGTTTGTGCAACACATAGGTTGTCCCATAATAGGATGCTATTAAATTGACCCACTGTTTGTAATAGACATTATAAATATTATGCAAACAGAAATCCATACCATAGCAGTGGAGTGTGGCTCAGTGGTAGAACCTCTGATTCTAAGTTAGAATATCTACGCTCAAACCCTAGTAACACCTCAAAAAGAAAAGACTGATGCCCAGGCAGTGGAGACTAACTATGATCATTTCATACCATGCATAAGAACTGACAGATAAAACCAGGTGATTATAAATGCTTTTCCATCAAGTTCCCTTTGAAATATTTGTTGTATGAATAATATATTGGTGGCACTGTAAGTCTATGTCAAATTCGAGGTTAGCAGGTTAGATTTTGCGTCGGTTTTGATACAGACTGATGCAAACCTCGAATTTGACATAGACTTACAGTGCCACCAACATATTATTCATACAACAAATATTTCACAGGGAACTTCATGGAAAAAAATTATAATCACCCGGTAGTTTTAAATATTACAATGTTCTACCTACTTGCAATCAAAGTGTTCTTCTTTTTTCCAGTTTTACTTTTGCTGGAATACATCATTGCCCGCACGATGGAATTTGTAGGTGATATTTTATTATCAGAAGCTATTCTTATGCTGTCCAAGTTTGATGAGTGCTTAGAAGAGTATGTGAAGTCAACTTCTGGAAACTCCATCTTACACTGTTTTGTCACTGGGGTGGACACACTTTTAGGCTCGAAAGGGACCGATTCCAAATTTTCACTGGATCCTGTGTACTTAGAATTTACGAGCTTCGTTTGGTGTTCAATATTAATTGCAGGATTAATACAGGAAACAATGTTGCAAACATCTGGCAATTTTGCTATAGCCACAGAATCTGCTGAGACACCAAACTCATCAGCATTCATTGAATAGGTAGAAGTCAAATCCATAACTAATTTTGGAGAATCTAGTTGTGAAGGAACTACAATAGGTGGCACATAATCTTTGGTTGAACTGTCTAAAGAAGTATTTTGGCAGTCAGTTGGTGACAAATGCTTAGGAGAATTTAAAGAATTCTTGTACTTCAGTGGATCAATCATGCAAGACGTTCTTGGTGGAGGTTTGGGAGGGATATCTTGATAGTCTTTTTTTTGCATTGGTTTCTCCATTACATCTTCTGTGCATGCCTTTTCCACACTTTTTTCAGTATATTCAGCCAGATGGTAAGCAGTATTAGGGTTATTTTCTACCACTGGTATACCAAGTTCATATTTAATTGGTTTATTATAACTTGCAACACCATGCAAACTATCTTTTTTTACATCTTCTAAATTTACACTGGGACTCGCTGCTTTCTTAGGCTGGATATCAGGAGGACTGTTTTCTGCTATTGGTTTTACGTCATTCAATTGTTGTTCAGAAGATTGGTCATATGCTGGTGTGCTATGGCTTTTATTCAAAGTACCTGTAAACAAATAATTGAATAAATGATTTATCACTGGTTGTTCATTATGGTGTACAGTTTGGAATTGGGTAACTTTAACATGATGGAACATTTTTATGGCTATTAACGATACAAGTTTGATTATGAGCATCTTAACGAAACTAGTTTGATTGCCATAACAAGGCGGTTAGTTGAGTTCCGCGACAGTCAAACGAGTTTCGTTAAGTGCCATAAGCAAACATGTATGGTTCAATATTTTATCTTCATCGATAAATTTCGGTTCAATGTATTCTTTGTTTTGTAAAAAAGAGTACGGTAATATGAATACCTATTACTGCACTGAGTGCGATAATATCATCTATAACCGCACTGAGTGTGGTTATATCCATTACCAGACTCAGTGTGGTAATAAAGCTCTTAACAATACCCAAATTAATTGGATAAACAGTCTATAACAACACCGATGAAGACAAAATATGTAAATATATCAAAAATACAATCACATAGTTCAAAAAAAATTTAAAATATGTTTTTTGTTTAATAAATATATCAGTATCTACCGAATATGTTGTATATTAGGTGAAAATTGTTTGAACATGGTATTAGTTGAATATCTCTCCTGGTACCAGATAATAAGTATGAAAAAAGAAAAAAGTGGGAAAACCTGGGAAATATGGCATCAAGATTTGGGTGTTGGCTAACACAGATACTTTCTATTGTACAAACTTTGAAGTATATATAGGAAAAGTTGGTGATACATGAAAGAAACCAAGGCTGAAGAGTGGTTAAAACACTGTCGCAGTTTTGAAAAGGAATATCACCTCAGACGACTTTTTCATCGATTTAACACTTGCGGAAGAACTACTTTCTAATAAAATTATGTTAACTGGAATGCTGCGTAAAAATAGAAAATATACACAAAAATGTTTGCTCAACTTGGATGATCGTGCATCCTACTTCCTGTTTGCTAGAACTATTTTCCTGGTATCGTACGTAAGCAAGCCAAATAAACACGTTCCGCTATTATCAACAATGCATAATGATCACAAAATTGATAATGAACAACAAGTTCCAACCTAAAATTATTCTTTCCTATAAAAAAACGACAAAATACAATCTGGACATAATGGCCATACAGGAAACTAAGCTAAGGGATACTGGAATTTTCAAAGTGGATGACTATACATTTTTTAATAAAAGTGGGAAGGATAGATACTACGGAGTGGGCTTCATAGTAAGCAAAAGGATGAAGAATTTAGTAATGGACTTTCAGGGGATCACAGACAGGGTAGGCATGATAAGAATAAGGGGCAGGTACAGGAAAATAAGCATACTAAACGTACATGCCCCAACCGAGGCGAACCAAAGACGAATTTTATGAGGAGATAGGGCAAATCATGGAAAGAATACCAAGATACGATATTAAAATACTAATAGGAGACCTAAACGCGCAAGTGGGAAGGGAGGAAATATATAGAGTGTGTAACGGAGAGACAAGCAAACATTTAGTAAGCAATGACAATGGGAACAGGCTGGTACAATTTGCAATGGAAATGAGCATGAAGATAATAAGCACTGCCTTTGACCACAAGAATATTCACAAAGTGACATGGACATCACCGGACGGCAGGACAAAAAACCAGATAGACCACGTGGTAATTGAGAAGAAGCATGCAAGATCAGTAAATGATATTAGAGCTTATAGAGGGGCGGACACAAATTCGGACCATACACTAGTAATAACAAAGTTAAAACAACAAATTCCTAACGAAACGAAGGGAAAGACAAAAAAATGGAAGAAGTTCAAGGAGATGGAATTAAAAAACACCATAGTGAATACCAATTTTAAACAAAGCTTAGCAAATGCACTGGAAAGTAACCCGCAATCAAACAACATTCAGGAGGAATGGGATAGATGTGAGAAAATCATAAGAGAAGAGGCTGAAAAATGTCTAGGAAGGAAAAAGAGAAACGAAAAGGGAACGGAGTGGTTTGACAACGAATGCGGAAATGCCCTAAAAGGATAAGGATGCAAAAAAGTGACACTATAGAAAACAGAAGTACATATGACAGAGCAAGAAGGAAAGCAAACCAAATCTGCCAGAAAAAGAAGAGGGAATATATGGAGAAGAAACTACATAAAATAAGAGGATTATTATGTAAACACAGAGATAATAAATTTCTACCAGGAAGCAAAGAAAAACAGACAAGGTTACACAGGGACAACATACTATGTGAAGGACAAGGAGGGACAATTAATTGGAGAGAGGGAACGGAAACTAGATAGATGGGCACAGGACTACAAAGAGCTACTAGCGGAAGAAATAGAGAGAGAGCAAGAAATCGAAGATGAAGAGGGAGACGAAGATCCACCGACACAGACTAAAGTAGAAGAACCATTGGAAGAAGAAATAATCGAGGTAATACGGAAATTAAAAAACAACAAAAGCCCAGGTGAAAATGGCATACCAGCAGAGTTTTTGAAGGAAGGAGGGACAACCATATTGAAAAGAATTGCGCAGCTAGTAAAAAGAGTATGGCAAGAAGAGAAGATGCCCAACCAATGGAAGACAGTGGTTATATGCCCCATATATAAGAAAGGTGACAGGACGGTATGCGATAATTATCGAGGGATAGCACTCTTAGATGTGGTCTACAAAGTAGCAGCAACAATAATTAGGAATAGACTGCATAAAATACAAGAAGACGAACTAGGTGAATATCAAGGTGGATTCACAACAGGACGATCAACAACAGACCAGATTTTTGTGATGAAGCAAATATTATATAACACATATGAACAAAATCTAGGTCTGCATACGCTATTTATCGCCTCGTGATACGGCTGTCACGGAAATAGTTGGTCCCGGCTGTCATAACAACATCATGACTGTCGTTAGTGGGGTTGGAAGTCCCCATAAATGCACAGCGACGCCTATAATTGGCCTAACGGCTGTTGGCTGAGTGCAAAATAAATAAATCAAAATAAATAAATAAATCAATAAATCAATAAAGCATATGACTCCATTCTAAGAAATAAATTATATGAAGCCTTGTAAAAACTAAGAGTACCCTGAAAATTAGTGAAGCTGATAAAAATGACTCTACAAAATACTACCAACAAAGTAACGACAGAAGGAAGTTTGTCCAGAGAATTTGAAGTAAGGAGAGGATTGAGACAGGGTGACCCTCTGTCGACAACCATATTCAACCTGACCCTAGAAATAATAATCAGAGAAAGTGGAATCCAAAAAAACGGGCTAATATACAACAACAAGCAACAATGTGTAGCCTATGCAGACGACATAGCAATGATGACGAGAAGGAAAAAAGAGCTGGAGCAAATGTTTAAGGCAATAGAGAAAAAAGCGAAGGGGTATGGACTAACAATAAACGAAGACAAGACAAAGTACATGGAAATGAAAGCAGGACATCCGCACGATATAAACCAGATCAAATGGAAGACAGCAGACAACAAAGAATACAACTTCGAGAAGGTGACACAATTTGAATACCTAGGGGTGACAATAACGAACAGTTGCCAGGAAGAAGTCGAAATAAACAAAAGATTAGCAAAGGGTAGTAGAGTAGTAGGAGCCCTCACAAACCTAATAAAATCTACAAGCTTATCTAAAAAAGCAAAAATAACAATATACGAGACGATAATAAGGCCGACTGTATTGTATGGGTGTGAAACCTGGATCCTCAACAAACAAGAAGAAGAACCAACCGGGAAATCATGGACCTATATAGGAAACCAAATATTGGACAAAAGGCAAAAACACAGAGGTTAAGGTGGCTAGGCCATGTGATAAGGATGCCCGACAGCAGACTCGTTAGGAAAATACTTAAAGCAGGTGAAGGAGGGATGAAACGGAGAGAAAGACCAAGAAACAATGATTGGCAGCAGTGGGAGAAGACCTGTTATCAGTGGGAGTGGAAGAATGGCAAGAGAAGGCAAAGGACAGACTAAAGTAGAAAAGAATAATAAAAACTTTTGAAGCCATGGGTCTACAAGACCTGTAGAGCTGTATTATATATTATATATAAATAGAGATCAAAAGTGTTAGATATTTTTTATTATTAACGCAAATCAAGTCAAATAAGAAAGTAATAATAACATAATAATTAAATGCTTCTGCATAATAGATTGCCTACATAGTTGTTACATGATAATTTAATCACCCTGTATATACGAGTATATGCATAATTACGCGGGCGCACGTCTGCCCATTTCCGTTGAGATATTGGAGCACTCACCGAACTTTTTAGACACACCTTGTATACAGGGTTTTCAAAGTTAAGTCGGCACTATTGCTAACTTCGTTATTATTGGAGCTACAAAGTCAGTTAAATAGGCAAACTAGTAGTATTTTTTTCGCCAATTACGATGCTGAAAACGGAATCAAATTGAACAACGCGTTCGCGAGTTATATCAAAAAGTTCAATTTTTTCAAATGGGACACTCAGTATACAATATTCACAATCGATAGGAAATTGAATTTTGAACAAAAAGTGTCCTATGTCCTTTTATCCTAATGTCAAAAATGACAAAGATATTGATGATTTTTCAAATTCGTCAAGCTGGCTGTGTTAGTGGCAATTTTGCCTTATCATAAAATAGAAATTAAAAAGACTATTCAATTCACCTGTCATCTGTCAAAAAGTGACCAATGAAAATCCAGAATTCTGACGTTTCTTGACCAATCAAAAAAATATCAGTGGATATATCTTCCTAGAAGGTATTCAAGTGACTATTTTCAACAAATGTGATTTTTATGGGAAAAAGTCAATATTAGTGTTCTGTTGCTATAGAAATTGCATAGTTTGTTGCTAGATTTACTGAAAACTAATTTGAAAAAATAGTTTGGTTCATTAAATAGTCTCTCGAATACCATTCTTAGTCAAAGTTAAGTAGATTATTTTTGCGGTGGTATCACTACTCATGTCCATTGCGCTTGGGATTAGGACTCGTGCTAGCGCACTCGTCCTAATCGTACCAAAGCGCAATGGACATTCGTGACACCACCGCAAAAATAGTCGACATAACTTTGACTACTCGTGGTATTATAAGTGAATATCCATGAAGTGAAACAACATCGTTTATTTCAAATTATTGTATGAACTTATACAAACCAAACTCAAATTAGATGCTCAAAAACATCACCCTCTTGCTCCAAGCATTCTTCAGCCCGCTTGTAAAAGCTTCTAGTGGCCCTGGCAATGACATAACTCGCGAACGCGATGTTCGATTTAGATTCCGTTTTCACCATTGTAATTGGTGAAAAAAATACTACTAGTTTGCCTATTTAACTGACTTTGTAGTCCCAATAATAACAAATTTAGCAATAGTGCCGACTTAACTTTGAAAACCGTGTATATTAACTGGGATCTAAGATCGGAAGAACAATAAACACAAGTGGCGATAAGAAAAGAGACTAGGGAGGAAAAGAACAAGAGCAAGAGTAAGATAGAAGAAAATTGAGATTGATGGTAAGGCTTTCATGTGGAATAATGAGAATGGTAGTTTAAAAAGAATCGATGATCCGAACTCAAAAAAACTAGGTATGATAGTAAAGGACGAAACTGTAACGACAAACTTGGCAAAGGAAAAGGACATGAGATCTAATAACGAAAAGGATTTAACAAGAAAAATTTCTTCAAGCAATAAAATAGATAACAATAAGCAAGGTAAAAGCAACATGGAAAATGGAGATTACTGCAACGTTTGGCCCTGGTACATAGAACGTCAATGGACTAAAAGATAAAGACAAAGATAGAAGACGAATTTCTAAAGTCAAATTAAGTGTACTGACAGTTACGGAAACGAAAAAGAAGAGAATGGGGTATTACGACTTGAAAGGCGGAGCAAATTGTGGTACAGCAGAGTGGATAATAAAGAACACGCGAGATCAGGGGTTGTATGTCTTATCAAGAAGGAATTGGTACATAAAGTATCGCATGGGAGTTTTATTTCGAATAGGGTGATGCACATAGAGCTGACATTTGAAGAAACACTCTATTACATTATATCAACTTACAGACCCAGCAAAAACGATTGTACAGAGAAAAAGGACAGTTTCTGGGAGGAGTTACGGGAGGGGGCAATTGTAGAAAAGAAAAGGTGATAATCTGCGGGGACCTTAATGGAAGAGTAGACATTTTGGGGAAAGAACTAGAAGTTCTAACAGAGGACTTCTGTATACAGAATAACATGGTAACCTTCTTTCAAAACCAAGAGATTCGCCAGATAATCAAATTGAAACAAAATAAAAACAAGAAGTCTCTTATAGACCATATTCTTATAGAAAAAGTGAGCTAAACAAAAATGAAAGACATTAGAGTCAAACGTGGATATGAAATAGGCAGCGACCAATTTGTTATAGCAGGAATATTCAAAAAGAAGATAGAAATGACGGCAAAAATTGGAAAAGCAAGGGTAAGGACAGTCGTTAGGGTACAAAGGCTAAAAATTAAACATGTGGGAGTTCAGTTTCAAAATAAAATTGAAGAAATGATAAAATTCAGTCAAGCTCTACAATCAAAGAATACAAAGGAGCTGTGGAAACTCCTTAAAAATATTAACACTAGAGCAGTCAAGGAGGTGTGCGGATTAATGAAAATATCTAGCACACAGAAACAAATGCCGTGGTGGTCAGAACAAATTAACGAGGAAGTCGGGAAAAAAAAATTGTGAAGAGAACCCTAAAAAAAGCAAAAAAGAATAGTTGGGAAGACTTTGGTCAAAGTATGGAAGAAAACTATAAGGGAAATCACTATTTTACAGAGCCATGAAAAGCTTGAAAAAGAAGCAAAACAAGAGGACACAACAGGCGTCTGCTCCTAGGGGCGGAAGCCTCCCAGCGGTCAACAGCCTACATTAGAAAAAAGTAACTATTCTATAACTGAAAATATATTTTATAATCTACCCTACCGTTATAATATAACAAGGTTTAAGTAATGAGACCTGGAGGCAGCTATGCGATACCCCCTGAAACATGTAAAACAACAACTGCGAAGTATGTCAACAATACATAAATTATGTGGCAACACACGATAAGCACGGAGCGGCTGGCAACTGAGGGCGATCGAAATTACGGCCCAAACTCATATGGCAATTATGGGTGAAAATGTAGCAGAATTGAGGTCAACAGTTTCAATGTGCTCCAAAGGTGAACTGTGCTATAGCTCCCCAGGTAGTAAACTGATGGGCTTATTTACAAACATATTCAAGCTCTGAGCACTGTTTTGGCAATAAATTAGTTCTGTTTATTAATGGATATTCAATAACTTAACTCCTAAATGGGTAAAAAGAAGGTAAATGCAAAAAGGAACGGGAGTTAAGATTTTTTGTGCTATGAATTCATTTTAGATTAAAACGGCGTAGAAAGCTACTTTCAGTCATGTTCATTAAAGTTTTGTACAATTTTTGTACTTTGGGGATATGATTTAATTATACAATTTTCAAAAAGTGTTGTACTAAATACAGATACTTTGAATGTATACATCTAGGTCTACCTAGTTAATAATACAGTGTGAGCCTTGGTTGAGTAATAACACAACCACCAATAAACTTACAACTGTTGCTGTACAACACATTTTTAAATACGATTGTACAGTTTCTGGCGTGTTTGAATAATTTTTGTTCTGTGTATGTTTCCATTTGGATTATTAAAATTAAAAATCATTACTATATTTGGATTTGGAATGTAAATGAGTCATTAATTACTATTTTTTGCTCAGCAATTGCTAAAAATTAAAAGCTCCCCAAATACAATTATCACCAGTCGCCACTGCTTTTAAAACAAGCACCATTTTTGATGTGCGACATTTTTAACAGGCAGCTTTTTGATATAAATCATCTTACAAGGAAACGTTTTTCGATGGATGACAATATTGTTCCACAATATCTTTGCCAGCAACATTATTGTCAAGCCCTATTTTAGGATACTATAGTTATTGCACAGTTTTTTAAACAATTATGCACCCCCATTATTACACATTTTACAATGAATAAATTAATTTAATGTTTTGTAGTCTTTTAAAAATTTTAATTAAATGCAAAGCGAAATACTTTATGTACTGGGAAATATTCAGAAGTAATACTATAAGTACTTCGATATTATCGGGTTATACGTCGATAACTTGTTGCACAATAATAAAAGAGTGTCAGTTTGAAAGGTTAAATAAACCGACCGCGTCAGCGGGAGGATTATTCTGACAAACTGACACGATTCGTTATTGTGCAGGAAGTTTGAGACGTATAACCTGTTCGAAGTACGCATTGTATTCGATTTGATTATTTTTTGAGTAAATTTTAATATTAGGAACAAATAAATATTTTATTGGCAGCTCGATTTGTTTGTATTAACCTAGCTGAAAGTCATCTCCATGAAAACAACATCAAGTTGACAAAAGTTATATATTGCGTCGCCTAGTGAAGTTACTCTAGTATAATCGATTTTGTATAATCAAAATTATACAAGATAACTTAACTAAATCCAGCCTTCTGATTGGTTAAGATCGCTACGAAAAAAATAATCACTCTTATACTGCTTCAAAATATTTTTTTAAAGCCAAAAATAAATGAAAACGAAATGTTTTTTACTATTTTTTCTACTGCTACCTACTACTCACCTCGTATTTTACTCTTGATATTTTTTGGTGGTACAATAGGCTTCTTTGACAAATCAGGTTTCTGAGGTAATTCAGGTGGCTTTTCAATAAGGTTTTTTGGAAAAACTTTGGGCTTTGCAGTCTTTGGATCCCAGAGGTTAACATCGTCTGTAGCTTTTTCATCAAACTTTTTTATAATATTGTGCACATGCACATCAGCAAAAGCTTTATCTTTTGAAGTAGTACTAAGTATGTTATGGTCACTGTTTCCTTTATTGCTATCATCTAATATTCTTGGTGGAGGTACTGGCTTAGTCTCAAAATTAATAGTATCGATTATTTCTTCCACAATTTGCTTCTGCCACTCAGCTCTCATATTGCTTCTATCGGTAATATCTTCACCTTCATCGATAAAGTCGATTGATTCATTTAAGCTAGTTAATGAGTTGACGCTTACGCTGCGCTCTTCGTTCAGGTTTGTGGGGGTAACAACTTCTGGAGTATTTTCTACAACATTAATACTGCTATTTTGTAGTTTTGTACTATAGGAGTCCTCGTATGTGCTTTTGCTATCATCGAAATTCACTTTCTTTTTCTTAAAAGATTTCTCATTAAACCTCTTTCTAAAATCTGTATTGCCAGAGGTTTTGCTCTGAGATAATCCGATCACCGTAGTTGGACGGGGTGCAAGTTCAAAACCATTACTACACGAGACACTTTTGTCACGAAGCAATGTGGATTCATCTTCATATTTATTGCTCTGAATGTTGTACGAACTTGAATGCCTCGAAGCTGCTTGATTTTTTAATTGTTGCCAATACTGCAAAGAAGCTGGTATTAATGTACATTTTTTGATTAAAGAAAAATTACAAAAATCACTATTTTTGATATTTAGTTTCTTGAAAAATTTTAAAATTTGGCAATGGATTCAACTTGAGTGCATAATAGGAAATTATTTTCCCATTTAACCTATTATGTAACAGCTCTTGATAACAAGGTAACAATGCTGTACATGAACCGTGCTACACCCTGTGCAGTAATGTACCAAAATAAAAATAAATGTGATACTATTTACGTGTAACCATTTAAAAAACAAATTCTAACCTGCTCAATAGCCTGATGTGGTCTTTTGCTGGTTGGGCTAGCTCCAGTTATAGTATTTCGCCTTTGAAGTACTGGCCGGGGTTTTAAAGGATAAACCCTTCCGCCACCATCTAAAGGACTGTCTAGCGGCTCACTGTCACTGCTGCTACTTATTTCGGTTTCTGTTTCGGGCTGGGTGACGACAGGTGGTAATAATCTACAAAAATATATTTGAATCTATGAAATCTAAGATTCAAACCAAAGCTATAAAATCTTACCTTGGCGCTGGTATCTGTGGCAAGTCATGGATAGCAAGAAGTTGGGGTGAAGGCAAGTTGTCGTTCCAACGTGAATATGGGGTTGCCCGCTTTTTGCTTGGCAAACGGTACGGCTTCATATAAATTTGGCCATAAACTTTAGTATGCCGTGGACGTTTCTTTAACGTAAGTACTATTTCAGGTGGCGATTCTTGAAGTAGTAACAGCACATTTTTCCTTTGCCACCCGACTACAGTTTGATAATTTACCTGAATAAAAAAATACATGAGATCATTTAAATATTTTGGTTTAAATTTCAAATAATGTAAGTGCTTAAATAACCTGCACAATTTCATCGCCTTCCTCGATCTTACTGCTATTATGAGCAGGTGAGCCGTATTTAATTTCTGCTATTTGATGGATGGGATAATTACTAGGAAGAAGAAAGAAGCCCAACTCCTGCTCCTTTTTTTTTAGAGTAGCCAAAGCCAAAGAAGCTGGTTGCAGAATCATTGGATCGGACATTTCCTACAAAGTCAAGTAACTTTCCATTAATCTAACTGTGAAAATCATATAAATTTATATTGTATGCAAATTATCACAGAATTATTATTAAACACTTCACACCGGAATCGATCGTATTCCAAGCTAAAACAGTCTACCTTGAATAACCGTACACAATACAAATTCAAAAATCTGTGAAACAGGTTAACAATAGTGTCAAGGGGAAGAATCCCCTAGAAGTATTCGGAAGGAAATGCATTGTTGAAGTTTTCAAGTTTAGAAGAAACACTTAAAAATAACTGTTTAGTACATTTTGTTAAGCCGGGGCTGGTAGCTTAGTGGTAAACATCCTGGGTACTGATCGTAGAGTCACGAGTTCGATTCCCGGTCCCGGTGTGGTTTTTAAAAATTAAAAAAATGAGGATGAAAACCTCTACAGAATGCCATCATTTGGAAATGATGTAAAGCCTTTGTAAAGAGGCAGTGTAGACTAGGGTGACCATACGTCCCGTTTTTAACGGGATTGTCCCTTTTTTTAGCTTTGTGTCCCGTTGTCTCGAAAAACTCAAAACGGGACGCGAATTGTCCCGTTTTTGATACATATTACCTACCGTTTCTGGTGCTTGTAATAAATAATAAATACGCACGGAAATTTGAATCCAAGCATTCGGCTTATTCAAACCCCGAAATTGGTTGAAAGGCTGACCAATCACAGAACAAAAGTTGGAAGTCGTGTTTTTTGCTTGCACCTGCAGCACAGTCTATAAATAGACTCTGCCTGCAGTATGCACTATCATGTCAGTTAATTTAGTCTGTACCGCATAGATGTGTGGAGTATAAAACTGTACTGTTATTATTTATATCGCGCACTACAACTACATTCAATCTAGATACGTTTTCACTCCAAGCTTGAAAACTGAATTTCCGTTTTTAAAAGAGTCTTGTGAAATAGGAAAAGTCAAATGCACGGTATATGCAAATCATTGTTTTCTATCGAACATGGAGGGCGTGCAGATATAAGACAACATTTGCAAAAGAAGAAACATTTATTGGCTGTCGCTGGTGCAACTTGCAGCGAAAAAGTAACATCTTTTTTTGTAAAAAATACACCAGCTAGTTTAACAGACGAGAGTAAAGTCATTGTGACAGAAGAAAGATTGTTTAGCTTTCACACAATTAAGCATAACAATTCATTCAGATCCATGGATTGTACATCGTCTTTAATTAAAAGGCTGTATGAAAAAAAATTCTCCTGCTCGCGTAACAAATGTGAATCAATTGTAATAAATGTATTGGCTCTCTTTGCATTGAAAGAAGTAATGGAAGAGTTGCAATCGGTGAGATATATAATACTTATGGTGGATACATCAAACCATAAAAGTATAAAATTAGTGCCTATACTCTGTAAGGACAATTCTTCGAAATTAGTACGTTCCTGTATTTCCCGCATAAGTCAAGCCCAAATTCTTAGTCTAGTGGTAAAGACTCAAACCTTTGCTCTAGCCGATCCTTCTTTCCGCTCGTTTTACATGCTAGCATTTCGCAGTATTTAGGATCATCAAGTCAAGTTTATTCAGGCGCGTTCTGAATTAGGTTTTGTTCTCGCATGCCGTCAGGGTGACGCCATTCTGCCCTTATATCGTTTTTAATGAGTTCTTGGTTCCAGCGAGGCGATTGCATGACTTACCTGTGAATCTCCTTTATAAGCAAAATTATGTTTCGTCATGTTGAAATTTTCTGCGCGGCTGCTGAGTTGAAGAAAGCAAGCAGCTAAGCAGCACTTGCGCCTTGCATTTGGTCTCAGCATCGCAGCCCTGAACAATTCACTATTGCTCCCGCTCTAAGTTAGAAAACACGTGTGTCGATTTCGCGCCCCGGCCCGCATCGCTTTGCGCGGTCGGTGTGCCCTTTGAGGAAGCTGAACTCCCGCTTGAAGTATTTAACTGTGTGCTTTTTGTCGGCTTCGGTGGCTGTGAAATTTTTTCGTTGAGTTGTGTGCTGGTTGTCGGGGTTAAAGTGGGGCAATCAAGTTAGTCTGGTCAAGAGTCCATTACCGTGGGGTTGCGAGACCCTTAATTATCGTTACGGCGGATTATTTACCGGACTCTTAAAGGAACCAACTCTATCTTGCCAAGGCGTCCTGCTGTAGCTCGCAAGTTTCGTTGTTTCTTACTGAAAGTTTCGTACCACGTCTTTTCACCCCTTGAGGGAATTATCGTCCTGCCAACCCCTGACCCCTGGCTGTGGTAAATATTATCGAAACCCTGTTTCTGCATTCCGCAATCACCCTGTGGTTTCCTGTCGATTATTTCCGTGCCATTACCTGAGGTACGATCCGCAGCTGCATTGGACACCAGTTTTGAGCATCTGAATCTCTACACCAGGTATCTGTTAGTTGTTAACCGTTGTACCGCCTATACATTTACAGTGAAGTGAATTTTTAGTCTTACCATCAAGATTTATTGTATATATGTTGTTTTGCATTGTAAGTTCAAGTAAACATTGTCGTTGCGTCACTATGATTGTTGACCATTTTGATCATGTTTCTTTGTGCAAATTTAAAGTCATTACTGTTTTTAATGTAGCCATGTCGTTTGATCGTCATTTTACTGCTGCGTTTAGGTTAAACGTCACAATTTAGTCTGACTAACCTCTTTCGCCTACATTTTTAACTGTAATGAGTAAAAATTTTTATGTTTATTTTTATTTACTTATTTTACTATTTAGTTAGTTACTTATGTTTTTCATTGGTGTTTGCATGCATATTTGTGTTTTGTTTCAATGTACAGGAGTTCAGATGATGTAAGTGAATGCAACTAAAGGTAGGTCCAATTAAGCTGTTGTAGTCGCCGCCTCAAACTATGCCAAGTCAGAAATAGAAAGGTGGAGAACTTCACGTTCAGAGTGCGTTCACCTGTGTTGCTGATTTTGTCCCCGATTTAGTCCGAATGTGGTGGCGCATCAATATTTTAACATCTTCTACCTCGCTTACCGGATTGCCGCCCTAATTTCAAAGGTCGTCAAGAACCCGCCCTCGCGACTGAGTTCAAGCCGGAGCAACCTTTTGTTACCGTACACCGTAACGGAGTTAGGGACGCGTTTTCTAGTTTCCCGTTTATGTTGTTAAAAGTTTTTCGTGCGGTAGCAACTGGTTCGATATTTTACTCCAACTACAGGTATACAAATAAAAGTCCTGGAAATTCAAAGTTTAAAGGGAGAAACAGCTGATATATTAACAAATTATATAACGAATGTGTTGCAGAAATATAGACTATCAGATAAAGTGATTGCTTTGTGTGGTGATAATTGCAACACTAATTTTGGCGGAGCTGCAAGAAAAGGAACCAACAACGTATATGCCATTCTGAATAGTAAACTAAAAATGAATGTATGTGGAATAGGATGTGCTGCACACATTTTACACAATTCCATACAAAAAAGTGTTCAGCTGGATTCAAATAATGCACTGTCCTACTTGGGCAGAAATGAAGAAAACATTTATTTAATACAAACTAACAAATATATTGATGGTTTGCATGAAGAAAGACTTGTTGATGAATTTAACTGAGTAGTAAACGTTATAAATGCTCGACTTGCTTAATGGAATAAGAATTCTACAACGGTTGAAGAAAAATGGATAGAGATATTTAAGTTTCTGGATAATAAAAAAATTGGTTTTAGAAATATTCTAATGGTTCTTGAATTTGCTCTTGCTATTCCAGGAACAAGCTAGAAAGAATATTTTCGAATACAAATGCGTTATGGAGAGATGAGAAAAATTGTTTCCTTGTAAAGAATATTGAAGCAATAATAGTATTTAAAACTCATTTTACAAATTTTTCATGCAGTGAATTCTACAATTTTCTTCTGACGAAACCAAAATTGGAATGTATTAATGCATCTGAAAAATACAAAACCAAAGAAGCTTCTTCTTCCACGTCCACTGATACTGTGTAGTGTAATTTATAGTATTGCTGAAAATATCAACCTATTGCTAAAAATATTATAGTTGTAATTATTAATCAAATAGTAAGAATTGAATAAGTTTGTATTATACACCTATACGGTTACCATTATCCGCTCTTGAATCATGAACGTCTCCACTTCGTCTCGATGTTAAAAGATTCACTCCTAAATAAAATTCAACTGTATCATTTTATATAATAAATATTTATTATTACCCCGTCCAACCGTTTTCTGTCCCGTTTTTTTATTTTATAAATCTGGTCACCCTAGTGTAGACATACTGTTTGTACACAAGAATCAGCTTTGGTGTCAGCTTACCAGGTCACGTTGCAATACTATAAGGAATCTTTATGCAAACAGCGGCATTATAATACCATCATTAGGTCAGATTTCACACACATTGTTTACTGGCAGGGTATTTTATGCAAACGTCGTGTTTTGCTCCTATACCAATAATAGGTTATCAGATCAAAATAGCAAACATGACACACATTCAATTATATATAAGGTCTTATACAAGGAAAAGTCATTAAGTAAGTCACAAAAGGCTATTATAAAAATACTTAGAGAAATACTTAGTCAAAGTTTTATTTTTCAACAAAGTTTCCACCAACATTTATACACTTATCCTATCGCTTTATCAATGCCCCAATGCCTGCTGCATAAAAGTCTTTGGGCTGCCGTCTGAACCACATGTATACCTCTTGTTGAGAGATTTTCTCGACCTAGTTGTACACTGTTTTACACGACAAACACTTTTCACCGTAAACAAGAGACATTTCCTTTTGCAGTAAGTCCTTTTACCCAGCACAACAACACGCTGCTCTTCCACAGTACACTCTTCGAGCAAGGGTCGCCATTTTAACACTGCCTGCGCACGCGCACGGCAACTGTCGCTTGAATATCATAAAGCTGGAAAGTGCTGCCACCTAATGACACATAGGGAAATAGCTCACTGCTATTTTCAGCTTTCCAACATCAGTTTGTGACTTACTTAATGACTTTCCCTCGTATTTATTTAATATTTCAATATACTCTTAAACTGTGAAGTGTATTAATTTGTGACCAAACACAGGCTACAATTGTCTAAGGGGTAGTTAGAACTGGCTACTCTAATCACATCTTATCTCAAAAACTTTCATCTCCTTCAGTAAAACAACCTGGTTCTATAATTATACAATTTATGTTCCGAAGTGCGTCCTGAAAGAGTGCAACAAATAATCCACGAAACTACACAAATCGAAGGCTTGCATTCAAGGAGCATCGTGGACACATACAATGTCTCACTTTTGATTGGTTGCTTGAAATATATTATCAAAGTAACCAGTAATTTACTAAATTTCATCTTGTTTACATTGTGTGTGCATAGATGTGATTGCTTTGGTTTAAGAATATAAATGAAGTTTTATTATTTAAACTGAAGGAGATTGTTCCACCTTCAGCTGTTGCATCCTGGAATTAATTCTATATACTCCGCGCATCCCGCGGCCTTGCAACTGTAATAATTAGCTATGCAATATTAATCATCAATTGTTCTGCTAGCCATTTCATAGAAATTTAATACGAAGTAAGGCAGACTGTTCTAGACAAGATAAAGTGCACTGAGTGCTGAGGAATATTACTAATTATTTATTAATTACCTGTATAATGTGGTCAGCTAACTGGGCTAGAGTATTGGATATATTACGTATAGTTCTCAGAGGTTTTTCCCAAAATATGTCCCTATGTGCACTGGTTGCCATTTCAAAACTTAACTGAAGTAACTGGGTTTTACAATCCACATAATCTTTGTCTCCACGAAATGGTGATCTAATAGCAAAACATTAGTTAAAGAATGGTAAAAATAGATCCTAGTACTAACATTACACAACTATAGTGAGTTTTATTAAAAGGCCACCGAAACGACTTTTTAAAAAACGTTTATTTTTATTTTACAATGAAATATAACATTGGAAGCACACAGCTAGCCGCCGGACAATTTCTTACATCTAGCTATGATACGAACACAATGGAACTTATCGACTGACTGGAGCTTAACTTAGAGGTGCAAGCTACTAGTATATATACTATGCCTAATCAGCTAAGATAAGCGTTATCTCTAAAAGGGAGCGTGAGACAGGAAGCCACGTGCGTTCAAGGTTGCAGACTTGCAGTTCATATAAAGAAGCTATTATTGTTCAAGGTTGCAAGCTTGCAGTTTTACACAAGGGGCCTATTGTCTATTCATAATATAACTCGTCCGCCGATAAAATGTTCAATAGCGGTATTCAAATATGCCTCTATTGAACTTACAAAAAAAGAAAAGAAAATTAAACTTATGCATTTACGTTATCTGGTTCAAAATCTTTATTTAGAAATCTAATAAGTTTAATCTTCATTGTGTTTCTATTATAATACAAATACAATATAAAAATTATTAACATAAGAATAGTACACAGAGTAAATATAATTGCAGACACACTTAAATTATCAGATTTAATATAATTAACAGGTTTTAACAAATTTTCATATTTATTAAGCTTAATTCGGTCCTCAACCAATTTCTGGGTGTCAACAGGTATCAAGTCAATCTTTGAAACATTTATGTGGTTTGATTCAGGAATTATTAAGCGGTCAATGTTTGAAATTTTTAAATTAACAATTTCATTTGAGGTTCTTTTTGCGGTGAATAACATGTGTTTTTGATTTATTGAAACAAGACAGTCTGAACTGAGGTGTAAGAGGTTAGTGCCAGATATTCCTTTTCTAAAATTCAGATTTTTACATTTGACGTCCAATATTGCTTCAGATGGGGAAGATATTAACCACGTCGCAGGATTTATTTGTGATATTTTGGTCTCTGTTAAATTGAATAAATAAGGGATACATGTTTTATTTTTATTAAATGACAGAAGTTGTGTTTCGCACAATTTGTCGTTAGGGATTTCAAAGTAGTTATTTTGATTACAAAAGTAGGTGTCTAAAGTTATAAGTTTACAATGACTTATTTCAACGGGAATGCTGTTTTTAACGTTGAATAATAAAGTACTATATGTAGGTATAATCATACGAAATTGATAATTTTGGATAAAAATCGGAAATGGTATTAATTGTATCATTTGATAATCGTTAGTTTTGGAAGTAAGAGGTATTTCGAATATGAATGTAATTCTGTTTTTAACTTGGTAAACTTTTGTAATGATAATTGACTCGTATAAATGTAAATACTGTAACTCTGCAGGATATGGAATAGTTAAAGTTTTTTCTGATATGCTATTGAGATACGTCGAAATTTCATTTAGATTTTCAATTAAATCGTCATTATCAATTAATGACATATGCATCTGTTGATTTTGAGCAAAAGTTAATGCATTTTCTAGTTCCAAACAAGTGTTAATAAGTAGTTGTAAAAATTGAATTGCTTCTAGCAAGACTGTTTTTAAGGAGTATCTAGCGAGATTTTTGCCTAATTCCTCATTTTGTAAAATTATTTTATTTATATTTCTGTCTAATAATTCTTGACTCTTTGCTATATCATTGATTACTGAGATGGTATCATTTAAAATTTTAGTTTGTTCTAATATAACGTCATTTTGAATTTTATCGCTTTCTTGTAGTTTAGTAATCATAGATTCATATCTGACTCCATCGTTGGCGTTGAGGTTGCCGGTTAAAAATTTGAAGGCGGATCCAAGTCCGTCGAAAAGACCTCTCTTATTAATTTTGTGTTTAACATCAGGAAATAATTGACTTAAGAGTTTATCTGCTTTTTCAAGATATTGTTTTAATATTATGAGTAAATTGTTATGATTGATAATAATATCGTCAATCCTTTTAAATTTTGTATATTCAATAATGTAACTTTTATTTTCAAGTAACGGTATTACTTTCATTAAATTAGTTCTAAGTGTGTCATAATTAACAAATATAGGGGTATAATCTATATTTCTAATAAGCGTCCATTCGCTTTGTTTAAGCACTACGTTTCCTAAGTTTAAGGGATATAATCCGGGATTATCTTTTAAATTCTTAATAATAATGTCGCTCTGTATGACTGGTGATTGAGTCAGCAGGGTACAGGCGATGAAGAGTACTACCCTCTATTCTGAAAAAAGGGAGAGCAATAATTCCTTTTAGTCAGGGTGTTTTATATTTCCTTTTTTCTTAAATTAGATTTAATTTTGAATTTCAACTTTACTTCTGAAATTTGTTTTAACAAATATTTTTTCATTTAATTGGAATGTTCAATTTTTCCGAATTGGTTTTAATTTTAAATTTCATTTTTACTTCTGAAATTTGTTTTAACAAATACTTTTTCATTTAATTGAAATGTGTGATTTTTCTGAATTTGAATTTAATTTTAAATTGTTGTAAAGGTTTTTCTTTGTTTTCCTTTAGCAATATCAATTATAAAGGTATGTTGCTGTGAACATTTAGTTTTAACGCGAGAAATATTGTAACTATTAAAATTGTAAATATTTTTCTTTGTTTTCTTTTAGCAATATCAATTATAAAGGTATGTTGCTATGAACATTTAGTTTTAACGCGAGAAATATTGTGATTATTAAAATTGTAAATACATTATTATGCTGGTCTTGTTTGTTTGTTAAGTATAATTTCTATTCGAGTTTTTCTGATTTAAATGATTTTAGTCTTAAGTTTTTCTTAAGATATTATTTTTTTTTAAATACTTTTGATACTTGAAGTTACTGATTTATTTATTAAAATTTATTTGCAACACTTAAAGTTTTTCAAAAATTCAGGGGTGTGTACAATCTTATTTCTTTCTTTAAACACACGGTTAAAAATTTAGTTATTTTGGAAAAGTCTGATAAATTTTCTATAATAGACTATTTGGTTAAAAATGGTTTTATTTCGATTTTTAGGTGCTGGGAAATCTTGATTGTTGAATTTTTAAATGAATCTGATTTTATTCCTTCTAAAGTAGTAGGTAGCTATATAATCTAAATATTTTACAAATTTATGTTTGAATTACTAAATCTTATGAGTTGACTTTTATTGTCAGTTTTGTAAAGGATAAAG
The DNA here is from genome assembly GCA_940337035.1 of Agriotes lineatus. Lineage (NCBI taxonomy): Eukaryota > Metazoa > Arthropoda > Insecta > Coleoptera > Elateridae > Agriotes > Agriotes lineatus. Next base: position 39,042,940 of record OW679198.1, read on the forward strand.
GTATTTCGGGAGAGTAAAATACATCTCTGTATTGAAAACATAAATTAGTCAAAAGAGTTTATTCATCTTCGTTTAAATGGTCTAATCTCAAATTTTTTTTTTAATTGTTATTTAAATTAATTATCTAAAATACTTTTAATGTTTGGAGTTTTTATATTAAAGTTGTTAAAAAATTGTTATTTAAATTAATTATCTAAAATACTTTTAATGTTTGTAGTTTTTATATTAAAGTTGTTAAATCTGATAGACTGATTTTTGTTGAGCTCATAATTTTTATTTTTATAAGATTAAGGATTATAAATATTAATTTCTTGTATTTCATTTAAAGTATTAATTACGCTTGTTTTAAATTGATTATTGTATGGTTTCAATTGCTAAGGGCATGACTAATTTTTCATTAAATTTTAATTTTGGAGTTATTTTAGTTACATTTTTTTTATGCTGATAAATTTTACAAAAAGTTCTGTACACAGGGTTAACTGTAGGTTTTGTTAAGAAAAATAAAAATCTCAATTTTTAGGTTTGGAAAAATTACATTAGTTTCACTTTTTTTTTGTTTAGTTTTTTACGGGTTGTAATAAAATGGTATCGTAGCTCTTTCTGTCTGAATATGCATCCATTTATAATCTATTCGTGCGGATAATTTTGAAAATAAATCGGATCCAATAAGTCCTATATAGTCTTGGTTAAAATTATATAAATAACATGTATGTGTTCCGTTTTCATAAAAAAGACTGGGGATTGGTAAATCTGCAATTAAGTTATGTTGAGAAATTCCATGAGATGTGACTATCTCGAATTCTGTTTCATAAATATAATTTGGAAAATGTTGTTGTACAAATTCTGGAGAAATTATTGTTTGTGAGCTACCTGTATCAATTAAAAGTTTATCGCCGGTGGCGGGAATTATAATATACGGAAGATCTGATTTTGAATTTATATTAAAAGTTAAAATATGCTTTTCCGAGGCTCTTAATGAAAATTTACAGTATCGTTTGGATCTGGAAATTCATAATAATCTGATGTAATGTCCAAGTCTTGGGGTTCATTTTGAAAATATAGGTTTGATTGGTTGTATTCTGGATTTTCTTGAGAATTTTTGAATGAATTTTCAATGAAATTTTTATTTTCTTCAGGAGAGTTTTCGAATAAATTTTCTGTTAGATTTTCATGATCAACAGGGGAATTTTCTTGTTGAACATTACTGTGATAAAATAGTTGATTAAAATTTCTATTAACGTTTTGAGAGTTTGCTCGATATTTATTAGGGAAATTTGTTTGTTGAGTAGCTGGTCTTTTTATAGTGCTAAAGTCCATAGGTTCTGGTTTATTTGTTGGTGAAAAATTTGGTTTTGGTGCAAATGCATTAAAGGTTGAATTTTGAGTTATTCTAGAATTATTAGGATTATTAAAATTTGTTGGACTTTTAAAATAGTTGGGATTTTGATTAAAATTATTTCGATTTTGTTGGAATGGTCTTTGCATGAAATTTGGGTTATTAAATTTAGGTTTCATATCAACCTTTCTTGTTTGAATATCGGAAGTTAAATTTGATTTATTTAATTTTTGACTTTGAAAATTATTTTGATTTTGAGAATATCTGATATCGATTTCTTCTTTTACTATGCTTAAGGCTTGTTCTAATGAAGTTGGGTTTCTACTTCTTACGAAGCTTCCTAAATTTTCATTTAGTCCACTTGTAAAAGTGCGAAGTGCTAAATCTTTGTTAGCCTTTAATTTGTAAGTGATAATATCTTTTGATTCTTGACTCAGAGAAACTTTTGAATTATAAATAGCCAAATGAGTTCTTACTTTATTGAAAAATTCTATGGGAGAGTCTTTATTCTGTTTTAATTTAGTTAAATCAATTAAAAGATTCAATTCTGACCTTTGGTCGCCAAAATTTTCAATTAAGACATTTTTTAAGTCTTTCCAAGTATCGTACTGGTAACCTGTAATTACTTCTAACGCTTGACCTTTTAATTTATTCCTTATCGAATTTAAAATTACTTGGTTGATATAATCGTTTAAATTTTCTGTGCAAAATTTAGTTGCAATGATTTCTGCGGATCTGATAAATTCCGAAAGGGTGGCTTGATTACCATCATATGTGGGAATTTCATTTAGTAAAGCTACATTAAAATGTGGGGGAAACAATGATGCGTTTTGGTCAATCATATTTGGGTTGCTAATGTTGTTACAATTATTTAAAAATAAAATTCTAGGGATTGAATTCCTTGGTGAGCGTGATCTATCTCGTGACATAAAATTTTTACAATTGTTTCAAAATATAATTATAGGTGTTTTACCTAATGATTCAAGATCTCATTTAACATAAAAATTTTGTTGACAAAAATTAATTTTACTTTATTTGTTTCACTTATTTTTAATTTTTATTTATGTTAGTAAACAATTTATATGACTAGGGGATGCTTAACAGGGGGTAGGAGCCCTACGCGCAAGAACGCAAGCACAAATGCAAATTAAGCACACCTAGTATGTGCAGCAATTGGACTGGCTTACTACGTTCTGCCTAATATTATAAATAAATATTAGAACTATGTTAGTATAATTTTTAAAACTTTATATTAGTTAACTTTGTTGTTTTAGGCGAACGCTTTAATAATTATCACTTTTGAAAATTATATTACGTTACTTTGTTGCCTTTGAAATTTTTTATTTTGCTTTTTTCTTTAAAACTTAAAAATTATTACTTAGGCGAACGCTTTAATAGTCGTTACTTTGTTGCCTTTAAAATATACCTTTGCTTTTTCTCTAAAGCTTGAAAATTATTATTTTTAAAAATATACCTTTGCTTTTTCTCTAAAGCTTGAAAATTATTATAAAAATATGCACTTACATTGTGCGTTAAAATTGACGAACGGCGTGCGATCAAGCTACGTCCTGTTGTCTTCAAAAAGGATGCGTCGATCCTGTTGATGTCGGCTGGCCTGCAAAGAGGTCCTGAAGTCCGACTTTGGATAGTCTGCTTTGCGCTAGAGCGTTATCCAAAAGTTGTCCTGGGGTCGTCGTTGTTGACGTTGCCAAACCAGAGACTGATCCCAATGATCAAGAGTGGTCCCAATGACCAGATGGTTCCAATAACCACGGAGGAGCAGGAGCTGGGTCGACGGGCGCTTCTCACGATCGGGCGATGTTTGTCCCTGTTGGAGATGTCCGAAGATCCGCTGGGTGGTAGGTTTCGATTTGCGGCAAAGAGCTGAACCTCAAGGAAAGTTGCTGGTCGACTCGATGTTTGTAGTTTTCCAGGTTTTCCTCCACAAATCCGAACGACTGCGCCAGTTTTATTAAAAGGCCGCCGAAACGACTTTTTAAAAAACGTTTATTTTTATTTTACAATGAAATATAACATTGGAAGCACACAGCTAGCCGCCGGACAATTTCTTACATCTAGCTATGATACGAACACAATGGAACTTATCGACTGACTGGAGCTTAACTTAGAGGTGCAAGCTACTAGTATATATACTATGCCTAATCAGCTAAGATAAGCGTTATCTCTAAAAGGGAGCGTGAGACAGGAAGCCACGTGCGTTCAAGGTTGCAGACTTGCAGTTCATATAAAGAAGCGATTATTGTTCAAGGTTGCAAGCTTGCAGTTTTACACAAGGGGCCTATTGTCTATTCATAATATAACTCGCCATTGTAGCACTGTTTTCGGTGTTATAATAACCACATTGTGACATCAAAGTAGATAATAGTTATTTTTTGCATAGTGATCGTGAGAGTAGTTTTTTTCACGAAAAATCGTATTAAAAGTTCCACCTTTTCAAGACAAAAATCGTGAAAGAAGGTAAACTTTTTTAACTATTTTATTGAAATGTCAATTTGACAGTTGTCAATTCCGAAGTCCTTTTCGACTAAATTTCGACCAAAAGATCACTATTCAAAAAAACTACGTGTACAATACGTTTTGAAAGTTTTTTTTTTTATTCATTTGCTTGATTATCTCGGGATTTTTGGAATAATAGAGTTTGCCATTACAATGTGTTAGTGTGATTATAAGATGATATGGTGGTAATAGCAAGATCAGAGAGAGAGCTGCAACATAACCTGAATATATATAACAAGGCGATGGAAAAAGCAAACATGAAAATTAATACAGAAAAAACAAAGCAATGATAATAGCAGCAGGGGAGAGAAGGCACAATATTGCAATAGAAAATAAGAAAATAGAGCAGGTGACCAAATTCAAATATCTGGGGACATATATTAGTAGCAATGGGAAAATAGACGACGAAATAAGCGAACGCACGTTCGTAGTAGGAAGAACTTTTAACATGATAAAAAACACCTTTCTGGGGAAAACCGAAATACCAAAAAAAGACGAAAGTAGAGGTAGTAAAAAAAGTGGTGTGCCCGGCATTAATTTATGGCAGCGAATCGTGGACGATCACAGAAAAACATAAGAGCAGACTTACAAGCATAGAAATGAGGTTCTGGAGAAAAATAGAGAGAGAAACTAAACAAGACAGGATCAGGAACATGGCATACAGGGAACAACTGAACGTAAAAACAGTGGAAGCAGTGGTCCAAGAAAGGCAACTAGGATGGCTGGGACATGTACACAGAATGGGAGAAGATCGAATGGTGAAGCAAGCAATGGAAGCAAGACCAGAAGGAAAGAACAGAGTGGGAAGACCAAGGAAGACATGGGCAGAAAGAGTAAAAGTAGCAGCGGAACAGAGAGGACTAGAATGGAATACAGTGAGACAAATAGCGCAAGATCGAAAAGAGTGGAAGAAGTGGTGCCAAAAAAAACACAAAGCGACCAGGAGTGACAACCCACTCGACTTCAAGCCTTACACCTCACGGTAGAAAGGCTCAGGATTATGTATGTATGTATACATGAGTGCTTGCTTCAACTACAGGTTGCTGCAGAACTGAAAACTG